>VCCN01007234.1:4564247-4574623 GCA_006491835.1 Architeuthis dux
GTGTCTGGCAGCATTCATGCTTGTTTTTTGAAAATTCAAATTGGACTTTTTAGGGATCCAACAAAAGGCAAGAGAATTAACTTATTCATTGATCACCCCCTTTTTCCAATTTGTTAATTGATCCCCCCCAAAACGATATGGTGCCAAAAGATGTTGGTCACACCAGACCTCTATATATAAATATATTATTAGGCTATACATATGTATGGTTAAGCTTTTCTACATAAACTCCATCAACATCAAAGTACAAATAAAATTCAAACTGTCAGCAGGTATAAAAATACTCTTAAGTGAATGGACTCAATTGCCCTTTGATATGAGGAGGCAGAATTCTAGTCAATAATTTCCTTGCATTACTACTCAATAAAATAACATGCAGATTGCTTTCATTATGTTACAGACTCTTTTCATTCTGACCAATCAGAGGATTCCCCTGAATATATCCATGGTCTAATTCTTAGGATCTTATATATATGACTTATGTCCATCCAGACCTCGAGTACTGTGCACAGGCCTGGTCATCGTACTTAGAGATAAAAATCTTTTAGAAAAAGTCCAGAGACGTGCAACTAAGTTATTACCGGAATTAAAAAGTATGAGTTATGAGGATAGACTAAAAGTGTTAGGATTAACATCGTTAAAAAATAGGAGAGATTGGGGAGACTTAAGAGAAATGTTCAAGATTATGCCTGGTTTAGAAGTTGTAAACCATGATGTATTTTTTACTAGAAGGAGGTACAAGTGACTGAAAGGCCACACATATATGGTAGAAGCAAATAGAAGTAGTTTGAATATCAGAAAATTCTTTTTTAGCAATAGAGTAGTAGGATTTTGGGATAGATTACCGGAATATGTAGTGCTATCAATAGATGCAAATGATTTTAAGAAGAATTATGATGTTTATTACACCACCGCAAAGGTTTAAGGCACTAGATATTGTGTAAATATGATTGTTATGATGTGTGCTTGTATATACAAATTGTATACTTTTTTCCACACTGAAATAAAATGTTCTTAAAATGTGGCACCAGATCCCAACAGGCTGCACCATTGTTTCCTCTAAGCTGTGCATGTGCGTTGGCACACACGTTTTTGAAATCAGCTTACAAAGGAAATTAATGTACGTACAAAATTTTTCAAATTCTGTCGATAGCTTACAGAGTTTTTATTTAGGAAATATCGATCCACTATTTCGAATTCAAAAGTGCTCACATGCTTTTGTCAGTGGAAAGAAATTTGCACAACATAAGATTTTTGCTCACACTGACTACTAAAAATTAGAGGTAACATTAGTCTCTACCATAAAAACATGTTGCAAAGGTTTTGAACATAAACTGCTTTCGACAGAGTGGCAACATGGACTGTAATTAAAATGAGTGTAGGAATAATTTTGGCATTGCTGTGCATTCATACATTTGTTAAACTTAACATAAACCCTCTGAAGCAGGTTCAAAGAGATGAAGACATTTGCTCAACTTCTGCTGTACATAAAGAAGAAATTAGCATTCCAAGGGAAATTATGAATCACCACCACCCATATATGCTGTGTTGGAGGTGATCAATTAAAAAATTGGGCTGTGATCACTAATAAATGTATGAATTTTCAAAAAACAAGCGGGCAATTTAGCATAAGCTTACATTGAAAATTGAACCCCCCACTAAAACCCAATTTTGGAGGGGAATTTTCAAAAAACAAAAAAAAAAAACATTTTCTCATTTTTTTCATTGAAGGGAGTGTGTGTACAAAATTTCAAGTTTCTACTATGAATGATTAATGCTGGGCGAGGTCCTGATATGTAGATAGATAATATTGAAGCCTCTCTAAAAACGTATTATGGGTGCGGGGGATTTTCAAAAAAAAAAAAAAAAACATTTTCCCTACTCATTGGGGGGAGAGTGTGTGTGCAAAGTCAAGTTTCTACTATGAATGGTTAAGGCTGGTCAAAGTCCGGATACATACATAGATAGATAGATATAAATGTGTGGACACATGAATAACCTAAACCTTCTACAAGCAGAAAGTAAAAGTAAAGGTAAAGAGATGATTAAGAGACGATTCCCAAAGGAGTATGGAGCCCGGTGACGAAGACCCGGTTTCTGTTGCATGTGTCAGCTTAGTGATCCTTGCAAGTTTCAAGTCTGATCGAGACCAAGACTTTATTCCTACAAGTTTTCATGATCACCCCCTTGGCGGGATACCTCCACCCTAATCACTCAGTGTACTTAATTAGCTACTGAGTGCACAGGGGAATTTGTCCTAATGAAGAGTTTTCCACACTCTTCGCTAATACCGCCAGGAATCAAACCCAGCAACTTCTGCGTGTGAGGCAGTTGTTTTGGAAGCGAATTATAATAAATTTCTCTAGTAAAATGAAGGAGAATAAATTATTTGACAGAAGAAATAATGCGACTGCCATCTCCACCTCCCCATGACACCTTGAGTGAAAATGGAAGATTTAAAAACAAAGTTTAAAATCCGAGTTTTACCTGTTGGGAAATAATTTATGTTAACTACGATTACTTTGCGGCGAAGAGGTGGAAATGGACTTACCCAAAGGAGGTAGCCTGCTGTCTGTCTTGTGAAGGGTCCTGGAAGCAGAAGCCGAGTGAAATGGATCATCGACATATATAGACGAGATGGAAATTCGGTGACCCGTATGTTGAGCACTAGCAACCTGGATGTGGCAAGTTGCTGGCTATAACAGGCCCTGGCCATGAAGGCTCGATAGTTTCGTTCTTGACTCGCCACTAGAAGCCACGTCGGAATCGTGTTTGGGACTTATGCTGTGCATTACATTGTAGCAGCTCGGAGTTCGTGATAGCTTACTGGTGATAAGCAAGGAAGTGTCCCTTAAAGGAATCATTCTGGTGCTGCAACATTGATGTGCAGTTGGACTCATTGCATCGAAGCTGTGTCAGTGTTGTTCCGCTCCCCCTTGAAAACTACAAATTCTATTTGATTAATGGCAAAGATGATTTATCATCTAATTGGAGGATATTGCGCTTGTGAAGGGTTTTCCTTAGATTTGGGGTTTGTTTTTTCAACATTTAATTTTGATTACCATTTTATCCTGTCATCAAAAAATGACTGCAATATTTAAATAATTTTGCAATTGTACGTTTAAAAATATCAAAAACATTCTGATGCTCTGCATTTTCTTGTTATGTTCAACCAAAATGAAATCGGATTTTTTTATGCATTTACAAAAAATAAATAAATAAGGAAGACTACTCTATAATTAGCATTTAATAGTTACCTACCTTGACAAATGTTAGACCAAAAATATAGACATGATGTATTATATAAGTAGATGATTGGATAATATCTTACTACTATCTGTTTATATAGCCCATTATGATAATTATAATGACATTTATTTGTTGAGAATCTATATTTGTCCGGCGCCAGTGTGAGCGACTGTTAAATGGTGCTGGGTAAATATAGGCTCTCAACTAATAAATGTCATTATAATTATCATATTCTGTCGGATATAAAATGATCCAACATTTGATTTCATAGCCCAAAACTTTAATTCATTCTCATGATTATGAATGGGGTGATGCAGTAAATTCTTGCAGAGCCCCCCCCCCCTCAATAATCTCAATTTTATTTCCTGCGCTGACTGCATTTGAACCTGGTACACAAACATTCAGTTTTTCCTACAGCTGCCCACTGACTTGAAATCATTTCTCTCAGTAATCATTTTATGATAAAAATACATTGCAAAAGATTTTACTATAGAAGTGCATTGTAAATGATCTTACTATAGAAATGTACTGTGAATGATTTTATTATAGAAAGGAATTGTCAGTGGTCAGGAATTACTGCAAGCATTACTGCAAGCATTACTGTCAGAATAGAGCAGTTTTATATGTATAATACGTTAATTTAATTTTAAAGCTGAAAGAAGTAAGACATATGTAAACATCCCTGATGTATCTAACTTTAAGCTCTTGTGAATATGACAACATTTATTTTATCAGTGATATGTGATAATTTATGCACTTCTGAAACAAATTCTCTGCTTTTCACTAATTTTCTGTCCAATCTCAGTGAAATTGATATCGATCGATAGCTCAGCGACATTTTTTTACCCTTGAGCTCTACATCTGTCCCCATTATAATGGCAATGACACTAATGTTAGAACTGAGATGCAAAATCGCAGCCTGGCAAGAGCAAAGTTTATACAACAAAATCAAGATACCTTTATGAACACGAGGCAATAATCAGAGATTGTTGTGTAAACATCTCACTTCAAATTCTTGCTGATGTAAGGAATGCCTGTGTCAATTACTGGCTCAGCTGAAGTGTTATGAAGAAGTTGGCTCACATGTAACGTCTACCAGTGAAGTAATTCTTATTTGAACATGGCAAAGTTTGAAGTTCATCATCATCAGCCGTTATAAGTCCACTGCTGGACTAAGGCCTTTCCCATCTCCTTCCATTACATCCTCTCTTGTGCTAACCTCTGCCAAGTCTTACCGGCAAACTTTCCTATCTCGTCCCTCCATCTTGTGTCTGGTCTTTTCCTACTTTGTTTACTATTCCCATGGGCACCAATCGGTTAGTCTTTCCCCCCATCTATTGTCATCTCTTCTTGCTAGGTGGTCAGCCCATCTCCATTTTTGCTGCTTAATTATTTGTATAATATCCTTCACTCTAGTCCTCTCTCTGATCCATGTTGATCCTTTTCTATCTCTTAGAGATATCCCTAGCATTGCTCATTCCATGGCTCTCTGTGCTTTTAAGTTGGTTTTCAGCTCGTTTGGTTAATTTCCATGTTTCGCAGCCATAAGTCAGTTTATGTGTAAATATCTAATGACAAGAAAACCAAAGAAGGAAATTGCTAATATTTCATTGCAAAAGCCATTCACAAAATACAATCACTTGACTATTGGTATTTCTCCCAAGTAATGGCCAGGAACAAGAACATCAATAATACAGGATGTCTCAAAAGTGACTCCACATTTTTCTTTTCTTTTTTTTCTTTTCATATTTCTGTCCAATCTCAGTGAAATTGATATCAATCAACAGCTAAATGTCTGAGAACTGTTTTTGACCCCTAAGCTTTACATCTATCCCCATTATTATGGCAATGACACTAACGTGAGAACTGAGGCGCAAAATCACAGCCTGGCAAGGGTTACGGTTAGCGATTTATTTTTGTAGGACTTCATCAATAGCAAAGTTCTTGCAACAAGTTCAAATGTCTTTTATGAACTCGAGGCAAGAACCAGAGATCGTTGTGCAAACATCCCACTCAAAATGCTTTCTGATATCAGGAATGCATGTATCAAGTACTGGCTTAGCTGGAGAGCCATGAAGAAATCGGCTCGCATGTAGAAATCTACCAGTGAAGTAATTCTTATTTGAACTTGACAAGATTTGAATAACAAAATTCTCAAACATTCCAGTTTATGTATATCGATTTCCAAAAGTTTTTGTCTGTTTGTTTGGAAGAAAAATTTAAACAATAAGTTTATAGTGACTTTTGAGACACCCTGTATTGTGAAACTAAGGGCCAGCCCTAGGGTTCCTGACACCCCGGGCAAGCTGAACTTTGGTGCCCTTTAACATATAGTAATATTTTATTTATTTGTTTATGTTTTACAGTGAGAAAAATATACTATAGGTACTATACTATACTGATTGATACTAAATATACTATAGGTACTATACTACACTGATTGATACTAAACATTGATTAAATGAGCTTGTCATTGATCATGTGTATTTAACTGTCAGCTATTTCTGAAAAATCTGACTTCACACTAGGGAATTTTCTTATTTTCACTATTTTTATTCTGTTTAATTTATTCATTTTCACATTTTGCTGTCTCAGACACATGACAGGCGCCCCTAACACTTGGTGCTCTGGGTGACTGCCCATCTTGCAAATACCTGGCCCTGGTGAAAATTAATTAATTTTAATTGAAGTATTATTGATGTTCTTCTGCGACAAGTTCTTTGCTTTTCAATAAAATGACTTCATCTCATGAAATTCTATTGTGAAAATTCATTAATTTTCATTAAGGAATCATTGAAAAGGAACTAAAAAATTATGCTTGTTCCAATGAATTATGAGATCTTAATGAATATTACTCCATTCATTGTCAAATTACATTTCGGATGATGATGGGTTAATTTAAAATCTTTACTTGATTGAAGTGAATCCATTTTAAATTTTAGTCACTGATTACAGAAGAAAATGATCTCATTTAAAATGATTAATTATTGCTTGTCAAAAAAATTGTGAAAAATGTATTTTATCAGAAATTTGGTTTATTATTCATAAAATATGAATTACTCTGAGCGAGTTGATCTTTTTCTTTTTAATCTTTTGCTTGTACTAGAGGGGTTGTGGGGAGGTACAAACAGCGTCAATGTGATTTTGTTCATCCATTTTTATTCTCCTTTATTTTATTTGAGAAATTTATTATAATCCACTTCTGGCTTGCTAGGCCCATCAGCCTCACCAGCCTCACCAGAGCCCTGTTAACCGTACTTCTCGTGAACATGTTCCTGACTCAATCCGTTGCCAGCCTCTCACAATGCTAGGGTTGGATTTTCACGGTTTGAATTCAGAGTTGTCTGTCTCCTAGACTGGTTGCCAACCCAGGCTGAGGAGACCGGTTTGCCCTGCTATTTCACTCATACCTGGGGGAGAAGAGTTGGATTCATGCTTTTCCCAAGGGCATTAGTGTGAAGTGAACGAAAACTGCCTCAGCTGGAGTTTGAAGCAGTTCACTACTAAGCGTTAGGCCACCTATACCTCCTGTTAATCACCTTTTTAAATCTCCTTGAAATGTAGCTTTGCATTTGCCAAGTGCAGCGTTCAAGCTCCCATTGATTAACATGTCGATTGTACACACTCACACCTCATAGCAAAGTAAATGTAATCCGTGTGCTGGATTTACCAATAAACATGGTCCATGCTTTTTTTTCTATTCATCATTGTCCCAAGATATCAATAAATGTTAAAAGAACCAGTGGAGTGACACGTGGACCAGGTCAAGATCTTTTCTACTCAATGCCTACCATTCTGAATAATGAATTCTTTCTCCGCAGAATGTATTTTGTGCAAAGACCACTTTGAATAACCACATTCCCTCAGTACAATTAATTAATCTTATTTCACTCTTCTAAGATGGAGTAAAACTAGTAATAAAACAATATTAATAAGGAGAAGCGTATTGGCGCAGAGTGTTTTGATAAAAAGCAACAATAATGAAATGGAGTAAAACTAGTAATGAAATAATGGTATTAATGAAGAGTGTGTAGCGAATTAAGCAATTTAGTTATTTTATGTAATTTTTATTGTGATCTGAGCAACAAAACTCACACAACTTCCAGACTAAAAGTAATGACTGTCTGAACAAAATTTCATGGCTGCGAGCAAAGCGGAAAAATTGTTTTTAGACCACACCATTTAGATCGCTGGAAAACACCCCCATTGTAAAAAGTGCACTATTTAATTGATGGATATAAGATGATATTCAGATATCTAATTGATGAAGATAATTATGAACAAAAGGCTGCTTAGTGAATTTTTGAAATAGAGTTTTAAAATCTGTCAGAAATCAATGTATTTTTCAAGTCATCCACAGACTTTTTCTTTTATTAATCATATTGACTGAAAAATTATAACTGAGTTCTTTTTATATTCATTAACAGCAATTTCTTTTAGTTTTACTTTCTCTGTGCAATTCACTAGAGCAAAGACATTTCGATTCAAAATTCAAAAAAGCCAAAGATAAATCGTGTATTTCTAAAACAACCATTGGAAATCAAAGATAACTGGAGCTCAAGGTTTTTTTTCCTTTGTTTTATCAAATTGAAATCGAGACTCTGGATAGGTCCATTATACTGTACACCTATGAACTAGCAAAAAATAATTGAAGTGGATAATTGGTTTATTTACTCTTTCTGTAATCTTAAAGCTAGCTTTTTGCAACAGTTTTCAAAACAATAAGGAACACATATGAGCAAATTATTGAGTGGGCTGAAGCCCCCCATCAGCACCCACCCCCCCACACCCGGATCCAACGGCCCTGCTACTTTTTGTAAAATTACAGCTGTATAGGCCTTATAGCAAGTTTGTTTGAGGCAATTAGAATTTGAAAGAAACACAAATGTTTTGTCATTCGCAAAAAGTTTAGCAATGTCGGAGTGTCTACAACTATGTCCTTGCATGGGCAATAAAACAGGCGTAGTCACATCTTTGTGTGTAAGAGGTTAAATTGATGAAATTACATTTCTGTAATTTTATATCATTTTCAGACGTTACTTTTGTTATCATTTTAAAAAAATGCCCATATAAGAAGTAACTTAACCCATAAGAACCCACTGTGACACCAGTCTCACATACAATTTAATTGATCTGCACAGTCTCTTATATAATATTATATTTTATCCTTGATTTTTACTCATGAAGTGTACTAAGTAACATATAATGAAAATCCTGGTGCAGTCACGTGACTGTGTGTCAATTTGCCTATCCAAAATCCCACATAATGTTTGGGTCTGGGTTCTTATGGGTTTAACCTTTGCTTCTTGAACATTTGCATAGAAAACCTTTTGTGCCTAATACAGAATACCTAACTGTGAGTTTAGAGACTTCCATATTGTTCCAGAAAATTCTCTGTTGTATTGCTCTACCATACATGTATCTTTTGCATGCTGTTTGCTTTATCCACTTGTCATGATAAATATTGAAATGTTGCATTTTTATTCTATTGATTCATATCCAGTTGTGATTTCTATTATGAAATATTTTTGTTGCCTTTTTATCTGTACCATGAAGTTTCCTTGTTTTCCTTTGTTGGAGATAAGAGTCTTTTCCTTAAAAAATGTTCACCTTTGTATATGAACAGTGTGTTCAACAATTGGTGACCCCAAATGAACTTACTGCCAACACGACAAACATGTCTTTACAAATGTATCAATCCAAAGAAACAATAATATGACAAAAGCTAGTAATAAAATAGTAATAGTGAAATTTCCTTTATTGCAATCA
The DNA here is from genome assembly GCA_006491835.1 of Architeuthis dux. Lineage (NCBI taxonomy): Eukaryota > Metazoa > Mollusca > Cephalopoda > Oegopsida > Architeuthidae > Architeuthis > Architeuthis dux. Next base: position 4,573,266 of record VCCN01007234.1, read on the forward strand.
TTATAATTTGAGTTGTGTTTCTAAAAAGCTACAATCTCAGATAATATAATGAAATACTTATAATTACAGTTCCAGATTTTTTATATTTATCAATTTTTGTCAATTTATACCATCAGTAGTTTAGAATATAATACATTACATATATTACACAGAAGTTTTTTAACACACTGATGTGTCATTAAGTGTATATATATTTTTTTGCAGGAGTTACTTGAGATATGAAATTTATTTCAAGGGCTCCTCCTATCTAAAAAGGTTGAGAACGGCTGGACTAAATTAATGATCTTTTTATCATCATTAAGATTCCATTGTGATTTTTTAAAAGTATATCTATTTATTTTAATTTTTTCTGGTTTCACTAACAATGTTTCTTTTTTTCTCTTTTCAGGTAAGTCAAATTTTACTGTCTCCATCAGCCATTTTGGTTTCTCCATCAGCTAAGTAGCCATTTTGTTTTCAAAACCAACAACATTTCTCCCTCTAAATCAAGTCAAATCACCTGCAACAATTAATCCCTTTCAACATGTTTAGAAATTGGTCAGTGCAGGTGCAGATCCAAGGGGTTCTGACACCCTCTGCTCAGGCAAATCACAATTTAAATTTGTTTTTAAATATCTAGATAAATTTTATAGATAAAAACCCAAATAATCCAAAATTAACATTAAAAAAAAAAGAATATTATATCAATAGCCTAATCAGACAAATAGAAAAGAAAAAAAGAAATTACCCCCCCCCCCTTAAAAATCCTGGATCTGCCCCTGTCAGTGCCTGTTACCAGTACGTGTAACAATGCATCTCATTCTGTCATGCACACTCACACATACGCATACACAATAAATACATTGATATCATCTTATCTTTGAGTAATGCTGTTTGTGCAGCCCAAAGATGAGGAAGATGTTTCCAAACTTGGTAAATCTCTTTCTTAAATTTAACATCTTTTTTAGTAAGTTTATGATTGAATTTGCATACCATCCGTCTTATTTTTATTCTAAACTTCTGAAGCCTAATGCCATTTATTTTCTTCTGTAAAATCATTTGAAAGATTTTTTCCTGTTTGCATGATTATTTTTTCCTATAAAAAATTTTTCAAAGAAAAAAAATGTTCACTTGGTAAGAGAAAAACTCATAAATAGAAAAAGTTTTAAAAGTTTTACAGTTTTTTTATATTTTTCTGACAAGAAATTTAAAAAAAAAAACACTTTGACAAACCTATTTTTATTTAAGCATGAAGAATAGGAGAGCTCAGTTTGTATAAAAAAATATTTAGTTGTAAATATAAAAATACACACACATATTTATTAGGTTGCTACAGGTTTTTACTTCATAGAGAATAATACTAAAAGTGAAAGATTTAC
>VCCN01007234.1:4583270-4593866 GCA_006491835.1 Architeuthis dux
ATACTTTAGTACTATATACTCTAGTATCATCAGTATATTTTAGTATCATCAATATACTTTAGTAACATCAGTATACTTTAGTATTATATACTGTAGTATCATCAATATACTTTAGTATCATCAATATACTTTAGTATTATATACTGTAGTATCATCAATATACTTTAGTATTATATACTTTAGTATCATCAATATACTTTGCAACACACAGCAATCTATTTGCTTAATTAATTTATTCTACTTTTTAGATATGGGATTTGTTTTTATATTATTCGGGCCATTTTGTTCTGAATTTCTGAGATGAGGAATTATGATTATTATCCACTGATTTACTTGCATTAGTGTCTTCATCTTGGTTGTCATTGCCACAATGTTTCAGACCCAGCTTGATATATGAATAGAGAGGATTGGAAAAGCTCCACCAGAAACTAGCTTGAATGTCAAACCATCTGGAGGGTGCAGCAGCCAAGATGTTGTGTCAATAACAACCAAAATGAGGACATTAGTCTGAATAAATCAGTGAATAATATTTGGGCCACTTTTATTAAATTTGACTAGTTTTTTTACCTTCATCCCGAGTTTAGTTGATTTTATGTAACATTAATTAATAAAGATTAATATTTGGGCCATTTGGAGGTTTTGTATTCCCAGATGAAGGAGGTCCAAGAATTATTGGACAAAATAATTAGAATTGTTTGACTGAATAGTTTTAATAAACATGTTCTAAACACTGTTTTCAGATTGGATTCACTGTAAGGCTTTCTCCAGGGTAGACCTAGAGGGGTGTAACTTGTTCTCTTTTGTTTACACTGCCATTGTTATCTCAGAATGTATGATTGATAATTTGTTGATGATTTTGTATTGGCTAGAAGCAATTTCTATCTCTTCCAAATTGAACTCTCTTTTATGGGTCTTATTTGTACATCCAAGAGTTGCCTGTCATAATTTTAAGGAGAAACGAGAAAAATGATTCATAATATCTATTTGTGTGTAAAACTGTCATTATGATAAATATACCAATCATCAGAACAGCATGATTTTTTCTTTATGTATTTTAAACGTTTTTGCTAAAAAGTCTTCGGTGTGTGTATCTATCTCAAAACTGAAGTTAGCACAGGAAGTTCAAATAATGCATTGACCTAAATGTTATATTCAATATAAAATTTAAAAAATTGAGATGATAGTCCAACGATATATTGAATAATAAAACACTTCATTTGATAACTTTAAAAAACAATTGTGCTACCTACTTTGGTTTTAGGTTTTAAATTCAGACCTCTCACCTTTTAGTCATTAGTTTTAACTGTTAATCTATGTCTGTTGGTACCAAGCTATAGTAATAGGAATTTGGAAAGTTTGTATGACTAATGGTATATGAAAAGAGTGTTAGAATTTTGTCATCGGGGATGTGTAGCATCCTCATCAAGATTGTCAAATAAAAATAGATAATAGATAATTAGCTTATTCCAGATGAAATATCTGATATTTAGATCGATATGAAAGGTGTATATAATTTGTTAAATATTTTGAGTTGTTCCCCTTAGGCAGGAGAGTGCTTATCAACTTTTTTACACTGTTTTATGTTCTGGTGAACGAGCAGTCATATTGATTTTAGGAGATCTGATAAGACACACGTGTGTTGTTGACCGCGGTCATAGTAAATGTATGAATAAACTGGATCTGTGTAAGTATGTCTTCTGTTTGCATTTTTAATCTGTTAATATCTGTCATTATACCAAGCTTATTTTTAAAAGATGAAGTATTACAAATTCGATACAAGTGGAGTTGCGATAAAAAGCAGTAAAAGAATTATGATGAAGGTAGATAGTAGTCATAAAATTAATAATAATGAGTATATAACTATTCTCTAAAATAAAATTGTCACTAATTTCATCAACACACTTTTGTTGAGGATCTGTAAAGTTATTGACAGAAACATTACAGAACTAAGAATCTTGGGAATTTAGAAAACTTCTCTATCACTCGCTGAAAAAAATATTTTAATGGCAGCTTCGTTGAGGAATGTGTTTCCTGTTAAAAATGTTTTAAAGATGACAGTCTGCATGTGAGAGATTCTGGGAACATGCCGGAAGAAGTAGACTTTCTTCTTTCGATTAACTTCATTTTTGGTTAATAATTTGTTTGATGTGAGGTGTCACATTGTTACATTGCCATGAAGAAATATGGAACCTTATCAACCTTGAGGTGTTTTCTTAACAGGTTTTCATATCTAACTTCAAATTATAAACAAAAATAAACACTTCTTCATGATGATACCTTCATCTCTTCTGACTGATGATAAATATATTCTGTTGCCGCTGGATACGTGTAAAGAGGTACAACAGGTACTCGTTTCTTGATATCTGTTATCAGTGTATAACCATGACTAGATTATATTTGAGATTACCGACTAGAGGACAAGGAATTTTGGAGTCATGCCTTTTCCAAGAGAATTACTGTGAAAGGCTAACAAGTACAAGTAATCAGAATTTAAACTAGTGTGCCAATTTCATTTTAGAATCCATGACAAAACTTATTCCTCTTTGATTTTTAAAAAACTAGAATGCCTTTTAGATTATGAAAACTCCTTACATGTTATATGTTACAGTCAATGTCCCCGCTATGTGCTCAAAAATATTATATTGAGCAAATCTTTCTCCTGTTGTTGTATAGTGGGGTGAATGTCCTGGACTTGGATAGAAAGGAAACTCTAAGACTTGCTTGTAAAAATATCTGGACATATTTTTATTTCATAGTATACACAGCATACACTTCGTCGGCCGGTGAATGAAGAGTGGGAGAGAGATAATGGGTGCCAAGAGACCATTCCCAACAGGGGAACTTGGTCTTATATATTCCCAGCCCTAGGCAGTCTGCGTCCTGGCTGGGTCTCTGAGTTTTCTGTTCTTGGGTCTCGAGTTTTCTGTCCGGTCTGCTCTCCGTTCGGGTCTGCTTTATAGGTTTCTCGGACGCCCACGCAGGTGTCACATCCTGTTTGTTGGACACCTATTTCCTAAGGTGAGCGGGTCACTTACATTTCCACACAGGTGTTCGACCCTGAAAATAACCTTTTCGTGGCAGCATATCATAACACTGTGACAAAAGTATGAGCGTGCTGAATGCTTGTGCAGATGTAAATTTGAAATTGTTTCAAAATAATTTTGGCACAGCCTATCTCTCTCAGGGCTAATAAAACTGTATTGGCATGTTTTAATATAATACAAGTATGATTGAATTCTATGAAGTAACATATTTTATAGATTTTATTCTATGCTTTGAACTACTTTGTTCAGCTTGTTGTTCCATTAAATAAAACATCAATGAGTATTTCTTATTTTGATGAGATGCAATGTCGAAATTAACTAATAACAATAACACTTATCAATTCACATTATTAGTGTTATTAAAGTTGCTGGAAAGTATAAATATAATTATTAATTACTAATTATTAATTATTAATTACTACATTATTTTAGGTAACTGACCTTTTGTGCACACATTAATTTCCTTTGTGCATTGGTTGCAAAATGAGTGTGCATGTTCACACATGCACAGCTTAGAGGGAACTATGGTTAATCATCTTCATCATCAGCCTTTTAGCGTCCGTCGTTAGACGTAGACCTTCCCCGAAACTGCCTTACAAAATATGTCAATTTGTGATGTCTGAAGTTTTGAAGAGAAATGCAGTCACTTTCAACAAAGTGGCAAGACTTTATTTTGAAAAAAAATAACCTTTCATCAAAGTCACAAGACTCTATTTAAAAATATAACCTTTCACCAAAGTCGCAAGACTCTATTTTTTGGAATTTTAAACTGATTTCGGTATTAAATGACCCATCAAGGGTTGATAAGCCACTAAACAAATCAATCAATCAATCACCTTTCTTGTTTTTGATAACTACATATTTGATGGCATATAAGATGGGGGGTCTTATATGCCATCAAATATGTTGGGTTTTTTTTTCTCCCCAAAAATGTCTCAAAAAGAAAACATAGCCATCATTATCCAGCTCCAATATATTGGCCAGAATTTGAAGAAGAGTTATAAAAAAACACTTGGGTGATAAATGAGAGAAATTCAGGGAAATGCTCTCTTTTTTTTCTTAACCCTTTATGGGGCATGTGACTATATATGATCACCTGAGGATCTGTCAGCCACACCAATATGGTCCACAAGCTTTGCAAAGTACACTTGTGCTTGAACAAAGACAGAAACTGTTTTGAGGCATACCATACCCCATTAAATTAGCCTGCTTTTGGCCCGCACAATTCAATTTTAAAATTAACACAGAGGTGTTATTTCTTTTTTTTAATATCAATTTTTGTATCTATTCATTACATTGAATGTTATTCTTTAATTCCATGTTTTATTTAACCTTCTACTTTAATATATGATCACTTCATCATGTTATATAGGCCAGGGAGAATTTGCTGGGTTCAGGAAAGAAAGAAGACTGGAACTCTGTGTTTATAAAAATATCATATATATTTTTATTCAGCTACATGCACCATGGGTGAAATGTGCAGAGTCGGAAAGAGATAACGAGAGATGATGCAGGGCACACTGTTCAGGGCCAACAGGGAAAACTCTGTCTGAACTTTGTGCTTTCTCGGCTCGAGCTTGTCTGAACTTCGACCCCACCGTCCGTTCCTTTTATGGCTTCGACACACCCACGCATGGTATGTCATTTCCGGATTTCGTCATCCACGGATTCTGGGGGTCATGTCAACATCCTGTTTTACTTTGATCCCAACACCTGCTGTGTTTGAATCCAACTTCATGTCGTTTGGAGTTCCTGCCGTTAGGCCCACGTTGAAACACCTGTAACTTCAGTCGATATCCTGTTTTCACTTTCACACTTCAGTCGATATCCTGTTTTCACTTTCACATCCGTCCAGGTGTCAGTTAGTCCGGAAACACAAGTATATCATAACAATCAGAGAAATTCAGAAAACTTGCAACTGAAAATATCTTGTAATTAGGTCTAGTTTGACATACACAAAGGTTGTTTTGATATCTAAAATATTTTTAGGGCTGCCCTATAAAGGGTTAATATTCCCTGCTGATATAGGGGTGTGTGTGTGTGTGGGGTGGGGGTTCTTATATGCCATCAACTTCTGTATGTGTTATTCTCTGTTGTAAGTTGCTGCATTTCATAAGCTTCAAGCTTTTTTCCTTCTCATCTCAATTTAATGTTTATTTGTTAAGCAAGATTTAGTTTATGCGAAGGTTCTAGAAGGACATCGAAGTTACTTAGATAACATAACACTGGCATGAACTGTTTATTTGTGAAAAAGCAAATGTAAAGAAGATTTATGATCAATTTATCCAAGTAAACTGATAAATAAATAGCTGTCAGAAGAAAGGCTGTTTCTTTGTAAATGTACTTGATGATAAAACAGAATCTTGAAAGAAAATCTCTTCTCAATTCACTTTGGGGAAAACTGCGAACGGCTTATAAAATGTAAATATTTCCGTTGAAGTCTACTTTCTTCAATTTTTGATCTGGAAGTTCAATAAAGTCGAGGGATTTTGCTAACTTTTTACTAAGATTTGTGAACTTCGTGGAAATTTGAAAACAACACACACATATATATACACACACTCACCTGTATATATGTCTTCCAAGAGGGCGATACAGCTGGTGCATTCGGCAACTGGAGGGCTGGGGGTGGGTGAAGGACCAAGGAAGGGGCCTGAGAGTTTCTTGGGTAGAGTTGTGTATCAATGGACATATGGACATGTTTGAGAGGTAAGACGCTTTTCTCATTCTTTCTTTTCCACATTGTCTAACCATATCCACCTTTCTGTCAGATTCTCTCACATCCATACAACAAACATATATACATATATATATATATATATATATCCGGGTGTGTGCATGTGTAGTCATCTGAAATTCTGAGATGAGGTACTGTTAATATTCACTCATATATTTCAGACTAATTCACGGATATATTTGAATTTCTATGAGATCATTTTTTAGAAAAGAAACTACTGAATTTGTTTGAGTGGTAGAGTCCATTGTTTCAAATGGTGGGCAGGAGATATTTCTATCAACATAATTGTTACCTTTAAGTGGAAGAGTCCATTGTTATGGACAGAGAAACAGAAAAGAAATCACACTGTTCATTATATAAATAGATTAGTATATGCATGGAGGTGACGTAGAACCTTATAATACCTATGTATGTACAAGATAGAAGTTTGTTTGATTTGCCTTTTTTGTATTGAAACACTGAACCCAATCAATCAAACTTAGATGATTATATTTCAAAAATTATTTTCAATTTCAGCGTCTGGGCGTTATAAATGTTAAAATTCTAAAACTTCAAAAGAATTTTTTTAAATCTTAAAATTTTTAAATTAACGTCATTATGAAAGTAGTTCTTTCTTGTGTATGTCTTCTGATGCACATGTTACGGCTGTTTAGGCCATTTTCAACATCTCATTTTGTTTACCATTTGTCAATATAGCCCATATCCTAATTCCTGATCTAACAATCACTTTTTATATACATGGCACAATTTCATATATACGCTTTTAAACTTATTCTATCTATCTATCTATCATTGCTACATATTGACAGTTTGTAATAAATTCATAGCATCATTATTCATCCATGAAATTATTTTCCTTGGCTTTCTATGACCGTACACAACCTTTTAGCTAAATTATGTATACCATCATAACAGAATGATTCCAGTTTTAGTTCGATGAATTCTCTGAGATCTTGAATGTATTAAAAGTGCTGACCAGATAAGGAGTGTTGCATAGAGAAAAACATGTAGTAGCCTGAAGGTGACCGGTCTGGAGAATATGCCACATGTAGAAGAACTTCCCATCCCAGCTCCTTGAAAGTTTACTTGCATTGTATTTGCAACATGAGGATAAGCAATGTCATGCAGCAAAATCAACAGGGAACTTCCTTTGTAAAATAATACAGGCAGGAAAGGTTTTGCAAAGCAAGTAGGGTTAGTTGAAGACAGTAGATGTAGTAAACCAATCAAACAACCTTCCACAGGGTTTTTGAAATCTCGTGCTTCTGATTGGCCGAACCATTAGACAAAGAGTTTGATTCTTTTTGGCGGTAAAATACGTTGGACTCCAGAGTCGGCAAGGAATCTTGACCAATGGCAGACATGGTTTTTTAACTGCCCCGCCGGACAGGGGGGGTGGTGCAAACAGAGAGCGGGAGAGTTAGCTAGACGTTAAAGTGGGAGAAGGGTGGCAGCTAGCCAACGATCCATTACAGTAGTTGCCGCTTTGCTGAAGTGTTGGAATTCGAGCCATGGTTGCATCTTAGAAATAAAGGAATCGATTTTAACAGACGGTAACAGACGTTTAACAGATGATGTAATAAAAATGCTGAATTTAGAGAATAATAATGTCAGGTTGCTATAATGACAGATATTAACAGATTAAAAAAATGCAAACAGAACCTTTATTCATACAATGACCGCAGTCAACGACACCCACGTGTCCTCCTTGATCTCCTAAAAACAATATGGCTGCTCGTTCACCAGGACGTAAAACAGCGCCCCATTACCAGAAGTTGATAAGCATTCTCCTGCCTAAGGGGAATAACTCAAAATACTTACTTAAAATAAAAAATGTAAAAAGTAATAAAATAAAAACAAAAGATATAAAGATTTGTCTGTGGTCAACAGAATGCTATTCTCCAAGCTCACTGCAAAGCAAATCTCAATTATCTACGTATATAAAATGTGTGTCCATATATTTCATATTTTTGATGCCACAGATAAACTAGTTATAAAGAATTCCTTTTGAATCCCACTAAACAAAGAGAAGATCTCCTCTCCACAAGTAGATTCCATTTAGATTGCAATGTTACAGGCTGTTGTTGATCTAACCACAATTAAAAACCATCAACCAAAACTGTCAACATAGGTTTCTTCAGTTTTTAAGTGAATCTGGCTGGCTGGCTGGCTATATATCACCGTACAGGCTACACCAATGGAGCAAGAGGGCTAAACATTTACACCTTATGTTTAGAAAAACATTGTTTTTGTTTTTTGAAAATTCCCCGAAAAATAGGTTTTTAGTGGGGGGTTCAATTTGCAATGTAAGTTCATGCTAAATTGATCACTTAGTTTGTGTCCGGCAGTGTTCACATTTCTTTTTTGTAAAATTGAAACTCTTTTAGTGATCACCACCCAACAAAAGGCAAGAGAAGTAATTTATACATTGATCACCCCATTTTCCAATTTTTTAATTGATCACCCCAACACAGCATGCTGCCAAAAGACGGTCACATGATGGTTTCTATTTGGTGACTAACCAGACCTGTTTTTCTTGTTTTGATGAAACCATTTTTCATTTCATTGCCAGTGACTATCTTGACCAAAAATGACTTTTTTCTGTCTGAGTAAGAAGATCAAAACAAGTGTTCAAAGGCTGATTGGTATTGGTTTTTTGTTTTTCATGTGGAAACCATTCTCCCAACTTCGGAATTACTCCTTAGGCATGATGTAAATGACCGACTACAGTTGGCTGATTGCACAAGCAATAAAGAGCCGAGTAAACTTCAAAGACAATTCTAAGATTTCACTAACATTTAGTAAAAGATACCAATAGGAAATTTGGCATCAACCTAATGGATGCTTTATGAGGATTAAGCAGGCCCATGCAAAGCTGGTAGTAGGCTCAGGCCAGATGGAAAATGTAGGCCCCCATTTCAAACTGCTCATCAAGTATTTTTGTATAATCAGTGCTAAATACATATGATTTATGTAAGGGTATATACAAATATGTGTAGTGTATATGATGTACTTACAAGTAACAGAACAGAATAAAAGAACTAGAATGATTTATAAAAAAAATGTAATGGCAAGCAATTTTCTTGAAAATGTATATAAAACAATTTAGTACAGTACTGTATAAGAAGCTGTAAATACAATAGAGTACAGTACTGTAATAAGAAGCAATAAATACAATGAAGTACAGTACAGTAATAAGAAGCAGTAAATACAATAGAGTACAGTACTGTAATGAGAAGCAGTAAATACAATAGTGCATTCATGTTTTTTCTGTATTCAGAATTTATCTGTATTAATCTTTTATGAATCTTTAAAATATTAATATTTTATGCTAGTCATTTGTTGACTTATGTAATGTTTGACCAATGTTTCTTTAGGTTCTGGTCATCGCTTTCACTGTAAAACTTCAACAACTTATCTTTCTTTTTCTTTAAGTAATATACGGTTTTGGTTCTAACACTGTAAATTTCAGCAAGACGCTACACAGATACAATACAATCAAACTTCTGCAGTAACTCTCCTCTCTGGTGTATGGATAATGACAGATGCTTCCTCTTTTGCTTCTCACTGTTACCCATGGGGTTTTCTGAGGCTCTTCTTTGAGATCTTCAGTCCTCAAAGTCACAAAATCACCAAACGATTAAAAAAATATCAGCAAGCAGCAAAGGCACATCTGACTGGTAGGTTCGCTGGGACACAACTGACTCGAAAGTGGGTTGTGTCAGGACAAGTTTTTGTGCCAAATGCAAACAGGTGTACAGCAATGTTCCCTCTAATTTGTTCATGGCCATCGCAAGACAAAAAAACCTGAGAGCAACTGAAGAAGTAGAGTGGGCAGAAAATATTTTCACTTTTGAGACAATCATTGATTTTTTTTCTAGAGTTTAGGAAACACAGGTCTGTTACTTATAACAAAAAGTGTATAATAAAAGGAATGATTTATTTGGTGGATTGATTTTTCTTTATTATTTAATCCTATATGTTTTTTCCTTATTTATGCACCAATGTATCTACACATTATAAGCTTTTCATAAACCCACAATCAAATGTATCTACACATTATAATCTTTTCATAAACCCACAATCAAGCTTTAAAAACCAGGAGATTTTGAGATAAGTGAGTGTGAACTGTGCTAAGCTCAGATATATATGGGAGCCACTGATCAGAAAAAAATATAAGGTTTCAAAAACGAGCAGAGACCCCGGATATGACACGTTTGGGAAGGAATGTGCATGTTCCTTTATTAGTGTCTGTTTTGTTTATTTCGTTCTTGTTTTAAAGAAAGTAAATGAAGTAATCAGATTAAACGTGATTTCATTTGATTTCTTTAATTGTTTTCCATTGGAAAATAAGCCGATTTGACTGAACTGTCAGACTTGTAATAAAGCAGACCTTAAAAAAAATTAAAAACATAAACAAGGAAAATGAGAAACGGGATTGGGAGAGAAAAGTGACCCAATGGACTGTAATTCCTGATTTCATTAATCAATGATAATTTAATTTTATCCTGAGAATTATTTCACAATTCCACTTGTCTCGGTTAATATTTGAAATCTCTCACAAGGCCAGGACAAAGACAATATTATTGTTTGCCAGCACTTAAAAATAATTCCTAATTAACTATTAACAACTACCGCATTATGAACTTCACAAATACATTGTTTCATAGGAGCATATATTTGTGTGTGTGTGTGCGTGTATGTATATCTATGTATGTGTGTATGTATATCTATGTATGTGTGTGTGTTTGTATGTATATCTATGTATATATGTGTGTGTGTTTGTATGTATATCTCTCTCTATATATATATGTG
>VCCN01007234.1:4648842-4659857 GCA_006491835.1 Architeuthis dux
AATAGCTCTTATCAATTATGTCATTAGTTCAAATGGAACTAGAAAGTATTCAGAGAGAACACACCACTGCCAGCACCATATACTAACTAAAAACTGAATGAAAATCAATTCATATATAGCTACAGTGCACAGGAGATAACTGTAAGTTTCAGTCTGGATCCATCCAAAAATGTAACCAATTCTTCTCTACTCTATGGCCCAGCCTTCCAGAAAATCTCTTCTGGAGATATTGTGTGGACAAACAGATACGAGTGAATATATATACCACTTCCAACTTGCTGGAAGAGGTGAATAATATTGGAAGTGACTGAAATAGTTTAGAACGCCAAATGGTTTCTAGAAATAGGTTCATCGTTTTCTTCTTTTAAGCTGATGAAATTTGAAGAGAGAAAGAATCTTCCCATTACTCTGTGTGTGCAGAGGACAGTGTCAGATTGAAAGATCAGGTTGATTTGCTACTTATAACGTGACAAATTGATTTGACACTCTTACTTTTAAAAATACTGTCAGATCAGGGATTATTCCTTCGTGCTGCAACCATCTAACCATGTACTACCAGTTTCATGTTACTTGGAGAGGAGAGGGGTACTGGAGAGTAAGCACCCTTACCAAGACCCCCAGTAGATGCGTTAAATCAGGGATTGTACTGAACCCTATACATATATACTTTGTTTCTTCCTATACCTACATACCTATGATAACAGGTTAATTTATAAATTTGGCACGAAAGATTAACAACAATAACCAACTAGCATTCGGGAAGGGAAATTATGAATCACTGCCACCCATATATGCTGTGTTGGGGGTGATCAATTAAAAAGTTGGAAAGGGGAGGGCAATGAATAAGTTACTTCTCTCGCCTTTTGTTGGGCAGTGGTCACTAAAAAGGTCTGAATTTTCAAAAAGAAAGCGGGCACAAATTAGTGACCAATTTAGCATAAACTTATAATGCATATTGAACCCCCCTCTAAAAACCTATGGGGGGAGGATTTTCAAAAAACAAAAACATCATTTTCCCTACTCATTTGAGGAGTGTGTGTGTGCAAAATTTCAAGTTTCTACTATGAACCGTTAGGACTGGGCAAAGTCCAGATACATAGAAATGTCAGAAGACATGAATAACCTAAACCCAGCAATAAACCAGTGTTGTGGGTAGCGGTGATTAATAATAAAATAGATCAATTATAATAATATACTATAACAAAAGTTTTGTGACAGAAGATACAAGTTCTTTTCTTTCCATTTTTAAGTCAAGAACTTTGACCCTTTCCCTTCAAGGAAGCAATTTACGGCTTTTCTTTGGCATTTCAGAATTGTTAGCATCAATGCTTTTGCGCTTTGAGACTATTATTAAGTGAAACTTATGAATTATTTATTTCTGAAGTTGACTACGGGTAACTGAAACCATGGAAAGCGAAACCTTGGAAAAGACGGGGTCCTTAACCTGTATGCCTATCTCAAACCATGACAGGAAATGTATACATTAATATATAAATTATATATATATGACCATCTGTCAGTTTGTTTCTTTGCACACATTCACTGAGAGAGGAGGAAGAATGATAGGAAAATCAACTGCCAGAGAAATAGATACTATGGAGAGGGGACGGGTATTTGCATCTTTACTGAGGAATGGGATGGACTGTCCCTCCTACATTATCCTCATCATCATCAGCAGCAGTAATCACTAGTGCTGAGGCCTGTGGAAGGGGGTTTGGCAGCAATACAACATCAACTTAGGTGTGAGAGAGTAATAATGTTTATAAGTGCACTAACAGTCAAAAGCAAGGTAAACTTTCTTTTTTAGGGTTCTAAAGTGAGAGAACACTTTTCGGGTTAATGCTTTGTGTTTTGTTTTTCATCGGTTGGAGATCATTTTTATTCCCTTCAAAACTTTTCTTTCCCTTTTTAAGCATCAAAATCGGTTACATAAAGTTTCTCTTTTAGGGACCTAAAGTGAGGGGAAACATTCCCCCCACTTTAGGGGTCAAAATAGAGGGGGAGGGTCTTGTTTTTTCAGGGGGTTGGGGGTAGAATCATTTTTCCCGTTTTAGTGGTCAAAATCGGGGAACCATTCCCTTATAAGGATCTAAATCGAGGCAGGGGATTTCTTTTGCCTTTTACAGGCTTTTACAGAATTGGGGGTGCTGTGTTTTTATATTTGAAGTTATTTTTCCCCGGGCAACTCTGGGTAACCCTGCTAGTATATATATATATGTCTGAATTAAGGAAGCATCATGGAGAGGCCTAAGAACTGCTTGAATTGGCAGTTGGATGCTAAAGAAGAACGGATGGAATTCACTTAGCTTCAAAGAATACCTTAAGTAACAAAATGTCTGCTGTGATCTTTCTAAGTCAAAAAAAGCATATACAAATCAAGATGGCTGATGAGAAGATTTAGAATCAAATTTGTTTGCTTTCTATCAATCATCATTGACCCTAATGCAGTGGATATTTGAAGTATGATTGATGTCTATATTAAGGTATTTGCATGTCTGATAAAGTACTTTGAGATTCTGTTTTATGCTGTCTTGGCTAAACTTGAGGAAATTGGTCTTTTTCCATAGAATTTAACTACAATTGAAGAAATTCTATCTATGTGGATGCACCACAATTACTCAACAACTGGCTATTGTACAAAGTTGATATTTGCCAGATATATTAGTCAGCACACAAGGCATTGCAGTGTTGAGTTTGAAATTGTTTTGGTCAGCAGTTCTCGCAAAATCTAATAAAAATAATCAAAAAATTAAAGATTAATAGAACTTTCTTCATATTTTCAATTATTAAATTATTTCCCTCGACTTCCGTTCTTTAGAATTATTTAAATTTAGATATAAAATCTCAAAATTGGCAACACTGAATAGAAGTAACTGAAATACTTCAAAGCCGTGGTTTTGTACGACAGACAAAATTATTTTACATGACAATTGTGTGGTAGCAAGTTGCTCACACATCATAAAGTCCAGCCTCTTCCAAACATTCCAAACTTTGGAAAGGGCACTGCCTTAGTGAAGGTTAACAAGCAATTTTATTATTTATTTTTATTATTAGATAAAGCATTGTAACCCAACATTGTATTAATTTTTGAAGTTCATCAGAGTCAGGAGTGGGTTTGAAAGGTAAGATTTGACTTCTGCTTACCATGAAAGTTTCTGTGGCCGAGTGGTTAAAGCAGCTGAGTGTAAACTAGGCTCCCCTCTGACAAGAGCTTTGTGAGTTTGAATCTCACCGGAAGCTTACTCTTTATTTCCGATCTGCACTGTTTTCTTGCTGCTGTAGAGTGATGATCCGAGTTGATTGGTGATATAAAAAACTAAAAATTAAGACGAGTGTAGTAAAAAGTAGGTAAGTAAAAAAGTAGTAAGTAGTCAAAGATTAATGCAATATTGCATTAGCAAGCTAGTGTTGCAAATGAATGCTACTGTTGTGAATATGATGTTCATTGGGCTTCCATCAATTGGGCCCTGTGCCTGACTAAGCTCAACTTTGTGTCTACAAAGTGCTCTTGCCATAGAATGATGATTACCAAGCTAGTTTTGTAGACTTTTCACTAGTGTAATGAATTTGATTTTTACTGTGTTTCTAATTCTTGAGCCCCATGCCTGACTAAGCTCAGCTTTTCAGATATCTATACTATGATGTCTTTTATAACTTTTATTTTGTTGGAAGAATCTAAAAATTCCAACATTTTCCAAAAACTGCCGCGAGTATCTTGGGTTTACAGAAAGTTAATTTCAGATGAAAAACCGTCCATTTCTGACCATCTATATTTGGGCTTCTCTTGGAGTCTGGCGACTCTCTTTATCTTGAAGCAATGAGTGTGGCAGCATAAATAGCAACCACTATTTAAGCCGATATTGTAGTTCTTCTGACCAAAAGGGTGTCTGGGTTTACATCTTAGAATGATAGAAAATAGATTCTGCCATAGGTTTCTGCAATTTGAGCTGTTTTTGAGATTGAGGGGAATACAGCATTAAACAAACTTTAATTAGTTATGTTCTAAGAATACTGTACCAGACTGTTTATCCAGCAAGCTTTGAACCGGTAAGGACCCGGATTTCTGGACCAAGGTTTAATATATACTTGAAATTTAAAATAAACAATGAAAAGTAAAGAACAAAATTGTATTTATGATCACCTGGGGACCCCTTCAGCCACATGCAAATATTGTAGCCACAAAGAGAACATTATCCGCACCAATGTGGTCTTCAAGCTTTGCAAAGTACACTTGCGCTTGAACAAAGACAGAAACTATTTTAAGGCATACCACACCCCATTAAATTAGCCTGTTTTTGGCCAGTGCAATAACATTTTAAAATCAACCCGGATGCATTTTTTTTTGTTAATATCAATTTTTTGTATCTATTTATTTTATTGTATGTTATTCTTTAATTCTATGTTTTATTTAACTTTCTACTTTAATTTTAAATTTTTTTATATTTTCCATTTTTGGTCACTTTTTTGGCGAGGCACCATATATGATCACTTCATCAGAGGGGGTTTTGTCCCCATAAACAAAAGAATTTCAGAAGACTTGCAACTGAAAATATCTTGTAATTAGGTCTAGTTTAACATAAAAAAAAGGTTGTTTTGATATCTAAAATATTTTTAGGGGTGCTCTATAAAGGGTTAACAGATACAAATTAATCCACGTCTAAAGCAGGATCTGTTTATAACATATATAAATTATTCTCCTTCAAAGACAGGATCCGTTCAATCAATATTAGTCCACTTATCTTCAATTGAAGACAATTCAACCACACCATCAAAATTGAAACAAACAATGGCCAAGTAGTGAACTACTAAGGCTGCCAGATTCAAAACTACCCAATTTAAAAAATAGCCAGCATTCTGGTAATACCTGTTTTCTGGAAGCCGGATAAATGGTCTGGTACTGTAATTATAAGTTAAACATTACTTTTCACCTTTAAAGTGATTATTTACTCTGATTTGTCTATATGTTGCATTGTGTCCCAACCACTTCCCCTTGTATTGACAGTCTGTGCATTATATTCTGACCTGTCTTCATTTAAACTGTGTCATATTTTCTCTTAAAAAGACCTCTTGTTATTTGCTTTCTCCCCCATAAATAACCATCATCACCAGTAGTGTAGAGCTGAAACAAGAAGTGAGGAAACATAGCGGTGCCTGCTTTCAGGGGAAAGGGGCTTGAAGCCCCGAAGGAGAAAATTTCTAAAGTTTAACTAATTTCAGAGACATTTTGAGGCCATATGGGATGAGTATTCAAACAGATATTAATTATTCTCATCAGTGAATTGTTCAAATCGAAAATTTTAGTAATATATGGATGGTGAGGGAATGTTGATCCCCCTCCCACCAAAAGTACAAAAGTAAGGGAATGCTGTTCCCACACCACTATGCCACTGATCATCACCATTCCACACATTTTTGAACTGTTGTGTTCATCTTTGTTGTTTTAACACATTTCAGCCACTATATTCTTCAGCCTTTCTCAGGTGTATTTTCACATCCAGTTTTCTTGAGAAGTCGCTTAGGACACTTTTATTTCTTTTCTTCTCTCTCCTAAGCTAGAACACCAGAGTCTAAAAGAATCACAGGACTGAGTGTTAAGGTCTTGCATTAGTATGAGGTCTGTCCGGAAAGTATCAAGCCATTTTGAATATCTCAAGAACCAGTTGCGTGGTCTTTATGTAACTTGGCAAACAATCAGAGAGGACTCTTAAGTATGTATCATGAGTTATTCCCCTTAGGCGGAGGAGTTCTTGTCTGCTTCTGCTGGGGGGCGCTGTTGTGTTACTAGTAGTAAAAGAGAGAGCTCAGAAGGACACATGTGTGTAGTTGACCGTGGTCATTATTTGAATAAAGGACCTGTAAGTAAGTAAATCTTCTGTTTGCATTTTTAATCTGTTAATATCTGTCATTAAACCAAGATTACAAGGACCTTACTGTCCATGTGTGAACAGATAGTCTGCTGTGGGGTTACTCTGTCCGCAGTGCGATGGCATTGAGTGAGCTTGTGTACTGTGTGACCATTGCATTCACAATGTCTATGTGAATCATTCTTCATGTCTTGTGCAGGTTTTTTTGTCAAAACAACGCATCACCCAGGTCCGTCAGCCCCCTCCTCCACCCCGTCTGCTACAGTCCAGATTTGGCTCCCTGCAACTTCTAGCTTTTCCCAAAGAAATTTCACACCATGAACAAGATTAAGGAGAATGTGACAAGGCAAATGATGGCGATTTCGAAAGTGGACTTTGCAGGCTGTTCTGAAAAATGGAAGGAACACTGGTGTAAGTGTGTGAGGTCCAAAGTGTAAAAATTTCTATAGGCCTCACTTAATGTCATGAAACACTGTTCATCTTATCTCTCGCTCCTGGTCCTCTCCCGTCCTCTAGCTCTGTCGGCTGGGGCCTAGAATATGCTGACTGCATCCCCTGCAGAGGGATAAGATACCCCCAAACAGGGGTCACCTGTTTTTTCACAAGTTGCAAGACTCTATTTAAAAAAAAGCAAAAAATCATTTCACCAAAGTCACAAGACTCCACTCTAATTAAAAAAAAATAACCATTCACCGAAGTCGCAAGACTCTATTTAAAAAAAAGAAAATAACCTTTCACCAAAGTCGAAATACTCTATTTTTTGGAATTTTAAACTAATTCTGGCATTAAATGACCGATCAGGGGTCGATATGCCGCTAAACAAATCAATCGATCAATCTCCTGTTCTCACTCAATATCAATGTCTGCCAGTTCACTTCCGGTATAATACTTCCGGCATGTCAGTCCAAGGGGCAGCAACTCGACTCACTATGAACTCAACCACTCTACCACTCCCCCTTTCATCTTTTTTCTTTTTTTCTTTCTCAACTCAAAAGGAGCAAATAAAAAAAAGCAACTCCTGTTACTTTTGTCATGAGAGAAAGTCAAAATTCAATCAAGTTTTAGAATTAGTGTGTAATTCTAAATAATAAACAAAAACAAACGATAAAAGACTTATTTTATTTGTTTATTTTTTTTTTCAAATCTATCATGAACTGGTAATTAATTAATTAAATCATCATCGTGTACTTTGTCAGGGTGAATTGCCAAAGATTTTCTTTCTTTAGAAAGCTTCAGCTGTTTTGTCACTTCCAAAACATAAAAACTATCAGAGTTTGAAGAAATCATTCTCCAACCGTCCTTGGGCGAATGGGTTATCTGGTGTTCAGTCATGTCTACTTATATTCTCACCCGAGGGCCTTACAGTGGACTGATTGAAATGTGAATTCTTTTTTTTGTTGTGGTCGTATTGGAAAAATAACAAACGTGTTCATCTTCACCCACTCACTTCTCTCTTGTCCTGACTAAATAATAATGTCCGCCAGCACACTTCCGGCACGTCAGTCTAAGGGCAGCAACTCAACTCACCTTAACAAATCCCACTTTCTCTTTTGTCAATTACGCAATGTGTTGATGGCAATACCGACCTGAACAGGTTCGAACAACAAAATCACTCCACCTTTCACTTTTCTTCTTTTTTTTCATTCTCAGCTCAAAAGAAGCAAATAAAAAAAGCGACTCCTGTTACTTTTGTCATAAAAGAAAGACAAAATTCAATTTAGTCAGCATGCCAACGATTTTCTTTCTTTAGAAAGCTTCAGCTGTTTTGTCACTTCCAAAACATAAAAACCATCACAGTTTGAAAAAATCATTCTGCAACCTTCCTGTTGAATCATGTCTACTTATATTCTCACCTGAGGGTCTTACAGTGGACTGATTAGAACATTTTATTTTAATGTGAAAAAAAGTATACAAATTGTATCTACAAGCACACATCACAACAATCATATTTACACAATATCTATCCTTTACAATGGTATAATAAACATCATGATTCTTCTTAAAATCATTTGCATCTCTTGATAGCACTACATATTCCGGTAATCTATTCCAAAGTCCTACTACTCTATTGCTAAAAAAGAATTGTCTGGTATTCAATCTACTTCTATTTGCTTCTATATGTATATACGTGGCCTCTCAGTCCCTTGTACCTCCTTCTAGTAAAAAATACATCAGTGTTTACTACTTCTAAACCACGTATAATCTTGAACATCTCTCCTATTTTCTAATAATGTTAATACTAACACTTTTAGCCTATCCTCATAACTCATACTTTTTAATTCCAGTACTAAATTAATTGCACATCTCTGGACTTTTTCTAAAAGATTTTTATCTCTGTGAAATAATAAGTGACACACTGACAAACGATAGTAAGACAACAGTATATTATGAACTGATTTTCTTTACAACCTGGTTTTCCACTGGTAAACATAAAATGGTCGCTCCGTCCTCAGTCATGTGTTCACCAGAATTAGGGAGCGCCTCCTACATAAGGGCTATAACTCTGTACATAACACATTTGTTATTAACAAGGACAGTAAAAAAAGGTCACTTAATATTAACAACCTCTCATCTGAAGAATTTCAGCAAAAACTGTTACTTTCTGCAAATGCCAATTATTATAGCAAAGAACTAAATAAAATGATTTCTTTCATTATCACTGCAGTATAAGCATATCAGCTATTTGCTGATATATTTTTTTTATTCAGTCGTTCAATAACATGATGTCTTCAACCTTTGTTTCTTTTCCTTATTGTCACTGAGTGTCACCAACCTTTGTTTCTTTTCCTTATTGTCACTGAGTGTCACCATTTTAAATTGAATTTTCTTTTTTAAACATTTGAATATTCCTCTCATTCCCTTCTTTTTTTTAAATGAAAACACAGATAAGACTTACTAATTTGCTGCTTCAACAATTTCTGTCTGTTGTGACCACTCATTGTGTAATGCTTCATTGTTCCAATTCAGGACAGACTCGCCTTAGCAATATGACTGGGTTTCCCATTCTGGTACCAAATTCTGGTGTTCGTGGAAGGGCCATCTCACCAGATATGCCCAAGGCCTCCGCAGTTTTAACAAGTGTAATGTTGGTATAATGACAGATATTAACAGATTAAAAATGCAACAAAAGATGTACTCACACTTATCCTTTATTCATACAATGACCACTGTCAACGACACGCACATGTGTCTTCTCCGATCTCCTAACAACCAATATGGCTGCTTATTCACCAGAACATAAAACAATGCCCCCTTACCGGAATTTGATAAACGTTTTCTTGCCTAAGGGGAATGGCTCAAAATACTTACTTAACATGCCCAAGGCTTCTGCAGATGTAACAAGCTCCATTCTTGACTCTCTTGCCACATTGATGAGCAACATGACCAAGCTGGCCACATATGTAGCAGCATCTCACAACATGTAGCATAACAGTGACATGCCATGTGGCCAACTTCATTGCACTTGTAGCAATGGACTTGTCTAGAGAAGCAATTGTGAGCCAAATGACCTACATGGTGGCATTTGTAACAGTGGCCAGAGTGTTCCATCTGCCCAATATTTTTCAGCCTACTAACAATCTTACTTTTGCATTCAAAGTTGACATATCTGTGACAATGACATTTTAAATCACGAAATACCACATTTTCTCTGTTTCCCTGTGCATTTTCAGGTGGATGACCTCGTCCTTTTTTAGAAAAATGTGTTACCCTGTCCGAGTGAATTCTCTTATCTCCAACTAAATTTCTGAATTCCTGTTTCAGCATTTTTACTGAATCATCTTGCCCATTGTCTTTTTTGTCATCTTCAATAAACCTTCAGGAATTTCAATGTTCCTTACTGATTTCTTCAATAACCTTCCCCTGGGTGTCTTCAGACAACTTCTCAACATTGTCTACTACTGCACAAGGAGATTTCTCATCATCAACCACACACTCAGTAACAGCAGCTTCTTTCAATTTATGTTTTTCAGAATCACATTCAAAGAGTTTGTCGTCTGTTGCAATCCTAATTATTTTTATTTTTATAAGCTCTTCACTTATCCATTAAATCTGACGGGTCCAGCATTTTTTCTAAATCACCCTGACTGATTATAGATGAGTGATTGCCACCTTCATAAATTCAGAAGCAATTCCCTTAATTCCTAAGTCCAGACCTTCCCTGCTCAGGCAAAGCAGAGTAGCGCAGTGGAAGCATGCTGGGCCCATAACCCAGAGGTCTGTAAATTGGAACTACTCTCTGCTACCATTCTAAAAACTTCCATAAGCCTCACTTCATACAACACTGCTCATCTTCTCTCTCACTCCTGGTCCTCTCTCGCCCTCATTCAATATCAATGTCCACCAGTACACTTCTGGAATGAAACTTCTAGCATGTCAGTCCAAGGGCAGCAACTCAACTCACTTTAATACAACAGAGAGTAGTTTGAAGGGGACTATGGTGCGATTGCCCTAGGTAAACTTTTTTTTGTTAATATTTAATGAATACTTTTCAGACAGACTTTGGGAAATGTATGCATCTGGTTTACAGTTCTTGGAGTTGATCTATCAGCTATTTTTTTTATAAAATCAGAATTTTTTTATATTTATAAAATGAAAATGTTTTTCTATATAACAATAGAACTTCTCATATATGGTTGAGGTCAATGAGCCTTACCTACTTTATAGAGACCAGAAGATACAACCTCCACCAAAATAGTCTCACCATTCAGCTGTACTTTCTTGTATTTCTGAGTAAGTCTTCAGATAAGAGGCTTATAAACAGCAGGGCTGGGTAATGTGAAGCACTTAAAAAATCAATCTGCATATCTTTCTTTCATGTGTTTATGTAAGGCTATGGGTCTGCTTCAATGGGCACATCATTAGCAGTTTTTTCTTTTCAACTGCATTCAGATTCCTCATATATAAGCAAGATTAAATTTATTTCACAATGACCACCAGCGACGTATCTAATGATTTTTATTTGGCGGAGAAGGTACGGACCTCTAATTTACTGACAAAGTAGGTGTGCAGGCTTTTAATTTGCTGATAGAGTGAATGTGCAGGCCGAATAAAGGAAGAAATCAGTGTGGCCAAATATACATTGTTATTTATAGCAAAAACTGTCTTTAAGAATGGCTAAAATCAGCTAAACTTTATATATTTTCAGATGTC
>VCCN01007234.1:4660605-4677678 GCA_006491835.1 Architeuthis dux
TAGAGTAAAGGATATTATACAACTAATTAAGCAACAAAAAGATGGGCCGGTCACCTAGCGAGAAGGGATGGGATAGTAAAAGAAGTAGGAAACGGCCAGACACAAGATGGAGGGACGAGATAGAAAAGTTTGCCGGTAAGACTTGGCAGAGATTAGCGCAAGATAGGTTGTCATGGAAAGAAATGGGAAAAGCCTTTGTCCAGCAATGGACTTATAATGGCTGATGATGATGATGATATGTAAATATACACACACATATTCATTTAAAATAACTATATATTAAGACTCAAGAACAAATTATTAATAAAAATTGTACATTAACTTTTATAAAACTTACCAGATTTATCTTAAATGTTTATCGGGTAATTTAAAAAAAATCAGCCAGATCTAGCTGAAAACTGGCTAATTTCGCACCTCTAATTTGGTACAACCCTGATGACCACTCAGGAAATTTTTTTCTTAAAATAAAAAAATTCTTGGTGATGTTATGTAGAAAAAAACTTGAACGAATGAATAATCGGCTGGCTCGGTCATTGAGAAATGACAGTCACACAGTACACAAGCTCACTCAATGCTATCTCACTGCCAACTTAGTAACCCCATGGAAGAGTGTCTGTTCATGCAAGTCACTAAATCCCTTCTGATTGGTTGCCAAGTTATCTCAAAGCCACACAACCAGTTCTCGAGATATTTAAAATGGCTATATACATTCCGAACAGACTTTGTATGTTTATTCAAAATCTTATAGTGGCAAAATGCCTTGTTTTATGGCATGTTTGTAAGATATTCCAGAAGGGTCCAGTTTAGCATTATACTTACATCGTAAATCGAACCACTCACTAAAAAGTTTTGGAATCTTCAAAACCTAATATGCTAAATACATGCTCTGGGGTTCCATTAGTAACCAAAGAAAATTTGGTGGCCATAGCTCTAGCCAATGATGATGATAAAAATAGACTTGAATTTTGACTTGACCTACTTTTAGATAACCTGGACAGAATGGGGCAGTTAATTTATCAGTGTGGTTAGTAAGGAACTGATATGTTTATGGAATTCTCAAAAACTAATATACTAAAAATATGCTCCGTCATCCCATTAATAATTACAGAAAATTTGATGGCCATAGCTCTAGCTGTTCTTGAGTTACGCAATGATGGACAGACATTTGGCAAGTTATAGTAAGATAACTAAAATGGAATTATTTGTTCCAGCCATGAATGAAGGGAATCTATGTAATGTAATTTTCTAGTAAAACAAATTTCTGGACCTTTTCACCCAAATAAGCCGGAACAAGTGAGATGTATGTTTTATGAAAAAAAAGGAAAAGGAAGGCCAAAGGTCGGAAATCCTATTGCTGTAAAAAGCAAATGAAATGAGAAATGCTTGATGTATTGAGAAGAAGCCAAACTTGGCGAAGAACACATTTCCTCTTTTTTTTCCCTCTAGGAATTAAGTTTGTCATGAGACAAAACATTTTGTCACTATACAGCCAGGATACTTGCATCTCACTATTGTCTTTTCTTTGCACACAAATGCATTTGTGTGTTTTGCATTCAAGATTAGGAAAAAAAATGTTCTCTTTACATTTTATATAAGACTAGTGTACACATGCCGTGAAAAATGAATGCATATATGAAATTTATATTTTGTTAAGTCCTTATGATCATTAGAAGGTTTTAACATGCGACAGATGAAAGGAACAGGAGTATAGCTGAGGTTGGAGGGGGGATCTTAAATCACCCCCGGACCCCAATTGGAGGGGGGGGGCCCACAAAAGCTTTATGAATGGTAGTTCAGCTACTGCATTTCTACTAACATTATACAATAACAAATCTCACAAACTGTTGGAGTTTGCCCCTCAAGGAGCCAAGCCCCCCGCCTGGGCTCTCAAATCTCTGGTTAGGCTTTTTTGGACCCCCTGTAATACCTCTGTGGACTCCCAGGGGTCTGCAAACCCCAAGTTGGTAACCACTGCTCTAAATGTTGGAGAGAGGCGGACTCAAGGAGCCAAGTTCCCTGGGGCCCCCCAATCTCCAGCTACGCCCCAGGAAAGGCAAAAAGGGTGATGAGATTGTATATCATATGCTGATATAAAAGTTTTGCTTATTAACAATTGAAATGTTTTTGTTTAATTCATTTCACTTTTACAGTTGGTGTGTGCTGTGTATGTCAATATATTTCTTGGTGTGCTATCATACAATAACGTATTGGGTGTTACAGACAAAAAATAAATGTGGTGTATTATTACAATAGATTACCTTGCATTGCCTGGGATAACATTCTATTATCAAAACAGCAGATGAATATGATGCAGATATGAAAGCATGCCTAACATACAGCGATGGTTAGCTAGCTCATCTACAGGCTAATTGGTTACTGTAGCGAGTTTGATCTTCAATGGGTATCCGTTAGGAAGGGCAAATAGGGCATAGCACCCAACCCCTGCACCCTTGCATCAGGCCTTCTCACCTAGGGTGAGGGGGCTTTGAAAGTTGGAACCTTATAGTCAGTAAAGGATAATGGTGCAGTACAACTGTTTTATGTAGCCCCAACTTAATGTTCCCATATAAAAAGATGATATTATTATTCGCTGATAACAGGGTTGGCGCTAAGATATATTCTGAATATATCCTTTTGGAAAATGTATCCCTCCCCCCACTTGGAAAAGTGGCAACGGGCACCTATGTATCCCCCTACTATGGTCTTGTACCAGACTAAGCTAAACTTAGTAAATACTAATATATATATGCATGGATTGTTGTCTCTTGTCTTGAGGACTGATAAAATTGTTTGATTTCTCATGCATTTTTTAATTGTTGAAAAACTTTTGACAAAAAGAATTTAAAAAAACAAAATAGCTGGAAACCCACCCAACAAGCAGAACTTTCAGCTAGATGTCTACTTTATACAGTTAAACAAAAAGATAAAGTTTTAATTTAGCTAACCTGATGGACACAAAGTAAGGGTCCAGCTTAGCATTATACTTACATTATAATTTAAACCACTTGCTAAAAAGTTTTGGAATCTTCAAAACCTACTATGCTAAATACATGCTCTGGGGTTCCATTAGTAACCACAGAAAATTTGGTGGCCATAGCTCTAGCTGATGATGATAAAAAATAGACTTGAATTTTGACTTGACCTACTTTTAGATGACTTGTTCTACGCTATGAGAATGGGGACAGTTAATTTATCAGTGTGGTTAGTGAGGAACTGATATATTTATCCCAGAGGCCACACCATCCAACTAAGTTCTACTTCTCTCACGAATAAAGCCATAGGACTGAACAATTTTCTTTTTCCATCAGAGAATATTGCCAGGAAGTTTTCAGATTTGGTTCTCAGCCAACAATGTGATGGTTCAAATATACATTCTAGGATGCACATCA
Source organism: Architeuthis dux (assembly GCA_006491835.1). Lineage (NCBI taxonomy): Eukaryota > Metazoa > Mollusca > Cephalopoda > Oegopsida > Architeuthidae > Architeuthis > Architeuthis dux. The sequence continues at coordinate 4,663,995 of VCCN01007234.1, forward strand.
TCAGTGATGTTTCAGTGGTCATAAAAATGGAAGAAGTCTTCTTAGAAAATAAAAATAAAAACTTACTGGACATTACTTGCTCTATTTTTAGATGCAAGCATTCATTTTGGTTCCCGATGTCAAGCAGCACTTCTAAGAGTGGGACATTTTTATTACTAGAACACTCCTTGATTGCTCCTCTGGCAATATTTGACTGATCAGATTAGAAATTTTCCAATTTCATGGCTTTGAACCAAATTTTTACGGGGATTCTTTGACGAAACGCATCAAGATTTGCACAAAACAAGTTTTATTTTACAGTTATGCTCATTTTAGTTCCATCAAAGATGACAGACTAATGTCATTGCTTTAATCCTTTTGAGACTCTTGAGACATATACATCTCGAGGCTTCTGTCACTCGTGGTATATATATGTCCCTTAGATCTCTTTTATAAGTTTACTGGTACATTAGGCACCTTAATAGATTAGTCTTGAAAGGGTTAATCAAATTCCCTCATCCCTTGAGCTATGTTCGTTTCTACTCCCAAATTTGTGCGTAGAAGGTTGTTGCACAGATATCACACAAACTGGAACCTTATTAAAAAGAATTATGAGATTATTTTTGGAGGTGTGGTTGGCCTAATGGTTAACGTCACAGAAAATGGAATTGGCAGACTGAGTTCAAACCACGGCTGAGAGAGTTTGCGTTGACTTCACTCTAATGCCCTTAGGAAAGGGATGAATCCATCTCTTCTTCCCCCAGCTATTGGTAAAATAGAGACTGGGTTCTTTAGCCTTGGTTGGCAACCAGTCTAGGAGACGGACCACTCTGATTCCAAACCAGAAAATTCCAACCCCTCATCCAGCATCATGAGTGGCGGGCAACAGACAGAGTAGGGATTGTATTCCCGAAATGTACAATTAATGGGGCTCTAGTGAAGCTTTAACAGGCCTAGCAAGCCAGAAGTGGATTATAACAAATTGCTGAAGTACAATAAAAGAGAATATATTGCCACCTCTGCCTAAAAATGAATCACTGTAGCCTAGTTGCTTCGTTTTTGTCACAACACCCCTGTTATGTAAGCTTATTTCTCTGTCACCCTAGACTTTACTAACCCACCTACCTCACCCCGACAGTGATACAAGACTACATCGGATTGGTGAGATCAAAGGCACTGACAAGCTTTGTCAGTTTCATATGGGAACGGGTGTTACAGAACCAGTATGACAAAAAAAGATGTAATTCTTATTTAAAAAAATAAAAAATGAAACCTTATACTTACTCTCTCTCTCTCACCCTGTCACTATCACTCTCTCGCTCTCTCTCATTCCAACCAAGCTTTTTCACAAACGCCTAAACATCATAATGATGCTACGTCACGGTGCTGGCGAAATATATGTGTCCATTTCATGAAGGATTATTATTGTAAATCGATCACCACCCCCCTTAAAAACATGTGAAAAAAAGATGAATTTCAAAAAAGTGAAAAACCCGTTTTTAGTAGGTGGCTACTGGACAACACATGTAAATTTTTAAGGCTCTATGTCAGCACAGACAATGGTTACCAGAGAACCGAGTTCAAATTTCAACTGATGTTATTCATGTTCACTTGGGAAAAGCATGAATCCACTTATCTCTGTCTCTTCGTCAGCTATCTTGACAAAATATCTTGTTACTGGCATGCCATGTAGGTTAACAGAGAAGTGAGTGAATGAGCACTTTTTGGCAAACCACTCTCCGATACCTATATCACCTAACCAACCAGTAACACCAAAATGTTCTTACCCCAAAATCATCATCATCAATCATATGTCCACTGTTGGACAAAGGCCTTTCCCAATTCCTTCCATGCCGACCATGACTGTGCTAACTTCTCCCATGTCTTACTTGCAAACCTTTCTATCTTATCATTCCATCTTATGCCTGGTGTTCTCCTACTGTGTTTGCTATCCCTTGGGCACTAATTGATGAACCTTTTGCACTATCTGTTATCCTTCTTTCTTGCTATGTGTTCAGCCCATTTCCATTTTGGTCACTTAATTACATCTATGATATTTGGAACCGTCAACCAAAACTGTCAACATGGGTTTCTTCAGTTTTTAAGTTTGTCTGGCTGGCTATGAATGTATGGCACATACAGGCCACACCAATGGTGCCAGAGGGCTGAAAATTTAAACCTTTACTCCTTATTATGTCTAGAAAAAACAGTTTGATTTTTTAAAATTCCCCATAAATAGGTTTTTAGTTGGGGATTCAATTTACAATTTAAGTTTATGCAAAATAGGTTTCTTAGTTTGTGTCCGGCAGAATTCAAGCTTGTTTTTTGAAAATTCAGATTTTTTAGTGATTGTGGCCCAACAAAAGGTGAAAAAAGTAACTTATTCATTGATCACCCCTTTTTCCTTTTTTTTTAATTGATCACCCCCAACACTGCATTGAGTGACTAACCAGACCTGACTTTTACTTTGGTCTGCTCTTCATTCATTTTGATCTTTTTCTGTCTCTTAGAGTTATTCCTAGCATTGGTCTTTATGTAATAATTAAGGAGACACATAGTTCAAAACTAGGTAAATTATTTGTTACGACTGTTGTTGATAGAATTGTTATTTACAGCAGCAGCTGAGATTCTTAATGAAAAGGTTGATAATATTTTTAGAGTGTATGCAGATATTTACTAAGCTTAACTTAATTAGGCACAAGGCCAAAATGAAGATAAGAAGATTGTGTTGCACCAATATTCCATGTTGTCAAGGCCTGACTGTATGCCTTGAAAATCAGTATTCAGAATCCCAGCTTTTACCTAGGCTCAAACACCAAACATTGGAATCAGTAGGGGAATATGTAACCACCCTAGCCAAGCCTCATTCATAGAAGGTATGTATGGGTCAGTGATCTTTTGTTTTATGTTTGTAATTCAAGAAATAAAGGTGAGCTGCTACCACTTGGTGAATTACAACAGATTGCTTGCAGTCTACATCTGTCCACCAATAAATCAATACCAAAAGATGCATATGCATTCTAAAAATAAAAATAACGAATTACAAAAATTCATTTTTTGACAATAATGAATTGTTCACAATGGATAATCCAGTGTCTAATCCTATAAATGAAATTCATAAACAAATTGTCTGCAAAAACTTGACATCAAACGATGTATGACTCACAGAAGATAATTATGCTGGGTCAGTAGCTTCATTAACACTAATAAAAATTGGAGGATGACTTATGAGTGCTTGCATTAGGAAATAATACACATACACACAAAAATAGCACACACGCATATACACACACACTTTCATCCACATACAAATATACACCCACCTATATAAGTACATACATACCCTGCTACACACACACACACACTTTTACACTACACAGCATGGATCGTTGCACGACTCTATGTTCAAATCACTTCTGATGATGTTGTTCACAATGACGAAATGCATAAAGATTTATCTTCATGATAATAAATATGTTTGAGTCATAACACGCTTTTCTCAATCTTTCTTTTCCACATTGTCAAATCAAATCTACCATTAGGAAATAACATGATAACGGAAATTAATTGAAACAAATTTTTAAAAAATATATATTTCACCAAAGTGAGAATAGCTTCCCCATATTCTTTTTAATTTTAAAAATATTAAATTTATCAGCCTTTGTAAGTGCATTATTGGACATAGGCCTTCCCCAAGTCATAAGACACTTGGAGCAATGGGCCTTACCCTGCCATGCTGGCTCATGACATGTTGGCTGTGGTGATGGATACATGCTTTTCCCAAGTGCATTAGGGTTGTATAGTCCTCTTGGAGTCCTGAACTTGGAGAAAAAGAAGACTCAAAACTTTTTTTATAAAAATATGAATATATATTTTTATTTCATAAGATACATTGTATGGTGGCGGAGAATGAAGGGGGGAGACAATGAGAGCCAACAGACTGTTCCCTGGAACTGGCCTTGTGTCTTTCCCCAGCCTAGGCAGTCTGTCTCTCTAAGGGTGTCCGGTGTCTCTCTGCCTCCGATGGTGCTCTGTGTCTCTTTTATCGGGCTCGAACACCCACGCTGATTTAACGGTGACTTCAATCAACATCCTGTTTATGACCTCCTGATCATTGGATGTGTCATCCAGTCCCCCACAACACCTTGCAGCCGATATCACGTCCACAAATTTCAACACCTGTGGGGGTCAAATCTATGAACTCTGCCTATGGCCGCCTAAATATCCAAGATTAGGAGAGATCGATTCATGACTTTCCCATGGGAATTAGTGCAAAGTGAACACAAACTGTCTCAGTCAGAGTTTGAACCGCTCATCCACTTCGTACCTGCAACTTTACTGACATGAAAGACGAAAGATCGCTGTACGAGCCTAATAGTTATGTTAGCATTAGCCAGCAGTTCTGCAGTTCAAAAGTTAGTGGCAAATTCTGGGAAATGAGAATATTTCTTTCTTTTTTACCTTTGGGAAATAAATTGCTGTTAGCTAGTTCCTTACATATTGACAATATCTTCTCCTACTTCTCACTGGGACCCCAAACAAAAGAGAGCCAAATCTGAGAGCTATTGCCGCAGAGAATAAAACAAGAATTGTAATATCTTTTCATACATCATGTTGGCATTTTTATTCCGCTAGGGGTCCACAACGTTTCCATCCAAAGTCTTTATTTTCCTTTTCTCCACTTTATCTATAACCCCAGAAGTTATTCTCTGAAGGTTTTTGATAAACACAATGCATTTCTCACAGAACACATCTCCCAGTTACTCCTATACTAAACATTTGAGTGCCTTCCAAATTTGGCATACCACCAAAAATAAACCCACAATAAGTATCAGAATGCAAAGAAAAAAAAATGTCAATATTTTTTTTTACATCTTATAATTATTTTTTTTACATCTTATAATGGCATTTTTATTCCAGTTGGGGTAAAGAAAAATTACAATTGTGGTTCACGACTCTTAATTCACAGTCTTCTTTTTTTTTTTGGCCTAATCTTTGACTCCAGAATTTACTCATCTATTACAGAAGGCATCTCGCCTGCAGGGCTAGAGCGAGCATTATGCCGACTAGGTGCAGACCTCAGAGGGGTGCATTACTGATCTTTCAGGAAAAAAATTTAAAAGAAGATTAAAGAACCGGGGGTCCAAATTTTAAGTCTCACCTAGGGTGCATAAAACCCTTGCACAAATTTTAAGTCTCATCCAGGGTGCATAAAATTATTGTGCCGACCCTGTCTCCTGCTACTCCAAGAGCAGACCGCACAAAAAGTATCAAAACAGGCTACACTTATATATTAGCATATCTCTTCATAATTGAAGGAGATTGTAATCTGAGTGGTCATTAATGATTAGAGGTTTTCATGTCAGCCATTTTTGGTGCGAGCTGGGTGGTGGTGGTGGTGGTGGTGATGGTGATTTCAATCCTAGTTTTCTGTTTTAGCAATGTAATCTGGTTAGTAAAGAGACTCGTTCCCTCTTATATCACCTGTTGAAATCTAAGTACTACCATTAGTGTGTATGCACCATGATTACTTGACAACTGGCCATTGATATTTGCCACATATATTGGTCAGCACTCAAGGCAGTTCAGTGTCGTGTTTGAATTTTTTTAGATCCATGGTTCTCGAGAAATCTGATACGAATAAGTAAAAAAAATATAGATTATAGATCTTTCTTCATAGTTTCTATTAATTATCTCCCTTGACTTCCACTCTTTAGAATTATCTAAATTTAGATATAAAATATCTAAATTGACAACATTGAGAGAAGTAACCGAAATACTTTGAAGCCATAGTTTGATATGACGGGCAGAAAATTATTTTACATGACATATTATGGCAGGCTGCTCCACACACTATAAAGTCTGGCCCCTTCAAAACATGCACTTTTGGAATGGGCACTGCCCTAGTCATCTAAATGTTCAATCGAAGATGGCTGCGGTATAAAGCAGTCACTGAGCTTGTTAAGACAGTTGCTAATTTATATTGCCCCCCTTAACCCCACAACACATTGCCCCCTTACCCTAGCACTGATCGTGTTATTAAGCCGACTGTTCAAAGCTCTCTTGATTGATCAGGCACAGATGTTTCTCATGGTTGACATACAACCAGTGTTCCATCTAAGCTGCTCTTGGCCACACACAAGATAAAATTATGCCACGCATTAAAATTTTAATAAATCACCCATTGTAGGATTTAATAATAATAAAGAAAAATCAATCCACCAAATAAATCATTTCTTTTATTATACATTTTTGTTAAAAGTAACTGATCTTTGTTTCATAAACTTTAAACAAAAAATCAATGATCGTTGCAAAAGTGAAAATATTTTCTGCACGCTCCAATTCTTCAGAGGCTTTTTGGTCCTCCAGAGGCCATGAAAGAATTAGAGGGAACATTGGTATCAAAATCTCCTTGTTCTTAAAGATTAAGATAATAAAGAAAAAAACGGTTCAATAATAAAATAAATGTGGGCGAACAAGCAATTGTCATATCGCTCTTGCTCCAAGTTGCATCATTTGATTGTGGGTTTATGAAAAGATTATAATGTGTAGATACATTTGATTGTGGGTTTATGAAAAGATTATAATGTGTAGATACATTGGTGCATAAATAAGGAAAAAACATATAGGATTAAATAATAAAGAAAAATCAATCCACCAAATAAATCATTCCTTTTATTATACACTTTTTGTTATAAGTAACAGACCTGTGTTTCCTAAACTCTAGAAAAAAAAATCAATGATTGTCTCAAAAGTGAAGATATTTTCTGCCCATTCTTCAGTTGCTCACAGGCTTTTTGGTCCTGGTCAGACCGTGAAATAATTAGAGAGAACATTGCCTGCAACATTATAGTTGTGTTTTTTAGTTTCCACTTAAAGTAATAGATCATGGAAGCCACGTTCTTAAGGAAGTTAAGCTTAAACATAGGCATACAACCCAGTGTCACCCATAAATGAGTACACTCCTAATTTTCTTATAAACCAAACAGAGCAGGATTTTATTAATTCTAGTGGAACATTACATAATCAAAACAGATATTATCAGGTATTATTTATGACCAAACTCTACAGCATTGAAACTGTTGCCAAAAATATTTGTTCCTAGTGGGTGTACTCATTTTTGGACTGGGACATATTCATATTTTTTCAATTCTGTAGAGTTTGGTCATAAATAATACCTGATAATATCCTTTTTGATCGTGTAATATTCCACTAAAAACAATATAGGCGACACTGTATATATTTCTATGTCCATTTTTTTTACTCATATTCCAATATATATGATAGATATCATTAAGGACATAAAACATTTAAATCCAATTATCTCTGAATAATTATTTGATTTATATCTTTTCAATTATATATTTCTGTCTTATCAAATTTGGTATAAATATAAATTTCTGTTCTACTGTTTTGCAAAAGACACGAATGACATATTTTTCTGCTTGCTTGTATTTCTGAAGAACATTGATTGATTGATCTGCACATGGCATTTTCAGCCAATGAAAATCACTCTGTTTTTGACAGTGATAGAAATGTGTTATGGTAACTAGGTATATGGTAAGGCTTGGTTTTGGGAACTAGGTATACAGTAATGTCACCATTAGTAGACAATGAACATACAGCCTGGAAATTGTGAAGTAGGTATATGCTGTACCCCCTGTGTAGTCCCCCATTTTCATCCCTGGTTCTTGAAGGAGTTGGAATTAAAATTCATGGTTCATCTGATCATCTTACTATAATTCACCAAATGTCTGTCTGTCATAGTATAGCTCAAGGGCGGCTTGAGCTATGGCCACCAAATTTTCTGTGGTTACTAACGGGATAACAGGATCATGATTTTAGCATATTAATTTTTGAAAATTCTTAAACTTTTTCATGTTGTTAGAGAGGGGTGTGATTTACAATGTAAGTATAATGCTAAACTGGACCCTTACTTTATGTACATCAGGTTAGTTAAACCGAATCTTTATCTTTAACCATATAGAGTAGACATCTAGTTGAAGATCCCGCCAATAGTGCAGGTTTTCAGCTAGTCTTATTAGTTTTACTCTTTTTCCCTTTGAAGAGTATCATTCCATTCTTCCAAAAATGATAATTTCATAACCAAAAAATATATAAATGCATTTTATCCGTAGAACAAACTGCGACAGGTTTAGAAATTCAAAGAGAAAGATTTTAAGGAAAAAAATAAAATAAAATCAAGCAAACTTGATTATTCCTGTTTTCACCTGAAAAATGTGTTGTGAGGCAATGGAGATTTGAAAAACAGTTAAACTAATTTGCATTCGAGATTCAATGAGAAAAAAAGAGGAAAAGACGAGAAGACAAGTAAACGAATACGAAATATATGGAAATGAAATTAGAAATCATGGAAATTTTATTACTATAAAAAAATCATGTGAATATTCCAAAACTCAAGTGTAAAATTCATGGATCGCATCAATGTGTCTTAACCCTTTTGAGATTCGTGGGACATATACATCCCAAGATTTTCTATGCTTTTTAGGATATGTATCTCTTTTAGAATTCTACAGGAACATTTTAATTCAGGTATTAAGCACCTTAGTAGGTTAGTCTTTGAAGGGTCAATTTCCGTATGTAGGTATGATAAACTTTTGTTTTCATATTTATTTCTCTCAAATTATTCAAGCAGGAATTTCTTCAGTAAAAGTGAAGGTTACAATCTGTTATTGCTTTGATAGGACATTTCCATTAGAACAGTCATTCTCAACGGAAGCGATACCATCCCTGGGGGATGGTGAATGTTCAACTGGGGGGGAGGGGGGTAGATTGTCACATATCAATGAATTTTTCATGGTAAAGTCAAGAAATAAGGGGAAGCTACTCCTACTTGTATTTGAAAAAAAAATGATTTAATTATCGATTTCCATGATGCATAACCATAGGTTGGAAAGTATTTGGTATGAATAGAGACATTCTGAAGCGCACCTTGCCAATGTGCTTAAAGAGTAAAGTATACAATGGTTGCATAATACCAGCCATGACTTATGGATGTGAAACCTGGAAATTAACAAAACGAGCCGAAAACCAACTCAGAGAGCCATGGAAAGAGCAATGATAGGGATAACTCTAAGAGATAGAAAAAGATCTACATGGATCAGAGGGAGAGTACTAGAGTGAAAGATATTATACAAATAATTAAGCAGCAAAAATGGAGATGGGCTGGTCACCTAGCAAGAAGAAATGACAATAGATGGAGGAAAAGACTAACCGATTGGTGCCCATGGGACAGTAAATGCAGTAGGAAAAGGCCAGACACAAGATGGAGGGACAAGATAGAAAGATTTGCTGGTAGGCAGAGGTTAGCACAAGATAGGTCGTCATGGAAGGAGATAGGAAAGGCCTTTGTCCAGCGGATGATGATGATTTTTGTTATTGTCTTATTTCATTCTCATTTCAAATATCCACTGTAAACGATTTATTATAAAATTTACTTGGCTTAGCCAAGATAGGCATTTTATAATGGAAAGTAGTTTTCCTTTTGGAAGATATACAGTCAAGCTAATTGATATGGGTATTTATATGGCTAAAGGCCTTAGATAATGGAGAGCAGTCAATTGCCCCCATGGGGGCAAAGGTTGAGCAGAGGAGGGGGACAGATTTTAAAAAATCTCAAAAGGGGGCAATAGATGAAAAAAGGTTGAGAAACACTGCAATGATGACATGTCTGGGTAGTCACTCAGTAAAAACCTTCATGTGACCAACATCTTTTGGCAGCATGTCACGTTGGGGGTAATCAATTAAAAAATTGGAAAAGGGGGTTATCAATAAATAAAGTTCTTCTCTTGCCTTTTGTTGAGTGGTGAGCACTAAAACAAGCGTGAATGCTGCTGCACACAAACTAAGGGACTAATTTAGCATAAACTTACATTCTAAATTGAACTCCACACTAAAAATCCTATTTTGGGATGAATATTCATAAAATAAGAAATAACATTTGTCTAGACATAATAGGGAAAAAATGTTTAAATTTTCAGCCCTCTAGCTCCATTGGTGTGCTCTGTACATGTAACACATAGATAGATAGATAGCCAGCCAGACAGACTCACATGAAAACTGAAGAAACCTATGCTGACAGTTTTGGTTCACTGTTTCCAACTATTATACCCAAATAAATAAATAGATAAATCATTTATCTGATTTATAGACTATTTGGTGCTGGTTTTGCACCTTCCCTTAAAACACAATATCAAATAACTTATTAAGCTACACCCCACCATAATTTATTACAAAATATACAGACCAGATTCAATTTGGTTCCAGAAATTATGAAATGCATTTTAACCCACAAATCTTTGATACCTCATGAATTCAGCAAGATAATCTATTACCATATATGCCGGTATATACAAAATTATGCAAATATTATACTGTATCCAATATATGGTATTATGACTAGGGGGCCGGACGCTCAATATGGACATTTATGGGTGTTGGATGAGTTGCAGTGAGTGGTAGACATCCTGATACCCATGTAAACCATTTGTCTTATAGTCCGGCCATGGGGTGTGGCTGAGGGAGGGGGTTGTGGGGCGTCATTTTAAATTGCCCTCTGGGCCCCCAATGAAGATGATCCCCCAAAAGCTTTATGAATAGTAGTTCACCTACTGCATTTCTACTAACATTATACCATAACAAATCTCACTAAATGTTGGGGGGGGGGGAGCAGCTGAAGGAGCCCCCAACCAGGCCCAGGTTATAGGGTAACCTGTGCTCAAATCTTTGAGGCACATTTCTTTTTCTTCAACTTTGAACCACTCTGCCATCTGTTGATCATTCTGGGTGCTAAAACTGATGTGACATATTAACCTCTGTGCACCTAGATCTATGAAGATCAAAAGGTGGTATTAAAAATGACCCACCCCTCAGATACTAACACTCCAACTATGAAATTCGACCCACAAGGCTTCAAAGAGTTAATAACCATGCATTGCTTTAAATTTTGATTTACTCCTACCCCAGATAAATTCCACAGAATTTGGGCCGATTCCAATTTGTGGGCCAACAGAGTTTCTGCTGTGATTGATAGTGCCATCTTCATAACCTAGTTCTTGTATACCATTCTAAGCAGCCCACATATCAGAACCGATGATTGACCCTGGAGCTATCCACTTTTGTATAATTGGTCGTAAAGTTGCAGCACTTCTTTAAGTACACAGATTAAAAATCCTTTCTTTGATAGCATCACATAATCCCGCAAAATTCAGTTCATTTTCCCCAATGAGTTGAAATTGGAAGAAGTCCACACTGTCTACACAAGTCGATTAGAGTTTCTTTGATGTTTTCAAAATGAGCTCCAATATTGATCAAAGAGATCTTTCTAAACTCTTCTTGGTCAAGACACCACTCGTAGGTTATTTAAGTTACTATAGATTAACTCCTAAATTCATAAAAGTTTGCAGGGAAATTACTCCTGATTGAAATTATTCCCCTTTGACCATTAGGTGTATTTAAAAAAAGATTTTTCTATTCAATTCACAGAAGAGTTTCATTATTTATAATTATATTCATAGAGTTCCACTGTCAGTCCATGAATTTAAGAGTTAATATATTCATTTTAGGGGAGGTGGAAAATTGTACTCATGAAAGCAAAAAAAAGTAAAGTTGCTTCTCATGTCGCATGACACAGGAAGCAATGATTTTGCTGGGAAAGGTGTATGAGGTCCCAAGGGGTTTACTTTGAAGAGGACTAAGGCACCATTTCCCTAGGTAGGATATTTTTTTGTTAATATTAAATGATTTGATACTTTCCGGAAAGACCTAGTGTATATATTTTATTTTTCAACTTGGTTAATATTTTTCAATTTTGCAATATGAAATTGAAAAAATAACAACTTTATTCATTATCAACTGTACTGAGATATCTACTTGTCAGATTCCATATGGAATATATAGATATCTTTTACTCTTAAATTCATTCTAACAAATTTAACAAAAGTTATTCAAGGGGAGTAACACCTGATTAAAGTTATCTCCCTAGCACTTTTTGGTAATCGTAATGAAACGAACCATGTAGGAACTTGGAGGCTGTAAGCCAAGCTTTATTTAACAAGAAGAACCAGTTACAATATGGCGTCTTATATCATAAGCTTTTATAGTATGGTCACCCAGACCACTTCCGGCTGTATCATATGGTTCCGGTTGTAAGTATGGAAACCCATACACATGTACTACATATACTTCATATTATCAGTACATTCTTCTCTCCTAGAAAGGAAAACACTAGCTGCATCAACAATTTACTACTCCAACTCATAAAGATTGGGAGGTTTTGTCACCCGACTGGATCTCCTTAGCTCCATTGGGACCACTGGTTCATTATCCTCCATATTTTTACATGGCATCTCTTTATCCCCCTGTACTGGAACTACCAGTTTTCCTCTGTCTTGCTCCACACTAGGAGACGTGGGGATTGTCTGGACTTCGGGACAAGGCACCGAGTCACGAACAGACAAACTCCCGTCCATCTGGGTACCTGATGTTTGCATAAGTTGGATTACTGTCAAGGAGTTGATCTACAAATTTTCTTTAATTCAATTGACAAAACGGTTCCATTTTTTAAAATCCTATTCATTGAAGAGTTCCCCAGCAGTTACAAGCGGTCCAAACTTTATCACTTTCATCTTTTGGAGTTCTCTGCGTTTGCCTATGAAATAAGGGACATAGAATATATGGGAGGAAATAGTGACAACAAAATAACTACAGAAAAAACATAAAATAATATTGAGAGGGGCATGTGCCGAAAGTTTTGGGGATTAGCGAGACCTGGCCAAGGGGGTGGGGGAAAATGCTCTCCTCTAGGCCCCCAAAAGCTTTATAAATAGTAGTTCACCTACTGCACTTCTACTGATATTTAGTTCCAATTGCTTGCACCTCGACAACTGACAATTGTACAAAGTTGACATTTACCAGATATATTAGTCAGCAAACAAGGCAGAGCAGAGTTTGAAGTTTTGGGGATTAGCGGTTCTTGAGAAATCTAATAAAAATAAATAAAAATTTAATAGATCTTTCTTCATAGTTTCTATAAATTATCTCCATTGACTTCCGCTCTTTAGAATTATCTAAAATTAGATATAAAATATCTATTTTTTGCAAATTTTCCCTTCCCATAAAATCTCACTCACAAATGTTGTAAGAGAGGCCCCTCAAGGAGCCAAGCCCTGTGGGCCCCCAAATCTATATCTACGTCACTGGTTATTGTTTTTTGTTTTTTTTAGCTGTATCTTTTACCAAAAGTTGAACTCCTGAAGTAAGCCAGGAAGCCGAGATTAAAATTTACAAAATCTTCCTCTTTTCGGTTTTGAAGGAAGCCAACCTATCTTTTCTCAAGTCTTCCATATTCCTCTTCCACTTACTCGCAGACATTGCAATTTAGAATGACCAAAGATAGCAATTATTAAGTATAGCATTCTAGTGACGATATATATCGGATTTTACCCGCCCTCCTGTCACACCCATATTCTTCAGTCTTGTCACTGTCCATATTGAATTGCCAAAGTATTGTTGCTTGCCAACGAAATAAATGTTTAAATTCTTCAGAGACTGCTTCCAAATAAATCTTTTGTTTAGTATTTGGTTATAGATATTTACTAAGCTTAGCTTAGTCTGGCACAAGGCCAAGTGTGGGTAATAAGGATGTAGAAAGATTGTGTGCTGAGGGTGGAGTGATTCAGAAACG
>VCCN01007234.1:4678392-4696515 GCA_006491835.1 Architeuthis dux
GATCAGTCAAGTCTTTGTTGTCTTCACAAGACTGAAATTTTCATAACCAATGGGAACTGATATGTTAAGTTTATTTCATTAGCACCCTCCCCACACACACACTAGAGTCAGGGTTTTCCGTTTCGTGATGGGGGATAATAGAAAAGACTCAACATTTTGGGTCTTTTTCAGCGAGAAAAAGAAAGTGCAACTTAATCTTTTTATTTTCCTTTTAGGCTTCCATACTTTAAAATTATGGCCATTAGCTTTTGGTGGAGACTAATGAAAAATACCCAAAAGAATTGCTCTCAAGTGAATTATTGTTATTGTGACCCAGTCACTTATTGAGACTAATCTTTTATATCCAGCCTGTCCTTTAGGGTCAGTAACATCTTTTCATAATGATATGATAGAATTATATGCATTGGTCTTGTTTATCAGAACATTACTGGCTTATGTGGCAAGTCTGTTTAGATAGGCCTATTCTGTACTACTGTGAATTGTCTGATGTTTGCGGCAGAGGCATTGTGTGTAATAAGTTCATACTCCAATGGGAGCCAGCCGCTTTACCTTATAATAAGTCTGAATTGGATTGGGGTCTACTTGATGGGTGAGATAGTTGTATGTTTCCCTCTGGTATTCTAATTCAGTCAAAAGCCACAATTTTCAATGCTGATTTTAACCACTTGGAAGCAGCGGATGAGATATCTCACAAGAACTTTCTTTGTCCTGGAACAGCTGATGAGATATCTCACAGGAAATTTTGTTTCTTAGAACAGCTGATAAGATATCTCACAAGAAATGTTGTAGTCCTGCAACAGCTGACAAGATATCTTACAACAAATTCATTTTTTTTCTTAGAACAGCTGATGAAATATATCACAAGAATTTTTTTTGTCCTGCAACAGCCGACAAGATATCTTGCAAAAAACTTCCTTGTTCTGTAGTGGCTGAAAAAATATTTTTTGCTGATATATATGTCACCCATTGATATTGATAGTATGTAGAAAACATGGAGGTAGGGTAGGAATGCTTAAATGGAAGCAAACAGGCCCTCCCCACTCCCTACTAGGGCCTTCTGCAGGGCTGAGATTGTTAAATGTTTCCTTGTTAAAAACACTGGTGCAGTAGCCCAGGTAAAAGCCCTGATTTTGAATGCTCATTTTCAAGACAGTTAAGCCTTCCCCACATAATGATTTTGTTTTTACTAAGTTCACAAAAAAGGCAGACGCTTATTTGCATATAAGAAATAGGTTATTCAAGATGAAGTTTGCAAGCCAAGAATATTTTTCAAAAGGATTCTAAACCCACTGTCAACTTAGATAACTAACCCCTTCATCTAATCATTTAATATTCTTGGCTTGACTTTAGGCTGCTGTTGTTCAATATTTGTTTTAACTTCACCAGATTTAGTTTTATTTACTGGACTTTAAAAACTCATGTTTCTTTATAAATATACAGAGGAAGCCATTTATTATAATCACAGATAATGTTATCAAACAATTATTGTTATCACATTCAGTCAGTCCTAAACACTTTATTTAAAATGAATTAAAAACAAAAAAAAATACATTTCACCAAAGTCAACAGACTCTATTTTTTTTAAAAATAACCTTTCACCAAAGTCCCAAAGTTTATAAAAATAAAAAAATAAATAAAAATAACCTTTCACCAAAGTCGCAAGACTCTAGTTAAGGAAAAGTAACCTTTCACCAAAATCGCAAGACTCTAGTTAAGGAAAAGTAACCTTTCACCAAAGTCGCAAGACTCTAGTTAAGGAAAAGTAACCTTTCACCAAAGTCACAACACTCTAGTTAAGGAAAAGTACCCTTTCACCAATGTCGCAACACTCTAGTTAAGGAAAAAGTAACCTTTCACCAAAGTCGCGAGACACTATTAAAAAAAATAACCTTTAACCAAAGTTGCAAGACTATTTTGGGGGAATTTAAAACTGATTTTGGCATTAAATGACCCATCAAGGGTTGAAATGCCACAAAACAAATCAATCAATCATAAAATGAATTAAAGATTCATATTAATTTCATATAATGTAAAGTTATTTTGACAGTATCCAGTACTGTATTAACCTTGAGACTCAGGCCTCTGGCCCCCAGACTCTAAGGGCATTGCCTAAAAAAACTTTAAAAGTCTTTTTAATTAACCCTTTGTCTATGGCGGTTAGCTAGACCTGATTTGAACCTCCTTATACATATGTATGTATATATATATATATATATATAGGGAAGCAGCCCAAGTTGACCTGTGCCCCAGGCCCCTATTAAGCTTAATCCTGGTCTGCACTTATCCCTATGTAATGATGTGGTGATTGCAGCAAGACCATATTCTAAAGCCTGATTATGGTATGTTCAGGATTTGCCTGCAACTTGTGGTCAATAAAAGACAATCACAGACTACTTTCAGCTGTCAGACATGGTTCTAGTAAAGCAGTTCTCCATCAGAAGTAAAACCAAAGTGTTTCCTGACAGACAGAAACTTTGCATAACTTTTCCAACCAAAGATTTGGAACTTGATTGAAAGGTTTGGGAATGCCAGGTGCCGTAAGACCTTTCTTTGAGGTTAAGGGGTTGGCATAGGTCTAACAACTCTGGACCGGAAAACCCAGCTTGTTACAGAAACATTGACAATTGACTATACTCCTCATGAGGCAAAGGGCTTAATGGAGTTTACCCATGCCGTCAAAAAATGACTTTGTAATTGCATCGAATTTATAAAATATCAAAAACATTATGTTTCTCTGCATTTTCTTGATTGTTTACACATTTGCCAAATCATAAGGGAGACTACTCTATAATTAGCATTTAATAGTTATTTCCCTTGAAAAATGTTACAGACAAAAAATATAGACACATCATGTATTATATAAGTAGATTATTATGCAACAACTTGGTACATTTATGACTGGCTGCATAAAGAATTTAGAAGCCTAATTTAAGCATCTTTTCCTGATTCAGCTTTTTGTTGGTTTTGATGTTTCTTTTGTTGTCATCATAATGACTACGTTGACTGCAAACGAGGTCGGTCCGGAAAGTCTCCAGCCATTCTGAATATCTCAAGAACTGGATCCACGGCCTTGGTGTAACAAATAGCAAATCAAAGGGGATCTTACTGCACATGTGTGAACAGATACTCTTCCGTGGGGTTACTTAGTTGGCTGTGAGAAGCCATTGAGTGAGTTGGTGTGCTGTGTGACCATCACATTCAAAATCACCAAGCCTGGCCATTCTTGTGCACGATTTTTTGGCAAAACATTGCACCACCCAGGTCTTTCAGAACCCCCCCTCCCCTGCAGTCCAGATTTGGTTCCCTGCAACTTCTTTGCTTTTTTGCTGTTGGAAGGGAGGAGATTTCAGACCCTTGACGAGATTAAGGAGAATGTGATGAAGCAGCTGATGGCGATCTCGGAAGTAGACTTTGCAGATACTTTTGGAAAGTGGAAGGGATGCTGGGAAAAGTGTGACTACTTTGAAGGGGACTAAGGTATCATTGCCCTAGGCAGGCTATTTTTTTATTATTAAATGGCTGGATGCAGGCAGACCTTGTATATTGACAGATTAAAGCAAAATATTTGTTCATCATCCTCTGATAATAATCCAACTAAGAACCTTGAACAGTCAGCTGCTGGAATTAACTATCCAAGTTCATTTGAATAAATTTGTATCCTTTTGGATAAAATCTTTGCTTGCCTTCCAAATCTCATCTTGTAAATCATATTATAATTCACCAAATATCTAAATGTCATTGCATAACTCAAGGATGGTTAGAGCTATGGCCACCAATTTTTTTGTGGTTACTTTTAGCATTATTATTTTTGAAAATTCCCCCCCAAATAATAGTGTCAGGTCGGTTTTCACACTCATCCCAATAATAATGATCTGATTTTCATCTATCTATATAATACTAAAAATATGAATCTGTTTATGACCGCTAAATAGCCAAAGCAAAGCATTGTAGCCAGTTGTATTGAATTAAGGTACCCTTAGAATGTGCTAACTTAAAAATACAAAAACTACCTGGGTGATTTGCAATAATAATAGTGTTGGCTCCACATTCACACTCACCCTGATAATAACGATCTGATCTATATTCTATCTATATAATACTAAAAGTCTGATTCTGTTTATCTGTATGTAATCTCTAAGTAAACGAAAAGGTATTGAATTAAGGTACCCCTAAAAAACCCAGGTTTGATCTCTTACTGGGGCCAAAGGCCCAATTTAGGCCTTCTGCAGGAACAAGTTGAAAATCTTGCCCATAGTGTGGATTTTCAGCTTGTAATTGCAAATATGTCATTTTCTATGAATTTAAACAATGGAAGAATACTTATGAGGAAATGAATCCTGCTAGTTTTGTAAAGATGATGATGTTATCAAATTTATCTTCATTAGAAATGTTTAATTCATGATTTCTAGATGTGAATAATTAACTTTCAAGATTGAAAAATATAAATAAGAATTAATTTCTTTTAATTCAACAAAGCAAGTATCTTGTCCATAATTTCGAGAAGAATCATTAATATTCAAAGAGTTTTTTGGACAATTGTACTCATTCTTTGTTATTTTTGGTGTTCACACAATGTTTTGGCTTATCTATGGCATTCCTTAGGTGTACTACTGGTAGTTTCAATTAACGGTAGCACACCAAATTTTAAAAAGTTTTTATTAACAGCACCTTACTCAGTATCCTTGATGACTCAATTCTTCTTCAATTTTTAATCTATCCATCCATTTAGAATTTTTTATGCTTGACCATAGGATGTCGATGTTTTTAACTCATTTTATTGTTAGGCCAGAACTTCCATACCTTGTCCCTATAAGACGAGTTGAATTCCACCAATAACAAAAATAACAAGAAGAATGTGTTTGAATGTCTAAAAAACTCTCTGAAAGCTGTTAATTCCAAGTCCACTTTGGATATAAAATGCACGCCAGATATCAGTATATCTGAGTGATTGCCTAAAGCGAGGTAGGTTTGACCTTTCTAAATCTGTGGAAGAAGATGATGATGACGAGAATAGCCAATGAAGCTGTCTTGCAGAAAAGACAGGTCTGGTTAGTCACTCAATAGAAACCGTCACATGACCAATGTCTTTTGGCAGCATGCCGTATTGGGGGTGAGCAATGAATAAGTTACTTCTCTCACACTTTGTTGGGCAGTGATCCCTAAAAACGTCAGAATTTTCAAAAAACAAGCAGACACAAAATCTAGCATAAACTTACATTGTGAATTGAATCCCCCACTAAAAACCTATTTTGGGAGAAATTTTCAAAAAACAAATAAAACATTTTTCTACATGTAATAAGGGGTAAATGTTGAAATTTTCAGCCTTCTAGCTCCATTGGTGCGGCCTGTACAACTTGAAAACTGAAAGAAACCTATATTGATAGTTTTGGTTGATGGTTTCTAATAAAATTCTATAGGACTTGGTAACTTGAAAGGATCACTTTGTCCAGGAGATCATATTTTGTTATTGCCAAAAAAATAATCTCTCACAGGAGCACAGCTGGCAGGCATTTTAAATCCCCCCTCCCAAGCCCCCAAATCTCCAGCTATGCCCCTGATCTGTCATAGAGTGGAAACTGAAGAGTGAAATTAAAGCAAAATCCTTGGAGAATATCAGGACCTCACATGGGAGTTGAGAAAACTGGAAGATGAAAGTTACAGTTGTGCCATAATAGTTGGAGCACTTGGAACAGTGCCAAAAATACCAAAATCGAGATTGGATGGAAGAAGAATTGAAGAACAATTGAGACAGTATTGCTGGGATCAGCAAGGATACTGAGTAAGGTGCTAGAGATGTGAGCAAACCAACTGTCATTCAGTCTCCAGCGATATCCACCAGAAATCTGCAAATTCATGGAGAAAAAAATAATAATATCACCACCCTCTGATATTGCACTTTTTGATTTATTTAATCCTAAAAAACATAAATATTTGTTTTTAGATGAAAACGCTTGGGAAGTTTTACAATACTGGTTTATTCAATGAAGCCATCAAAATATCTTTAAGTAAGTTGTAATTATTAATTTTGGATTAATAATATGCATGTTTTGAAATCCAAGCTGTTGCAGTTTGAAGGGTGGTTTATTTTTCTAGTGGTATCGATTTATGTTTGACTAGTTGAAAACCTGCTCTATGGGTGGGTTTTTTAGCCTTTGTCCCCAATAAGAGATTAAAACTGTATTTGTAGGGGTACTTTAAATCAATACTGCTGGCTACAACGCACCAGTTCTGCTACTTAAAAGACACATACAAATAAACAGACTTTTAGTATTATATAGATATATAGATGTAAATCAGGGCCAGGATGTTGAAAATAGTTTAAACAGCCATAACATGTACATCAGAAGGCACAAACCAATACACAAGGTGGAACTACATTCATAAAAATGTTAATTTAAAAAAAAGTTTTAGAATTTTAATATTTTATAACGTCTGGAACACTGAAATTCAAAATATTTTTCATTTTCATAGTTTATTGTAGATGCAAACGCTGACCCCATACTATTATTTGGGGAGGGGGGCTTAAATAACACTTTCATTGCCCCCTGTAGCAGATGGGTAAGACCACCCCAAACAGGGGTCACCAGACTTTTCACCAAAGTCTCAAGACTCTATTTAAAAAGTAACCTTTCACCAAAGTCACAAGACTATTTTGTTTTGAATTTTAAACTGATTTTGGCATTAAATGACCCATCGAGGGTTGATATGCCACTAAACAAATCAATCAATCAATCAATCAAAACATAGGTTCATTGAATGCACATGCCAAATTTGGTTGGGCTGCGCCCATGTTTAGGTGGTTTCTATACCATGACAGACAGCCAAACAGACACACAGATGGACACTACCAAACTATTTATCTTTGATAAGTCTTAAAATTACCCTGAAGTCTTTTGGCTTCTTGTTCTACCCTTGGATAATATAATCTTCTAAACTGACACAAATCCCTCGGATAACAATGCCAGCGAATAAACCGAAATAAAGAAATCAAAGGAATTCTTTGACTGTCTTCATGTTCCTCGTATCATGTGACAGCACCAGGTGGTAACATAAATAGTCATATGACGCTTATATGAACAACGCGTTAATGACTCTGGCATTCTAAGTAGAATACATCATTTCATATTGATTATCTGTGATTTGCTTCCAAACAATTCTGCCTGGAAGTTTTGTGTTAGAATATACTTTTATCTTGGTCCAAATACAACCGAATGATTTGTACATCGGAGACAGTGTCTGCTGGAATAAAAGTGGAAGTCTTTTGAGTACGAATGATATGTAGATACTGGTCATTTAATTTCTTTTTTATGTAAGTTTGGTCTTGTTTTTTAATATAATGGGCAACAGGAACTAGCTGTTCTCACACATATCAATTTTCTTCTTTTAATGCCCATAGGCTGGCTATGGCTTCAGCCATCCCTGTCTGGGCTTCACATATCACAAGTTTCTCTCTCTTGGTTCCGGTTTGCGATATATGAAATAGACTTAAAGGTGACAAGCACCCGAAGTGTTGGCACTCACTCACCATGAACTATTTGATCCATAGCTGGGGATTGTATTCATGCCTTTCCCAAGATTTCCCATTAGTGTGAAGTGAATGCAAACTGTCTCAGCTGGAGTTTGAACTCTGCTTTGCTGAGTTCGTTCTCCATGTCGTTAACCACTCTGCCACCACACACCTCCATATCAGCATGGCTGATCATGAATTTATAGCCACAAGGAAGATCAGCAGTGACTTTGACTGGTCAAATGTGGCCATGATAAGAGGAAAAGCAAGGAAATGAAATACTCTATATGTACATATTTCAGTATGTGCTATGCCATTCTTTTTGCAATAAAACAATCCTACCTCCACAGACTTATATCTTCTCTTCTAAGCCTGGTCACTTTTTTCTAGCATTTTAACACACTTATAAAGGGGCAGTACTTATATCGAATTGCTTTTAAGACAGGCTGCAGTGAAAATGAAATATTCATTTTAGAAAGTATTATTCCAAGAGTTGTATGGACAATTGATCTCATTCTTTTACTGTTACCACAACGTTTCAGCCAATCCATTTTTTGGCAAAATTTGTATGGAAGGAAGGGGGTCTTTTTTCTATCTCAAAATTCCAGAAGGTATCTTTGTAACCCTGGGGAAGGTCATAGAACTATGTTGGTAACGCTTTCAACTGCTACTTCCTGGGAAGTTAAGATAGTTATAGAGGTGTATTTTCCCAAAGTCCTCACTCACCGACTCATTTCAACTACCATGGCATGTCAGTGACAAGACATTTTTGTCAAGATATCTGATGATGGGACAGAGCACAGGGAGAAGTGGATTTATGCTCTTTCATGCAAGAGTATAAGAAGTTAATATAAACATTCTTAGCTGGAATTTAAATCCAACGGATAACCATTATACCCCCTTTACCAGGTATCATCATCATCATCATCATCAGCCATATAAGTCCACTGCTGGACGAAGGACTTTCCCATCTCCTTCCATGACAACCTATCTTGTGCTAATCTCTGCCAAGTCTTACGGGCAAACTTTTCTATCTCGTCCCTCCATCTTGTGTCTGGCCGTTTCCTACTTCTTTTACTATCCCATGGGCACCAATCTGTTAGTCTTTTCCCCCATCTATTGTCATCTCTTCTCACTAAGTGGCCGGCCCATCTCCACTTTTGTTGTTTAATTAATTGTATAATATCCTTTACTCTAGTCTTTTCTCTGATCCATGTTGATCTTTTTCTATCTCTTAGCGTTACCCCTAGCATTGCTCTTTCCATGGCTCTCTGAGCTATTCTATTTACCAGGTATATACATACATATATCAGTCTTAAGGAATGATATTTCTATTCTTAGCTGAATTTTGCTAGACATTGTGAATAAATGAACATATGAGGAAAATAGTCCCAACCTATCATACACAATGACATTTCTATTGTTTTATCTTATTAATATTGTCAGTTCACAGATTTCTGACAGTTCTTGATGTTATGAATCCCCATCATTTATTGGCATGGTGACAGCTGAAAAGAATATGAACGAGAAATTTCTGAATCTGTTGGCGCATGGTTTTTGTCTTTCTTGCCCAAAATTTGTCCGATTCCTCTTCTTGACTCTGAATTCTTTTTGTCTGTTTTCTCCAAGAAAAGAAAAAAAATCCAACTTTATTTTCTTCTCTCTGTGGAGGTGGTGGTTGGGTTAACAGAATTTGCTGGCTTCTACCTTTTTACTTGTTTTCCTATTAAAGAGTTTATTTCTGTCGTAGGTTATTTATTGCTTATCAAAATCAGGAAATATTCGGCAAAGATGCTCAAACTTTATTGCATGACGGCACACTAAGAAATATATTTGACTTACGCAGAACACCAACTCTTCACTCCATTAAAATATGGATATACATTGGTATATATTAGGCCATAATTAGAGTAGGGTGCTTTATATTAGACATATACATAACTGGAAATAATGTGTTAATTACATTACTCTATTAGAAAAAGAGTCGGCATACAGTAAAAATAAAATGAATTCGACAAAGAAATTTCAGTAGTCATTGAACAAAACTTTTATATCAACAGTGCAGTGTGATTTGAGTGAGCTTGTGTACTGTGTGACAGTTGCAGCATTCACAATGACTGAGTAATTCTTCACGTCTTGTGCTGGGGTTTTGGCAAAACTTTGCATCACACAGCTCTTTACCCTCTCTACAGTCCAGATGTGGCTCCCTGTGACTTCTGGCTTTTTGCTGTTGTAAGAGAGGAGATTTCAGACCATGGATGAGATTAAGGAGAATGAGATGGTAAGGTAAAGCATCTCGTCTCTTAAGAGATGCCTCCCAATGGAGTATGGAGCCCGGTGACGAAGACCCGGTTTCTGTAGAATGCGTCAGCTTAGTGATCCTTGCAAGTTTTAAATTTTGGTCGAGACCAGGACTTTATTCCTACATTTTTTATGACCACCCTCTTGGCGGGATGCAAGTCCACTGAAGGGATACCTCCACCCTAATCACCCAGCTTAGAGTGTACTCAATTAGCTGCTGAGTGCACAGCAAAATTTGTCCTAATGAAGAGTTTTCCACACTCTTCGCTCATACCGGGAATCAAACCCAGGACATTCTGTGTGTGTGAGATGGGCTAACCATTACACCATCCGAGGGGACAAAGAATAGGATGGCAATCCTGATGAATGATTTTTCAGACTGTTTTGAAAAGTGAAAGGTACCATGGTATAAGTGTGTGAGGTCCCAAGGGGAGTACTGTGAAGGGGACTAACTCACCATTGACCTAGGTAGGCTATTTTCTTTTTCCTATTATTAAATGGTTGAATATTTTTTGGACAGACTTTGTATCTACAACCACATGATAAGAGGTGTATCTGTGTGTGTATATAGCATAAGTAACTAAGAAGGGAATCATTTCTCTGTTTCACTTGGGATGTATTTTCAATTAGCAAAGAAAGAAAAAACCAAAACATTCTCATTTCATTAAGAGAGAAGAATGTTCTAAGATTTCAAAGACAAAACAATAAACAGAAAGTTTGGTAAACATGTTTGCCATTGGGATTTTAAACATGGCATGATACAAGTAACAGTGCAACTGTTCCTTTGATTAATGGCTGCTTGATGTCCCTTGATGTCTGTGCGACTCAAAAAATAGCCGGGTATTTAGAGTTGGGGAAGACTCATTACTCCTGGCACACTTTTGAACAACAGGAACAAACATGTCCGTGGAAGCAATATTTCCAAGAATTCATTCAGGCATTTAATTGGATAATTCTCTTGTTATCAGCGTTGGATTAACTATGTGGCAAGAGTAGCATCCATGCTACAGGCCCAACAATTTCAAGGGCCCCGCACCAGATGCTGGCAAGCTATCAATTCCGATTCAGTGATTCTGCACTTGCTCTATTACTATAGTACGATAACACCTTCAACTTTTATGAATGACTGGGTGTTTAAAAATAGTGAATTTAGCTAATTATCACCTTTAATTGGGTTTATTGTTTCAACACAGTAATTAATAGGAATGAGGTATCTATGTGATACCTATATGACACATAAATATGAAGGTATTTGAAACTAAAGTCAAAGCTGCTGCACAAAGATCAAAACAAAAAAAAAGTAATACTATTACTGAAATCAAATTTTATATCCGACAGAATATGATAATTATAATGACATTTATTAGTTGAGAGCCTATATTTGCCCGGCGCCAGTGTGGGTGACTGCTAAATGATCACAGAGTTCATTCTTTATTCACATTTATGATTTAGGCTGCCCTTTGGGTTTATTGTTTCAACACAGTAATTACTGGGAATGAGGTATCTATGTGATACCTATATGATACATAAATATGAAGGTATTTGAAACTGAAGTCATAGCTGCTTCACAAAGATCAAAACAAAAAAAGCACCAACTTCAAATTTTATATCGAACAGAATATGATAATTATAATGACATTTATTAGTTGAGAGCCTATATTTGCCCGGTGCTGGTGTGAGCGACTGCTAAACGAGCGGCCTAAATCATAAATGTGAATAAAGAATGAACTCTGTGCTCGTTTAGCAGTCACTCACACAGGTGCCAGGCAAATATAGGCACTCGACTAATAAATGTCATTATAATACTATTACTGAAATATCAGATGTATGTATTTGTCATATTATCTGGCTGTATAGAAAATGAAAAAAATTAATTACTTTGCAAGTAAAAACTGTATGCCTTTTGATATTTATGTGTATTTTCTTAATATCGGGATCCTTTATAACATATGCTACAGGCCCTGCATTAGCTTAATATGACCCTGCTTAATGCGTGCAACTCAGTTGCGGAAAACTCATTACACACAGCATACATTTGAATGGGCATAAACAACAGGAACAAACATGTCCGTGGAAGCAGTTTTTCAAAGAATTCATTCAGGCATTTAATTGGATAATTCCCGTGTTATTAAGCTTTCGATATCTGGAACTTCAATGTTTACTGCAAACTATTATCATATGGATCCAGGGATCAAAACTTTTGAACGATTCTTAAGTAGGGGAAATTGGTGAGCATTTCCTGATGCCTGAAGTTTTTTGGTTAGTTAATTAAACCTGAGCAAAAGCAGATTATTTCTCTAATTTGGTTATTCCCAAAGTGGGGGTAATTACTCTCAAAGGAGTAATTTGGCATTTTTCTATTATTTGTATTTATATTCACTTATACATTTTTTTGTACTTTTCTTTTGTTCTTTTTAATGAAAATATGTTTTTTTACTTACCTAAATGTTTTAGCAATTTATTCAATTTTTGCTTGTGGGTAATGAGCGTTATTACAATTCTGGAAAGGGATAATCCCACCTAAACATTTGGGAACCGCTGCTCTAATTTATCAATCTATATCTATACACTGTCTGTCCATAAGACTTAAATCTGTACCTATATATCCACATATATAAAATGAACCCCATCTGAAGATCGAAGTCTCGTGAAACCAACTGTACAGGTTGTAATGAACCAATAAATATTTGTCTACAATACTATATATATATATATATGATTCCAAACTGCTCTGAATTATTTATATCAAAGTAACACTGGATCACCATAATAGCTGGATATGTATATTGAATTTGTCACCTACTGAAGTGTTCTATTAGGACAAAACATACTTGTACAACCTTGTATGGATCAATAGTTTTTGTTATACTTTTTATATATATATATAAATATCAGTTGGAGTACCCGGCATTGACCCGGAATAAAAAACCTCCAAATATAACAACACAGGAAAGCAAATGAGATTTCATAAACTTAAATAAGGAAGGTGGGTGCACACAATTCTGGGCAGATGCGGAGGCTCTCTGAGCTTGGGAATCCCGGAGTCAAGTTAAGGGAGCTAACTCAATCCCTTTCTTTTAGTGAAATTTCAAGGAAAATGAGTTGTCTCCCTTTCATTTGTCATTAAAAATAGTAATTTTGATCCTAAATTAACCTGACCTTAAATTAGGAACCTCGAAACTCAGTGCCCTTACCCTATGTTAAATCTGGGATCATTAGCCTGATAGACAAATTGGCAGCCCTTACAGTGCAGCCTTTTGATCGGCTATACTAAACATTGTAGCAAGCAAACAAACAAACATTTGTTGTATATATATATATATATATATAATCTAGTTATATATATTGTCATATCCACAGACAGCGCTGTTTCGTCGTTTTTACGACTCATCAGTGTGGCTACTGACTATATGTGCCTTGGTGCCCCGAGCGAGGATTGAAACCGGACGTCTGGGTCCGTCGTCCGATGTCTTACCCCTGCTCCAGTTACCGCGGCGGTTGTAGATCATTATTTTAGGCATATAAACACATATGTCTTTGTTTACAAAGAGTGCTCCATCCAGAAAACTCCGAAGAGCTAACATATTTTTTTTTTGTTAATTGATCTTGATCCAAACTTTAAAAACTTTTTAAAACACATACAAAATCTGGCTGTTTGCTTCATTGTCTTTAGAGAAGGGCATGAACCTAATTTCTCTGTTTAGTTTTGATCCTCTTGTTGATCCTTTTACTGTCAAGGTTGACTATGAAGGTAACAGCTTCTTGACTATGAAGGTAGCATCTTCTGGGCAGGCAGTATAGTTATGGGAGAGTGTTTTTTACCACCTTCTCTTTTCTTTGTCAATCATCGAAACATTTTGGCAATGAGAAATGGAGAAAGTGGATTCATGCCTTTCCCAAGGGGATTAGTCCAAAATCAACATAAGCAGCCTCAGTTGGAATTTGAACTTGGTTACGGTAACTGCCCCACCCATTTTGACGTAATCTTGTTAATAGTCAAGTAAATCAAACACAATAAGAGAGAGTGACGCTGATTCGATACAAATCTCTCTATAATCCACTTTTAGCATCAATCCAGCCTATTGAAGGCTGAAGAACCACTTAGCAATAATTGGCAAAGCTCTTTAGGTACTTCTTAGGGGTTGTTTGTGCTTAGCCATTGGTCAATGTATAACATGTGGTTCACCCATGCGTGCCGTGCTTCGACATACATAAGCCCAGTCTCATTATTTAATAGCCATGCCTCGTACACTTATAGTTGTCCAAATGATTCCAAAACGGCACTGAAATACTTATGTCAAAGTAACACTGGATCACCATAAGAGCTGGATATATTTCATGAGAAGGAATTTTATTTACTGATTATCTACAAGTCTATTTTTCCGAGTTATATTCTTTTCAAAATTGCTTTGTGGACAAGGTTTTTATTCATATGTATTTTTGCTTGTACAATATTACAACTTGTGCAAAAATATCTTGTTTGAGATTTGAGATGTCAAGATTGGAACTTACTTACAAGTATTTACTAAGCTTAGCTTAGTTTGGCACAAGGCTTCAAGTTTGGGGCACTCATGAGGATCACACAGACTTAAGTAGTAATGGTCTACGAGCTTATCTTGCTAACCATTGCTCCATGGTGAGGCACCCAATACTTAGTAATCTTAGCTCAGTATGGCACAAAACCACTAATGTGGCGCAGTGAGGATTGAACTCACTACAGTAGTAATGATCTCTTGCTTGCTAACGATTGCACCATGCAAGGTATGATATGATATATAGGTCTTTGCTTAGCTTAGTCTGGCACAAGGGCATGGCATGGCACTCATCATAAATCAAACTCGCAACATTAGTAATGATCTCTTGCTTGCTAAACATTGTACCATGCAAGGTATGATATATAGGTCTTTGCTTAGCTTAGCGTAGTCTGGCACAAGGGCTGGCACTCATCATGAATCAAACTCACTACGGTAGTAATGATCTCTTGCTTGCTAACGATTGCACCCTAGCAAGATATCATATAAAGTTCTTTACTGAGTTTAACTTAGTCTGGCACAGGGCCATGGCTCAGATTGAACTCGGTACAGCTGTAATGATCTACAGCATTAGCCTGCTAGTTACTATACCTAGGCATGGCATCCAGAATTGCAACTTAGAATAAATAAATAAGAACCAAAAGAAAGAAGTGTAGATAACTTTCCTGTACTGTTCCAGTTCAACCCATAGTAGACCACCGGGTTGCCATGCTGAGTACTTCCCCTTCGTGGCATTTCTCAGGGCAATGGGCGTCACTTGGTGGTATCCATCTCCTCTCTAAATAACATGCGACAGGTTGTACTGGGTTACATGGTTCCAATGGCAAGGAGTAGTACCTGACCTGAACTATTGGAAGAAGTGAAAAACCAGTTTGCCTTAGAGGTCCACCCCTGGTTTGTGATCAAAGCTTTTTGTCTCCTAGACTGGTAGCCAAACAAGACTAGAGAGCTCAGTCTACCTTACGATTTCTTCATGGCTGGGGTGAGACCAAGGCTAGAAAGCCCTGTCTACCTCACTATTTACCCATAGCTGGAGGGATGAGTGGATTCATGCCTACGGGCATTAGTACAAAGTGAACACCAACCGTCTCAACCAGAATCTGAACTCGGTTCCCCAATTCCATTTTTCATACTTTTAACTGTTAGGCTACCCACACCTCCTTATTTGTACTGACAAGGCTGAAAATTACATGTGCAAGTTTTCTTGAGAAATTCCAATAGATACTAATCAATAACTTGGTACATGACCACAGTATGTGACAGCCGCATGAAATCAGTATTGATTATGGCTTGCAGTTTCATTGAATGATGAGCACGGTTTAATAGAACAAAGGTAGGAAAAAATAGAAAAACTGTCAATTGAAACCCAAGAAATGTGGCACCAGAAAGTACAATCCATGTGATGCCATGTAACTGAAGCTATGGTTATTTTAAGTTGAAAATACAGTAGTCCCCCTTTATAATGCAGGTGTTGGGGTCCAAGAGAGACAAGCATGTTATTACTGAATTGCGGATAATCAAAAGTCAATTACCAAACATGTTCACCAGTGAATGAAGGTGTGTTGGATATTTAGGTGGCAGTGGGTTGAGGTCACAGATTTGACCCCCACAGGTGTTGAAAGTTAAACAAGATACTGACTAAAACCTCGAGCTGCAAGGTGTCAGGACCTGGAAGATAGACCAGGGTTGAAAAGTCATAAACCGGATATTGACCCTGACTGCAGATGGTGGGCTGGAAAATCAGTGTGGGCATTCGAAATCCCATAAAATCGATAGAGACACCAGATGCCCTCAGAGAGACATACCACCCAGGCCTGGGAAAGCAGGGGGCCAGTTCCCCTGTTGGGAACAGTCTGTCGGCTCTCGTTACCTCTCTCCCACTCTTAATTCTCCGCCACGACACAATGTATCTTATAAAATAAAAATATATCTTCCTTTTAAGTTCAGGATTTTCCTCCCACGGACCAAGAAGGCTATACAACAGATGTTTCCATCATAAAGAATATAACTAAAGTTATGGTTATTTTAAGCTGAGAATATTTTCTTAGGAGGTGTGGGTGGCTGAGAGGTTAAAGCCACAGATAGTAGAATCAGCGAGCCGAGTTCAAACCCAAGCTCAGAGAGTTTGCGGTCACTTTGCACTAATTTTCTTTGGAAAGGTATGCATCCATCTCTTTCTCCTGTCAATATGTTATGGGCCCACATGACAGGGTAAGGCCCAACACTTTCCCCCCATGTCTCCTTACTTGAGGAAGGATGGCCTTTGTCCAACACTTTGATATGGGCCTGGCAAGCCAAAAGTGGATTATGGTAGATTGCTCAAGTAAAATAGAATGAAAGAAGGATGGACAAAAGATATGTGACCGCCATCCCCACCTACTCACAATACCTCAAGTATAAGTAGATGATAAAAATATGCATTTGTATGTTCACACCGCAGGTTCTGATGGGATTGAGTGAGAGCAATTCTCCTCAAGCACCTTCCTCAGTACTCTTGCTGACCCCAACAATGCTGTGGTCTGAACAATCTCAACCTTTTCTTGAATTTCCCTTTCTTCCAATCTTGCTTGTAATGTCTTAAGGACAGTTCCCGGTGAACCAATTATTTTAGGCAAGACCTCATGTCTCACAGGTGAGGTCCTGGTATTTTTCAATTTTACTTTCGCTTTCTTTGGAGCATATTTTCAAAAAGGTAAATAGAGTAATGGATGGAATTTGATATATATTTAAATTTATAAAAATACTTTAGGACAAAACTTAGAGAAAATGTGAATAAGGTATGAAGTTATAAGTGTGCTAAATTTAAACCCTAAAAAACAAACGTACTTGAACTTGAACAAACATTATTGATATGGTAATGAAAGGAAGGATCCTGTAGCAGTTTAGGTCCATACTGACCAGAAGAGAGAGAAAAAGACAACAAAAATATGTTATCAGTTAGAGTAGTGTTGTGAAAAAGTATGAATATTAGCATCATAGTAGTAGAACTGGCCACAGGAATGAATGCCTGTAGGTTTCCCTCCTGATTGGCTATTTTGAGACAAAGAACTTTTGAATTTTGTGGCAAAGAATTTGACTTTCTGTTGGGTCAGTTTGGGTTAAGAGTCGAGTGTGTGAGCCTCTTGGCATGCAGGCATGCTATGGGGAGATGAGGCAGAGAGTAGGGGAGACAGACTCAAAGGGCTACAATAATAATCTCAATATTAGGATAATGGCCGTGTTCATGTTTTAAAATATTTGTGCAGGTGGGAAAAAAACCAAAGCTAAAATTAATAGTTTAATTCTTATCTTATCCCCTATTTTCGATATTGCCTCACATATTTTTTTCAGAAAGATGAAATTTTAAAATGTTCAGCTGTCACTTGTGCAACTCTCAACCTGACTACCAGGAAAACCAGCAAAACTGACAAAGGAACATCTGACAGAGATTTTCGACTTCAACAAATTCCATTACTATATGCTCTTTTGTCTTTACCCTGTGGTCTGCTGGAACAGCCACACCCATAGTCTGATAGAATCTCTTTTCCTTGTTCACAACAACCAGATCTTGTCTTCTTACTTGGGTATGGTGGTCTGTCTGTATCTCAGAATCCCAGAGTATTTTATATTTTTATTTTCTAGAACAGTTTGTTATTTATCTACCTGGTCAAGTGATTATCTTTTTAATCTAGAAACTTTGGTGCCTGGCCATTGCTAGACCACAGAAAACAGAAAATTTATTTTCATACTATTACGTAATAAATTTCAGCAGTTTTTAATTTTATTTTTAATGATTTTTCTAAT
>VCCN01007234.1:4722647-4743357 GCA_006491835.1 Architeuthis dux
AATCATATATAAGAAATCCGATATATATTTAATTAGAGTGCTGTAGCAAGAAACGAATGTAGTCAGCTCCTACAAAAACTACATAGCATTGCATGCTCCACACAGACCAAGAAAAAAAAAGAAAAGAAAAATTTTCTGTTGTTGAGATTACTCAAGGTGAATTGAATCAATTTTCTTTGAATGCTTTGTGTTCTTGATTTCCAATATTCGATTAATTCGATAAGAAGTAATTAATTGCATGTCAAAAATCTTAAGGGATATTTATTTTTTTAAATTTTAATTTTTGTCAGATTTGATTAAAAAAAAATATTTTTCTATTTTTATTCTCACAATTGCATGATATATTTTTCCCCCCAAAATGCATCGTTAATTGGTTTATTGCAAAAATGATTTGCTGTTTTTCCAATTAATGGAAATCAATAATAACAATAATGATAATTATAATAAAGAAAATAGAATTGACAGAGAAAATATGATGACGATGATATTGAGAAAAATGTTATTGAGAAAATAATAATAATAATAATAATGATGATTTGGAATATAAAAGTAACAGTTGTGCCCATCATTGTTGGAGCACTTGGAACAGTCTCAAAGAGACTTGCAAGGAGGTTAGAAGAATTAGAAATCCAGGGAAGAATCAAAGCCACCCAGACAACAACATTACTAAAATTAGCTAGAATACTGAGGAGAGTGCTGGAGTATTGGGGGACTTGCTGTCACTTTATCTCTAGTGAAAGCCTCCAGTTTTTATTAATAAGTTGTATCCTTAAAAATAGTATTCCTTATGTGTGAGTGAACGTTTGAAAGATTTTGTAAAAATAGTGAAAGCAAGATTCTGTGATTAAAACTGACTCTCGAGAAAAACTTGTATTTTTGTAATCATCTCAAAATCATCTCATTATCAATTAATTAATTAAATAATTAATTTTGTTGCACAGTGAGTGATAAATGTAGTTTTTATTATTGATTTTTGATTAGTTTTTCTTTTCAAAAATTAATAATGACAATGCTTCATCTAAAATATATTCTGACAACTTAACAATGAAAATAAGATAATAGAAAAACTAGTCAAAAATTAATAATACTAATGTTAAGTAAGTATCATGAGTTATTCCACTTAGGCAGAAGAGTTTCTACCCACTTCCGCTAAGGGGCGCTGTTTAATGTTCTGGTCAATGAGCAGCCATTATTGCATTGTGTTATTAGTAGATGAGAGAGTGCTCCAGGACACATGTGTATGTATCGTGACTGCGGTCATTGTGAATATTTGAATAAAGGACCTGTAAGTACATTATCTTCTGTTTGCATTTTTAATCTGTTAATATCTGTCATTAAACCAAGCTTACAACTAGCAGTGTTGTTCTGACAACCGAACGCATGTTTGGATCGTTCTTGATTCAGACAGCTTAAACATTTACTGACTGGACTGAAGAAAATCATGAAATCACAAACAACAATAGATAAGGTTTTAAACTTGTGTTTTATTTCCGTCAGATTCAAAAACTTCTTGAGTCGTCGTCTTGATCTTGTAAAACAAACAAAGATTTCATCCAGGTTGAATTCGACGGCTGCCAAGTGAGCTTCCTCGTGGCTTGGTAGAAACTGGTGTTTTCCCAAATTTGTTTTGTTGGTTATTTATAGAAAATGGAAAGGAAAAATAGTCGATTTTCTGCTGAATCAGGAATTCATTGTTTAATTTCAAGTTGCTTGGTTATGTCACCCGTGATTTGAACTTTACAGAATTTTGCCTTTGACAATTTAAAATTCCACCATGAACTTGAATCGAAACTTGTTTATATTTTCTTTTGCTGTTAACGTTATTACAATGACCTTTTATCTGCTGTCAGGATTGTTTATGTTTCGCTTAGAGTCAAGTTCATTTTCTGCAAACAATATTTGCTTGGGGAGATTCGGTTTTTTTTTTACTGGTTAAAGATCATTTCTGTTAGAAGTTTTATATACTTGTAAAATCTGTAGTATCACAGTTATTCATGTACCTTAACAATTGCAATGCTTCATTTAAGAAATTTAAACAATTTGAGACTATTTTGTCTACTGATAGCAAAGAAAAACATGAAAAAAACATTATACAAACATTAATAATACTATCAATGCTTCATCTAAGAAATTTTGACAACTTAATACTATTTTGTCTACGTGTAAACATAACAATAATATGGCATGGATGTAAAAGTCTTAATGTTCAGACAGACGGGCTCACAAGAATAAGGGATGTAGTTCAGATTTTGTCAGGAGCTTTTTCTGTATTTCTGATTCATGGTTATAGAATTTAAAACAACCTGAGTGTTTCTATAAAAAGCAACAAAAATAAGATGGTATGATTTATTAGCACTGAAGGCAATGAATCATTCAACCTAAACTTGATGTAAATGATATTGAGCAGAATTCCATTTGGAAACAAATTCATGCCAGATATAATCATTCTAAAACTTCTTTCATTTTGGTTTGCTTTAAAGGAGAGCAAAAGATAAAATTCTCTAAACTCAGCAAAACAGAAGCTCCTTAATTCCAGCATCTTCAGATCTTCTAAAGAGGAGCCTTTTTTTTTTTTCTTCATTATGAAATATTCAGACTTATGAACTTGTTTGTTATTGAAATATGCGCATAATCAATTGAATCTGCTTTGCCAGTGGCTCTTGAGTTGGGCACAAGTGTTAAAATGAATACTTCCTAGAAACTAAGTTGCTTTTTCTCTTTTTTCCATATTAGGTTGTACTTTTTCTTTTAATGGAATCTCTTTAAAATACATGTTTGAAATGACTTTCTCTCATGCTCATTCCCTGAGAATGGAAATGGAAAGAGATGCCAGATGCAAATTTTGTGCTGTGTCGAAATTCAGAAACTTTGCTACTGTGTATTGCCATTGCCTATTGTACCAAGAAAAATAGTCTAAAAAATGGTATCATATTCAGTGGTGTCTGTAATGTTTATATAAAGTGCCGAAGCAAGCTCCCAGCAACCCCCATTCCGTTTCCGGTCCCAGAAAACGCAGACCGGAAGTGGAAACGGGGAAGGCGCACTTCTTACCAGGCAAAGAACCCTATCACATGTGTTATCTTGTTCTGTCTTCTTTTCTTAACACGCTTAAACACGGTTACGAATCAAACACATTCTAACCTCACGCAGCTAGAATAAAAAAGATTAACAAAACGAGCAGAGGCACTAAACACAACCAGAACATTACAGTGTCGTGCTGTGGGAATGCCTGAGAACAGTGTTCCCTTACTTTACTAAAACTCTCTATTTGAACAATGATAAGAAAAAATTAACCGATATATGTCCAAATGTAACAATGCACCCATGTGGTGCACCGTCAAAATAGTGTTGTGCAAACTCTGGTACCTGACGAGACTGCAGAATTAGTGTTTTCTACATCAACCCCTTGCGCCCTCCTTCTATCTCCTGTCATCTTTCTTCATCACCCCGTCTTGTTGTAAACTGCTGCCACTCATCATAGTAGCAGTCGTACGGTCCAAGACCTTCCAAGTCTGCCCTCGTGGTCAGCCAGCCAATCAATGCACAGCAAATCTACACGTTGTCCCAAGCTCTGCCACCCGGGTGACCTATATTCGGGGAAGACCTTTCTAAGACAAATTTCCTATAATCACTTTTCCTCTGTTGTACAAACCATGCAGAAAAGCTTTATCTCTAGTAACTAACCTCCTACCAAACAGCTCTGATACACAAATACTCATCCCATATGGCCTCTAAACTCTAAGATTTTCTTTACAATCACCCCGCTCCATCCTGTGCAGGCAGCCCTGCATTCCTTCACTTCTTCTTTTAGCACTACATCACTGATCACATTGCAGGCAATCTGTATTCAATGATTATAATTTACTGTACAACCATAAACAAAAGTCAAGCCAATGCCCCCTTTCATGCAACAAAGAACAGCTTATAAAAGCACAGGCAAAGCTACTGCTTCTTCAACCAACTTTGGATAATCATGCTATATGAATTAACAATGAATTGTAGCATTTGTCTTCAGCTAGAATGTTTTGCATTTTAGGAATTCTTTTTACTGTGACAGAAATTTATATTTCTTTACAAGGGCCTAGCCGGATATTTTGAGGGTCAGGGAGCTTGGCTCCTTGAGGAGGCCCTTCCAACATTTAGTGAGATTTGTTAATATTAGTAGAAATACAGTAGATAAACTACTATTTATAAAGCTTTTGAGGGCCCCCCTCCATTGGGGTGGGATGGCTCGGGTCGGGTCTTCAAATAGCCCCCCCCACACACACACACACACACTCAGCTACACCTCTGTTCAGTTACTTTTTACAACATGCTGCTTCTTACAAGAGGTTTGAATTCCTATTCTTGTTTAGAAAAGATACTTTTTATTTTTTCTTTGTCAACATGTTTTTATAACTTAATTAAAACAAAATTAAATTTAATAGAAAAAAATAGTTTACTTTATTATTTAACTAAATTTAATTTTTTTCTGATTTAAAAAAAATGCAAAATGCAAAAAAAAAACCCTCTACTTCAGCTGTTGTCAGTAAACTCCTGATCAAAATTGAATATTTGAAATTCCACGAATAATTTGAGTCCAATTAACGTTTCTATGGAAACTGAGATGACAAGAAATTATGTTGTTTTTTTTTATTGACAATTATCAGCCACAATCTGTTTACTTACCATCATTGGAACTGAATGCGTAGGCGTTGAACTTTTTATGCTTATTGATGTCAAGCCCAAAATAAGATAAAATGGATTTAGTTTTCTCAATTTGCTGTTCTATTTTTGTTGAGAAAAAATCAACACAATCTTTTGTATTCTTGTTGCGAGGTTCAAATTAGTGTGGCTATCATATTGATTGATCTTTTGGTCATGTGTTTTAACTCTTAACATCCTGTTGAAAACAAAGCCCGGTCCTGTAATGATTGAGTAGAAAATGGTTAAAAATGGTTTGTTTATTCAAATGTTTATATGTCTTTATTTGTGGGCAGATTGTTGTGAAAATTGGCAGTATTGCCAGACAGACTCAGACAGCCTTATGTGTTTTAGGATTTTAGGCCATGTTTGTTTACGTGCGGCCACATGCTCTTTAGAACTTCAAGTCCTGATTTTCGAAATTCTTTGTAATTATATTTTTTAAATTTATATTTGAAGGCCATATAAAGAGAACTAACATTGAATGATAAAGAATCATTTAGGTAAACAATAATTTTCATTGATGTAGCGAACAAGTGGAAACGGACTTGCCCAGAGCAAGAAGACTATGTATGGCCTGCTGTCTGATGTGGCGAGCCTTTTTGGCTATAAAAGGCCAGGCAGCGACAATAGTGAGTCAGTGCTAGGCTTGCCTATCAAAGCTACGTTCGAGTTGTACTGTGAATTACATCGGTAGCGTCTCGGATTTTGTGACAGTGGTGATAGCTTGCCTGTGATAAGCGAGGAGGTGTCCCTTGAAGGTATCATTCCGGTGCTGCAACTTTGACATGCCATTTGACATATTGCATCAAACTGTGTCAGTGTTTTTTCCCCACCCCCTTGGAAACTACAATTGAAAAATAAAAATTGGACTTACAAGTACCGCCAGTGACACGTAGGTCTCGAATTAATCAACAAAACATGTGGTACTTAAAAGTACCATTAGTACATAAATGGTTAATGCCTGAATCAAAATATCCCATCAGACTTCTAAAAGAGATCTATGGGACATATATATCCCAGCAGTCATAGAAACCTTGAGATATGTATGCCCCAGGAGCCTGGACAGCGTTAATGTTACTTTCCAGGATTCACTTTAGAAAAGGCATGAATCCAGCCTTTTCTATCTATCCTATGACAAACCATCTTAACCATGATCTTGAAAACTGCTTACTTTAATGATAGAGGGGGGGTGGATACTGTGCATGTCTGCCGTCATGTAATCCAACCCATGCATTGGCCTCAGTTCTTAAAAGATTATAACTAACATCCTATAGACAAATAAATGATTGATTAATTAGAAAAATTAACACATTCTAGCTGAGAATGATTTTGAAAGTGCAAATAAATTGGAGTTGCTCTTGTTATCACATTTCAGTCGATCCATTCTACAGCCTCCTTCAGGTGTACAATCTTGATAGATGGAGGGATCTCTTTTTTTCTGGTAGTACAAACCAGAAAAATGGTAGCCAATAGAACCGGTCTGGTTAGTCACTCAGTACAAACCGTCATGTGACCAACGTATTTTGGCAGCATGTCATGTTGGGGGTGATCAATTAATAAATTGGAAATAGTGTTGATCAATGACTAACTTCTCTCACTTTTTGTTGGGTGGTGATCACTAAAAAAATCTGAATTTTAAAAAGCATGAATACTGCCAGACATAATCTAAAGGACCAATTTAGCATAAACTTACATTGTAAATTGACACGCCCCCCCCCTATCAACAAAACTTTTCTTCTACCCATAATAAGGAGTAAATGTTTAAATTTTCAGCCCTCTAGCTCCATTAGTGTAGCTTGTACACATGACACATACATACATAGCCAGCCAAACTTAAAAACTGAAGAAACCTATGTTGATGTTGACAGTTTTGGTTTGACGGATTCTAATATCACAGACACCAATGATGTAGCTACGGGAAGCCGACCATATGTAAGAGAAGCTGCTGAATGAATCCAAAAGATGTGTAGATGTTTTAAAAACAGAGTGGTTTTCAGTAGCATTCTTCACAACCACCTTACTAAAGTCGGTGCCTCACTAGTGAAGTGGATGACAAAAGATTATGTATATAACATCCCGTGCAAATATGGAAAAGAATATAAAGGAACAAACCAGCCAACCCCTGAAAGTCAGATTGTATAACATAGAAAAGACATATTCAATGAAGAGGTGGAAAAGTCTGGTATGTCAGACCATATCTGGAGGGAGAAGGGATCACACTATACTCTCTGGGATAAGGTAGAAGTAACAGATAGGAAGCAGAGAAAGAAACTGAAAGAACACATCACTTTTATTAAATTTTGACTAGTTTTTTACCTTCATCCTAATTGTTTTTATACAACTTATTGATTTGGGCCACTGTTTCTATGGCAATGATTGCGCTGTTATTTGTTGTCATAGATACAGTAGCGTGAATTAATAAGTTGTATAAAAACAACTAAAATTAGGATGAAGGTAAAAAAACTAAAAATTTAATAAAAGTGGTGTTACAATACTTCATCCAATAATAACAAAGATTACATTGAAAGAAGTTGTGTACATCAATCTTGTAGATAAATGTGTTCTCAAGGAGATGGCATGTGAGTTCAAATCTTGTCAGAAGCTACTTCTTTATTTATTTATTTATAAGATTCCAACATTTTCTTGAAAACAATCTCATTCAAAAATGCTATAATCAAAACAAAGCTGCCATTTAAATAATCTTCTGTATTGTCAGATACAGATATGAGTACCAAAGATGAACAAAAGATTTGAATAAATATTAGTTTTTTTTCATTGGTTCCTTCGGCTCCCTGTGGAGCATAGGGTCACATCTGTGGCTTCAGTTGCTGTTTTTTTTGTTATGGGGTGGAGTTGCCAACCCCACATCCATCCCTGCTTCTTTACTTAGGATTCCTGTTTTTTTCTGCCAGAGTAACCTTCTTTTAGTTGCACTGCCTTTACATGGCTAAAGGGCTCCAACTTCCCTGCTATTTACCCATAGCTAAGAGGAGATATGGATTCATCTCTTTCCCAAGGGTATTAATGCAAATTGAATGCAAGCAGTCCTGACTGAAACTCAAACTTGGATTGCTCATTCAGTTTTCTGCGTCAATAACCAATGTTCCCTCTAATTGTTTTCATGGCCTGTGCGGTGCTAAAAGACCTGTGAGCAACCAAAGGAGTAGAGTTTAAAGAAAATATTTTTACTTGTGAGACGATCATTGATTTTTTGTCTGAAGTTTATGAAACAGTTACTTTAAACAAAAAGTGTATAATAAAAGAAATGATTTATTTGGTGGATTGATTTTTCTTTATTTTTGAAAAATTATTTTTCAATCCTATATCGTGCACAGCATTAAAACTTTACTGCGGGGTATAATTCTTTCTTGTGCTCAGCCTAGAGGTATCAGTGCTGATAACCATTATGCCACTCTGCACCTCCTGAATAAATATAAAGCCTAAGAAATTGAAGTAGCATAATGTCCATCAGATCCATTAGGAGATGATTCACAAGAAGATTTCAGGTAAATGCAGAAGATATCCCAGAATGCATTCTTCTTAGAAGAATTACAGCAAATTGATTTAATGGTGAATGCTTATAACTGAATTCCTTATGCATTTTGGTTTTATCTTTCTCAAAAAACTTTTCTCTCCAATCCCCAGAAGGGACAAAGTGTTTTTCTAAATACAGTGAGTGCAAAAAAGTGTCTGATTTTTTTCCAAAAAGTTCATTTCAACATCCTTAACTCTAAGATTCATGAATCGCTTGAAACCACAGTGGAACTCATTGATGAATAGAATAAGAAGAAATGGAACACTTTTGTGAATTAAATTAACCTATAAGAACCTACTGTGATACCGGTGTCACATACAATTTAATTGATCTGCACAGTCTCTTATATAATATATTTTATCCTTGATTTTAATTTTAAGTGACATCTAATGAACATCCTGATGCAGTCACGTGACTGTGTGTCAATTTACCTACCCAGAATCCCACATAATGTTCCTTCAAGTAGAAATGGTTCTGGGTTCTTATGGGTTAAAGAAAAATAAAACAAAATTACCAAAAACTACAAGGGAAGTAAATTTAATCAGAAGTTACTCCCCTCGATTTAATATTTATATTTATGAATTTAAAAGTTATATAGCATTGAAATTGACAGAATTTGGACCAAAGATTAAAATATACAAAAATCAAAAAATATTGAAACAAGATATGAACATTGAAAAGTTATGAACGAAAATCAGAAATCTTTGGTCCAATTTCTGTCAATGTTGAAACTCTATAAGGATTTTGAAATGAACTTTTTGAAATGTATTGGATACTTTTTACACTCACTGTATTTAATCATTTCCCCCACATAATAAGAACTCTGATGGAGAGTTATTGATTGAACATTGAAAAGTTATGAATAAAAATCAGAAATCTTTGGTCCAAATTCTGTCAATTTTGAAGCTGTATAAGGATGTTACATGGAACTTTTTGAAATGTATCGAATGCTTTTTGCACTCAGTGTAACATTTCCATCCCTGGTTAACAATTGTTCATCTGATAAAAAATAAATCAGGATAATAAATATTATTTAATTAAAATGAAATCAGTAATGTTTCATATGCTTTTCTTTATTATTAGGATAATATGCTATATTACATAATATGAATGGTGTTTATTCTAAATTGGCTAAAATTGTAGAAAGCAGATGCTTCAAAGATGCAGCACTAATAAAAATAAAAATAAAAAAATTTAATTAAACATGATTCATTTTCTACCATCAACTATTTCATGGAATCAACTTGTAACAGAAAAGAAAAAAACAAAAAAAAAGATTTTTATCCAAAGACAGAAACAACTAAAAAAAATAAAAGGTGTACGAGAAGTCAGCTTATCATGTCAAGTAATGTAAGAATTCACCTTGAATAGAAACAGCTGCTCATAAAGATGTTAGTTTTCATGGAATTTTGTTTAAAGGTTTTTTATTCATTTTTTTTTTTTTAGTAATTAGTAAATTTCTATAATTATATAAAATATTGTAAATTTCTACAATTATAAAATATTAGCAAATTTCTACAATTATAAATTATTAGTAAATTTCTACAATTATAAAATATTAGCAAATTTCTACTATTATAAAATATTAGCAAATTTCTACAATTATAAAATATTAGTAAATCTACTAAATGTTACAAAAAAACAAAACTGACTCCAACACCTGGAAATCACATTTCCTGCAAACTAACATGTATATGTATTTTACATCAGCTCTGCTTCTATTAATGGTTACTTAAGCAGCAAGAGAGATTATGGTTTCCAGTTAAATGATTTGACTACACTGCAAAAACAAACTACACTCAATAAAACCCACCCTGGGAGAATGGAAACTTGGATTCCGAAAAACTCACAAAGAGGAAGTAATCCTATTCAGTATTGGTCACACAAAAATCACACATTCCTTCATCTTTACTCAAGATGGTCAACCTGAATGTATAGCATGCCAGTCCCCCATTACCATAAAACATTTCCTAAGGGAATGCATTGATTTCTCACCCATCAGAAAACTCTTTTACAACACAAACGACATGAAGGACCTGTTTAACAACATCAACATGGATGACATCTCATCCTTTCTGAAAAAAATAAAACTATACCAAAAAATATAAATCACTACTTAGAGAAACAAGACCACAAATCAAGGTAACCCTATCACCACTCTACGTACCCAAAAACATTTCAATGAATAAGTTACTTTTCTCACCTTTTGTTGGGCTCTGTTCACTAAAAAGGGTATGAATTATATTATGAATAATAAACAAGTGGGCACAAACTAGTGACCAATTTAGCATAAACTTACATTGCATATTAACCCCCCCCCTCTAAAAACCTATTTAGGGGTGGGGAATTTTCAATAAACAAAAAAAAAAAAAACAACATTTTCTCTACTCATTGAGGGGACTGTGTGTGCAAAATTTCTACTATGAACGGTTAGGGCTGGGCAAAGTCTGGATACATAGATAGATACATCATCAGCCATTATAAGTCCACTGCTGGACAAAGGCCTTTCCCATCTCCTTGCAGGATGACCTAGATTGTGCTAACCTCTGCCACGTCCTACCGGCAAGCTTTTCTATCTCATCCCTCCATCTTGTGTCTGGCCTTTTCCTACTGCGTTTATTCTCCCAAGGGTACCTATCGGTTAGTCTTTTCCCCCATCTATTGTCAC
This sequence comes from Architeuthis dux, assembly GCA_006491835.1. Lineage (NCBI taxonomy): Eukaryota > Metazoa > Mollusca > Cephalopoda > Oegopsida > Architeuthidae > Architeuthis > Architeuthis dux. Next base: position 4,733,537 of record VCCN01007234.1, read on the forward strand.
CTCTTCTTGCTAGGTGACCAGCCTATCTCCATTTTTGCTGCTTAATTATTTGTATCATATCCTTCACTTTAGTCCTCCCTCTTATCCATGTTGATCTTTTTCTATCTCTTAGAGTTATCCCTAGCATTGCTCTTTCCATTGCTCTCTGTGCTATTCTAAGTTGGTTTTCAGCTCGTTTTGTTAATTTCCATGTTTCTCAACCGTAAGTCATGGCTATAAATGTCAGAACACATGAATACCCTAAACCCAGAAATAAGCCAGTGTTGTGGGTAGCAGTGCTTAATACAATTTAAGGAATACAGTATGATTAAATGTGTAAAGATTAGTTTGAGTTTACTCAGGCTTCTTTAGTGCATGGCATTTGGATTCAATTGTAGTCTTAATCTAGATATCTTATGGTATTGAAACAATCTGAAAGGGAAACTAAAATGATAGCTGAAGGCTGGTTATTAATAAGTGCACTGCTTCGAGAGTAGAGGGAGAAGAAAGAAAGAAAAAGAGAAAGTGAGAAGATGTCAGACCCAACGTTCCAGGTGAAGAAAGCCAAAAAGTCTATGTCTGTTGAATTTCTATAAACCTGATTTTTGCAGACAAGGCAGGAAATGATTTTCGGTTGAATGAAAAATCAAAAATTAGCTTGCAAGTTGAAATTTAGAATTTGGCTTCAGGCAAGAGTAATTAACAGAAATTTAATATCAACAAAATGCAAGATTATAGACTTGAAGTCTATTTACCTATATTGATGTCAACTTTTAGTAAGTTTTTATTTTTAGTAATTAGTAAATTAGCAAAGAATTCAGCTTCTACAACACGACTGGTTTACTTACCAGGGCACATGGGTTTCATGTGCTCTAGGCAAGACTTAAAATTTACGCAGGGGTTTCATGCACCCTAGGTGAGACTTAGAATTTGCACTCCTGGTTGTATTCTAACGACTATTGTTTTCTCTTTGGAGTGAGCCCCTAGGACCTTTGCACCCTAGGTGTAGAATAATCATCTTGTATTTTACTTGTTCTGCTGACATGAGACGTCTCGTCGTTGGGTTGTACATTTATGGGAGCAAAAATTCTGTGGAACCAGAGAAAAAGGCTTTTTCACGTGTTTGGAGAGAAAGATGACAAAATTCATTATTTTCAATTGAAAATATGGGTTTGCTTTATTCCCATTGATAGCTTTGATTCCGTGCTGGTTCGTGGATCACTAAAGGGCATTGAAGTCTGTTTCAGTTAAAAATTCTAAGGAGTGGTTTCTTTACTGATGGACTGACAGTGATTGTAGCAATTCAAGTCAAGTTTCCTCCTCCTCCTCCCCCTCACCCTGACGGGCTGAGGAGCCAAGCCCCCTAGCTTGTTTTACCCATCGCTGCTGGGTGTCAGACCCTAACTGACTCTAAACTGCCAGCCGATTTGAAATCACAACCACCCTTAAACCACTCTGGTTAGTCGAATGCATTTTCTTTGTTCTGACTTGGTTGGCTGTTTGACCTATTTTCTGGCCCTGGGAACATGATATGGCATTTTGGTCACGTACCAATCTATCTCCCCAAAACGTACGAACACATGAACACACGACCTGAGTGTATTTCATTACACTAGGCAACTGCCTAAGTTCACCTAATGGACAGGCCGGCCATGTTACTTACATATACCACAAATGATAAGGAATGAATCTTGGATTCCTTGCCATGGTTAGCAAGCTTGCGTAGCAGAGACCATTACTACTGTTGTGAGTTGGATCTTAACTTTGTGCCTCACATATGTGCATGGACATCCGCAGCAACTTTTCCAGGGGAGTGCAAAAGGATATATTCAGCGAAGGCTTACTCTTTATTTCCAATTACGCTATTATTAGGATGATTAGGTCAAAATTTGTCATGGATTGTAGGACCCCAATTAATGCATTTTCTGAAAGAGCACAGCCTGAGGATCAGCAAACTTTTTATTTTTTCTTAATAGCCCAAAGAAATCAGAATTTATACAAAAAAACAAAGTTTCTAAAATGGGAAGTAATTTTAGAATTTTAATTCTGTAGTTTGTATAGGGGGAAGAGGTGTAAAACTAGAAGTAGCTGTCAATACGTCAATATATGTCCATGCAGTGCATATGCAATATGCTTAGCTATAATGTCAACAAACACTACCACCAAGCCAAAATGTAAATATTATACGGAAAGTCTGCTGTACCAGAAAAAGGTTTAAATTGTTTTTGGTCAAATAAAGGGCAAGGAATCCCAACATTGCTACTGCTTCAATGTAAAAATTGCCCATCTGCTTGAAAAATATGAAAATTGGTTGAAAGATGTTGTATTTACAAGAAGTAGCCATACCTGCCAAGTTTCAATGCTAAGAACGAGTGAAAATTATATGTTTAGTATAATAATAAAAATAATTTACATATTCTGGAATTTTTATTCCTCAGAGTATTTTTTATTTTTGAGTAGATTACTTATATTACTTTATTATTGTAAATGAATATAGTTAATGAGTTGTAGTACTTTTCATTTTGTAAGAAAAAAGATATTTACTCCATTTCTATCAGTGTAAGAGCTTTTTTGTGTGTTTAAAATCTGCAATAGTCAGACTAAAGACATCTGTTTATTTTTGGCAACAAGGATCTTCTGGTGGATTGGTCTGTTCTTTAAGTATTCTACTTTGAACAAACTGAAGGGAAAAGAAACATTGGTCGATAGTGCCAAAGTTTCAAAGACCCATGGAAAAGCCACTTTAAAGACTTCTGCTGTTTCGTCAGGTTCATGGGAAAGATCAAGGGGGAAGGGAGTGGTTGGCTTACATTGATCTGTAGCCTTCTTTGAAAACAAGAAAGCAATGCATTTTGGGAGCAGAATCCAAGTGTCCCAGGAGAAATTCTCAGTCAGTTCAGCCTATCTTTCCAAGTGATTTCCAATGTTCCTCGTATGAAGGATGCTTCCAAGCAAAAGTTGATCTTATCACCATACATTGATTCTATTCTTGCAAAAGAAAGCCACTTGCTTTCAAAAGATTTCAAATGAGTTAAAATGGCTAATATTGTTGTTTTTTTTAATTCTTTGTCATAATGGATTGTAAGTGATATAAAAGAAAGCTAATGCTTTACAATTTTTACTGACTGATGGTTTAATAATTTATTTATTTATAGTAACCTCAGGTTTGTTATTTTTTGTGTATTTTAACACAACCCCTCTCTCTGACTCTGACTGCTTTACTACTTACTTCTGACTGATCATTGTAGCTAGCTAGTCAATTTGTATATGTTTTCACGGTTTAAGCCATGTAATCCATACATGTACTTGTCCTGATTATGTGCTTTGCCTTCATTTGACCATTTGTAACACTGACATGTCCTTTTGAACCCAACATTATGACTTTCTGTGGTCTAGGTTTCTCCGAATGAGAACAAGAAGATCATATTGGTTTTGAAAAGAAGGGTCTACAACCAAGGCGCCCTCCCAATAGTCACCTATGGAGCTGAAACATGAAACCTAACCAAGAGATTGGCTCTCAAACTAAGAACCATGCAACGTGCACAAGAGAGGATCATGCTTAACATCACATGGGGAGATCACAAGACAGCACATTATATTAGAAAGCAAACAGGGGTCAGAGATATCCTAAAAATCATTAGGATGCTCAAATGGCAATGGGCAGGCCATGTTGCAAGAATGTCAGAAAACCGCTGACTAACAATGTTGATCCCCCAAGATCATATACAAAATTGTGATCATCAAAAAATAAGATGGTGTGAAAGTATTTGTACCGTGATGCTCAAGAAGGAGAAGACTGGCAGCTCTTGTGGAAGGTCTATGTCCAACAACAAACACTAAAAGTCTGATGATGATGATGGAATGAGTATTTCCTCTATAGTCAGCTGCTAAAGATCAGGTGAATATGAAAACCCTTACCAATCAATTCCAGGTAGCCTCTGCCAGATAATTGGCAGCAAAGAGTAAAAAAAACTATTTGTATAAAGAATTTTAAAAGCTAAAACATCTGCTTTCCTTTGGATTGGAATTTGCTAGAGTTTCATTCATACTAAATTGTTCCAGGTGATTCTGAATGTTGGTTTTCTTTTTTCTGTGTTCAGTTTTTGCTTCGTACAACCACCACAACAAATAGAAAACAAAACAAAGACAAAAACAACTGGGAATTAATAGACAATCCAAGAATGGATTATAAAGAAACCTGATTCTCTTTTTTTCAGTAAAATTATTTGCTTGGAGATCATTTTGTGGCTATATAAAAAAGACAATAAAAAACCCCAGTTTTTATTGCATTTCTTAACTGTCTTTTAGTGCAATACAATTAATTCCACCATGTAATTTCTTTGATTTTGTCCTCTTTGTTGAACATAAACCATTTCTCTTTCTCTCTCTCTCTCTTTCTCTCTCTCTATATATATATATATATATATATTTATCTATGATAATTATAATGACATTTATTAGTTGAGAACCTATATTTTCCCGGCTCTACTGACCTAGCTAATGAAGATCATGATTTAGCTCAGTCGGAAGAGCAGTACCTGTGTATAAGGTAGCTTCCAGGGTGGATGTGGATTCCCTGCACAGAGTTTGATTATTTATTCACATTTACAATTTAGGCCATTCGTTTAGCAGTCACTCACACCGGCGCCAGGCAAATATAGGTTCTCAACTAATAAATGTCATTATAATTATCATATTCTGTCGTATATAAAATTATCCATCATTTGATTTCATATTGCTCCATCTATCTATTTCTCCCTCCCTCTCGATCCATCCCCCACTCCAAGAAATAATGAATTCCCTTTTAGGTTGAATACAGGACAGATTTTTATAAAAGGTACCTGAGAATTTGCAGTTACTCAAATCATTAACTGTGAATGATGGACATTTCTGTCATGGCTGTTCTGTGGCTAACTCTCAATAACATTGCCGTTTTATTGTGATTGATAGCAACTCAGTTCTATCTTTGAGTCAGGGCTTTTATCTTGCAATAAGGTAAAGCAATTGTCTCTTAAGAAACAACTCCTATGGGAGTATAAATAGCAGGTGACAAGATCCCAGTTTCCTTTGCATGCGTCAGCTTATTGATCCTTGCAAGTTCAAGCCTGGTCGAGACCAGGACTTTATTCCTACAAGGTTTTATGACCACCCCTTTGGCAGGATGCAAGTCCACCGAAGGGACCCTTCCGCCCTAATCACACAGCTTAGAGTGTACTCAATTCGATGCTGAATGCACGCATGAATTTGTCCTAATGAAGAGTTTTCCACACTCTTTGCTCACACCAGGAATCGAACCAGGGACCTTCTGCATGTGAGACTGACATGCTAACCATTACATTATCTTAGTGGACTTTATCTTGCAATGGACAAGGGCTTTTATCTTGCAATGGACAAGGGCTTTTATCTTGCGATGGATAACTCTTACACTTGTAACCTTCCGCAGTAAATGGATTAATCAACTCGTGCTGGCCTTGCATCCAAAATGTCATCCAATTAGGGAGCCCCAGCGAAGGATCTTTGAATCTTTACGTATTTGTCTTGCACTAATTCCATGATTGGATTTCGACCAAAGTTAATACACTTCAGCCAACACAGTTGGAAGAGGTATATGTATTCACTTATTTATGTCTGTTTGTTTGTCCACACAATATCTCCAAAAGTTCTCCATGAATTTCAATGAAATCTTTCTAGAAGGATGGGCCGTGGAGTAAGAATGAATTGGTTAAACTTTGGGGTCGATCCAGTGATGGACATTTGGCTGAATAGACATGTAAACAAATGAATATATGGCCTTTTTGTGTTTGTTATTTTCATTTCTTTTTTGCAATGTAAATGCTTTATAAAACAAACGATAAAAACTATTAAAAAAATAACATGATAGAAAATGATGTATTAACCACTACTCTACTCACAACTCCTCTATTAAAATCATTACCAATGCAATTATATTATAAACGTACTAACCCTATTCCATCAGTAATGCCTGCCTTAATCTCTGACCACAGACAATCCCTTTTTCTTTATTTTTAATGCCTTTCTATGGTAAATTATGTTCAATGCCTTTCTATAGTCAAATCATTAGCACTGCCTTTTCATTATACTTGTAATAACTCTATTTGGGCATTGACAATCCTTTTCTTCCTGATTTTCAATGCACAACATTAATACTTGAGAGAGTTTGATCCTCATTGGGTGCCTTTGTGTATTTATGCATGAGTGTATCTATGTGTAAATAACTTAATTGTATGATAGAAAATTTTGTATTGCTATAAAAGACTAGCATTCCAAGGGAAATTATGAATCACCACCACCCAAACATGCTGTATTGGGTGTGATCAATTAAAAGGTTAGGCTGTGATCACTAAAAAAATGTCTGAATTTTTTTTTTAAAAAGTGACCAATTTAGCATAAGCTTACATTGAAAATTGAACCCCCCCCCCCACTAAAACCCTATTTTGGAGGGTAATTTTCAAAAAACAAAAAAAAGCATTTTCCCTACTGATTGAGGGGAGTGTGTGTACAAAATTTCAAGTTTCTACTATGAATGGTTAGGGCTGGGCGAAGTCCAGATGGATAGATAGATAAAATTGAACCACCCTCTAAAAATCTATTATGGGGGGAATTTTCAAAAAACAAAAAAGCATTGTGTAAAATTTCAAGTTTCTACTATAACCGATTAAGGCTGGGTGAAGTTCAGATGGTTAAATAGATAAAATTGAACCCCCCTCTAAAGACCTATTTGGGGGTCAGTTCAAAAAAACAAAAAAAGTATTTTCCCTACTCATTGAGAGGAGAGTGTGTGCAAAATTTCAAGTTTCTACTATGAACAGTTAGGGCTGAGCAAAGTCCGGATACATAGATAGATACATATAAATGTGTGAACACATGAATAACCTAAACCTTTGGTAGCAGTGATTAATGTAATGTAATTGCTTTATAAAACTTTTCAGTATAAAACTAAAAAAAGACTAGTCAGACTGGGAGTTGACAATCGAGCTGATAACAGCAGGAATGGTTTTGTGTAAACTGAAGAGGAAGTACCAGATATCAAACACAAGACTAAAGTTTGTCCAAATCAAAAAGGTCATATGTTCATTCGACCAAATGTTTATCGGCGAAATGTCCGTTAGTGATTTGTCTGGCCACACTAGAAAATACAGTACTTATTTCATGTTACTGACAACACATTTTAGATGTAACAGTATCAACTGTATCTAATGATAATGTTGTCTCCTGATAACAGATGATGATAAAAGAGCAGTATTGTTTGTCCTGCATTCATTTAAAAAAAAAAGAAATAATGTAATCACATAGTTAAACGCTTGTGATTAAAGCACTTTGGAAGATCTGCGTTTTCTTGATAGCTGCTGTTTAGAAATGTTTAATGCAGTAATGAATTGGAAAATTAATTATATGAGAATATCACGCTTGAGAAACAATAAAAAAAAAATCATGTCCATTCTTTAATAGAAAATAAAATTCTCAATGAAAAAAAAAACAAAAGCAAATTAACCCATTAACTGCGGTAGGTGTTGAAGTGTAATAGTTATCCATTGCAAGATAAAGTCCACTAAGATAATGTAATGGTTAGCATGTCAGTCTCACATGCAGAAGGTCCCTGGTTCGATTCCTGGTGTGAGCAAAGAGTGTGGAAAACTCTTCATTATGACAAATTCATGCGTGCATTCAGCATCGAATTGAGTACACTCTAAGCTGTGTGATTAGGGCAGAAGGGTCCTTTCGGTTGACTTGCATCCTGCCAAAGGGGTGGTCATAAAACCTTGTAAAATAAAGTCCTGGTCTTGACCAGACTTGAAACTTGCAAGGATCACTAAGCTGACACAAAGGAAACTGGGGCTTTGTCACTGGCTGTTTATACTCCCATGGGAGTTATCTCTTAAGAGACGAATGCTTTACCTTATTGCAAGATAAAAGCCCTGACTCACAGATAGAACTGAATGGCCATCAATCACAATGAAACAGAAATTTTGACAAAAATTTTCATCGTTCGCAGTTAATGGGTTAAAAATATGATGTTTTGTGTGTGCTTTAAGATTTTCTACCTTTATATCAGATACAATCCATTCATTCCTAGTCTCTATAAGAAATGATTATGAAAAAAACAACTGGTCTACTCTTATGGGAACATCCAAGTTTTTTTTTTTGATAAAAACTAAACTGATAATAAAAAGCTTATAAAGGAAGATTAAAAAACGTCATCGAGATGAATGTTTCGGGGAAACCATTCTACCTTTTTATGACAGCATTTACATACTTGTAAAACTCTTGAATCCTGGTGGTATAAATATTGATTTTGAGGAATGGAGGGGAAAAAAATCAGATATTGAATTATTTTATGCATTCACACGTTTTGTCTTATAGTAAATGATTTTTCTTTGGATCCCAATTGACCCTGAGGACCCAAAATCAATTTCTTAGTAAAAGTGTCATGAATTATTTGGTTTCTATGACAAATTTGGATAAATACTAATTTTTTTGTCTTTTTCTTAGTTGTACTTTTATTCATTTCAATTTTTTTTACTCCTAGAATTTATCGTAAGAATGCTACCTCGTTTTTGCTTTAAGTCAAAAACCCATATCCTTTCTTTCTTACACCCATTCATTCTTTTTTCTTTTTTCTTTCTATTCTCATTTTATTTATTTTTTCTCTTCCTTTCTCTTTTCCTTTAGTCAAGCTCTTTTCTTTTTGCCCTGACTTTCTTTCTTTCTTTCTTTCTTTCTCATTGTCACAGCCTTTCTTTTTCATTTGTACCTACCTTTAAATCCTTTACCTTTTCCCTTTCCTCCTCTTTCAATCATAATTGTTTTTATCTTTTCCTGCTCTTGTTCAGGTGATAATACACTTATTTAGTTCCCTTAACACTACATGAATACCTTGAATAGACAGATTAGCAATTATGGTTAAAGTATTGCTGTACAGATTAATGTAATTAAGTATAAACTGGAAAAACACACATTAAATTATAATAAGACCTTGAACAGTATGGTTTTAAACCGTATGGAAAATTTTTAGACAAATTATCGGTCATGGTTAAAGTATTGCTATACAAATTAATGTAATTAAGTATAAACTGGAAAAACACGCATTAAATTATAATAAGACCTTGAACAGTATGGAAAATTTTTAGTCACATTAACAGCACTAACCAAGATATTGCTGTATATGTTTTTCAAGCCCCCGCTCCCACCACTTTGGCACAAGATTTGATAAATGACATGACATATCCCATAAATGTTCATCCTTCCACTACTTTCCTGATTCTGAATGACTTCCTCTTTTTATTAATTTTTTTTTTGGTTAAACAAAGGTTATCGGCAAGTCATATGTCATTGCTTATCTAATCTATGATAACATGGGTAGAAAAATATCTCTGCCTGTATTGTGTTAACACTTTCAATGCTACTCGTTCATTACAGTTTTACTCTCTATTGCACTACCTGTTACCTTGACACCACCAATGAGAAAAGGGAAACCTGGTCATATAGTTATGCCAGGGAAGTATATCAAGTAAAGTACTGCGTAGAAAAACGGAAATCTTCATATTTAGCAGTTGTCTTTGTAGAAAGCACTGAGAGTTTTATATATGTGACTTTACGATTGTGATCATGCATGCAGTGCATATATGATGTTGTGTATAATCTGTTTTGATTGTGTAATGTTCCATTAGAAATAATAAAATCCTGCTATATTTGGTTATGAAGAAAATTAACTTTCTATTACAAAGTGGTAGGGGCGTACTCATTTATGGGCGATACTGTACCTCTCCAACCATCTAGCAATGTTACAAAAAATAGTAGTTTTTTTCTTTTTAATATAGAAG
>VCCN01007234.1:4825313-4835403 GCA_006491835.1 Architeuthis dux
TGAACCCCCCACTAAAAACCTATTTTGGAGGGGAATTTTCAAGAAATTATTTTCTCTACTCATTGAGGGGAGAGTGTGTGCAAAATTTCAAGTTTCTACTATAAACGGTTAGGGCTGGGTGAAGTCCGGATACATAGATAGATATAAATGTCAGAACACATGAATAACCTAAACCCAGCAACAGTGTTTAAACCGGTCTGTTGTGTGTAACATTGACTATAATGAAAGAGAAATAAGTTGGTATTGTGAAAAGAAAGGTTAGAGCAGTTGGTTGATTTGCTTGTGCACTCAAATCTCACCAAAGGCTAAAACAGTTCAATAATTTATGTTTGTCAAGACAAAAAAAATTAATATTATTTTATTTTTGTGACGAGGGCATTAAAAACAATAAAGCAATACATTTTTACAACCCACTGTTCCGTTATCTTCTTCCTTTCATTTGTGAATATCTTTTAGTTAATTTATATCATGTCTGCACAATTTCAAGATAAACCACCTCCAGCATGACATTCCACATTTCTCAAGTGTTCCATCTTTTCTCTCTTCCAATTTATTGTTTTGCCGAATGCTTTTGTTTAGAACATTTCTGATGCATAACCTTTTTGAAAAACGTTTTCCAAAGCCTGCAGCCTTGTTTTTCTGCTTAGAATCGAAGTGAAACTTCTTTGTTCACAAAAGGTTACATAATTTCCAGCAGCCCAAAATAAAATAAGGTTCACATATTCATTATTAAAAATGCTGTTGTACACTTTGTCTTTTGAGAGCATATTTAATTGTTTATTTTCTAGTTAGTTTCACTTTGTCTTTGCAACAATAGTTTGTGAAGAAAAAAACATTCAGAATTCTTTCAACTCTTAAATTCATGGACCGCTAGTAACCGCTTGTAATTGAAAGTGGAACTCTTCAATGAATAGAATTAAAAATAATGGAACTCTGAAATTATTTCCCTTGATCTTGATATTCAATTCTTTTTATATGAATTTAAAGGTTAATCCAACACAAATTAAAATGCGATTGTGTGTGTTAGAACTTGGTTTATCCTGAGTGTCATTTGCATTGAGGAGGTGCGGATGGATTAACCGTATTTTAGCACAGAGAATGGAATCAGTGAACCTATTTAAAACTCAGTATATATATATGTGTGTGTGTTTGATTAAAAATGACAGATACAGAAAACTTTCAACATCCACAGTTTTGACCCAGTCTTGATAATAGCCAGAAGTATGACCGAAAGCACATGATCACACATTTTTAGACAATTTTTCCATTCATCAGATCCAGACATACATCTTGTACGTAAAGAAGAAAAGTTAAATAGAAAATTAAAAATTGCTTGTCTGTTGTTTCCAATGAAACATGCATCAATGAAAGATTTTATATATATATATATGGGGGTAGATATGTCTATATATATGATATAATGTCTGTATATGCATATATATAAAAGCAGTCAAATTTATAATGCTACCTGTATGTATGTATGTATATATATATATATATGGGGGGAAAGACTAACCAAGTGGTGCCCATGGGACAGTAAACGAAGTAGAAAAAGACCAGACACAAGATGGAGGGAGGAGATAGAAGAGTTTGCCAGTAATAATTGGCAGCGGTTAGCACAAGATAAGTCGTCATGGAAGGAGATGGGAAAGGCCTTTGTCCAGCAGTGGACTTATAACGGCTGATGATGATGATGATGATGATGATACTTTCTATTATATGTTCCTCCCTTGACATGAAATTTCCCCCCAATTCCTCCCCTGGCTACAATTCCTCCCCCCTTGATGATGATGATGTTTGTAGTGTGGATGTAAGGTAATCTGACATAATGGTAGAGGTAATTTGACAATGTGGAAATAAAAGATTGAGAATAGTGTGTTACGTTTCAAACATATTTATTATCATTAAGATAAGCCTTGATGCATTTCACAGAGTTTCATTCGGCATCTTCCGAAGCTCTTTTGCAGTGCAGAAAACTCACATCTGTGCAGTCCACTGCTTACATGTTTGTGTGAAATGTATACTAAACTGGGAAAAACAGAGAGTGTTGGTTCTAGGAGGGAAGAGTGCGATAAGCCCTGGGTGTTGGTCAAACATGGGTCAGATTCTGGTTATCTATGTGCCCAGTATGGGATTTTAAGAGAGTTTCCTTAGTGTGGGGGTGTCAGTTTTTAGATAGCTGGGTTTATGTCTATCAACCTTTAAGTGGGTGGGAGGTGTATGTGTGATTTATGTTTTTGTGTGTTGTGTTCCCACTTCTTCAGAGTGGGTGCCTATGTGTGTACATACAGGGCTTATCGCCACTCCCATCTCTCCTACAACCAACACTCTCTCTGTTTTTGAGGTTTTAGTAGGCATTCTTTTGAATGGTGCAAAAATCTTTAGCTAAATTTAGTTTAAAAATTTAACTTCAAAAGAAGGATTCTGTAGTTAGAAATCACTTGGAACTCTTTTACATAACTTAAAGAACTTCTTTTCTGCAGAAGTGACAAAACATGTACCGGAATTGTGAAACCCACTAAAAATCCAATTAAATATCAGGTTAGTTGGTTACTTAAAGTATTTAGTAAGTCTCATTAAATAATTGATTTAAACGAAGACACTTACACTTACAAAATCACACCTACATATTTAGCAAAGAAAGCAAAAGTCGCTAAGATTGTCGTTCTCTTCAAGTGGATATTTTCTGAGCTTAGCTTAGACTACTGTAGTAGTTGTGATGTAAAGCAATTAAAATTAAGATGAAAGAAATACTAGAAAATTAACAATGGTTGACAATGCTTCATCTAATAAAAAATTTTTAAGTTAATATTACTAAGGTTAGCTTAGTTTGAAACCAGACTACAAGTGAGGAAATGGAAATTGCATCACTCTTCCAAGGTGTGGGGGATGGGTTGTTTGTCTTGAAAATCAGCATTTAAAATCTTGACATCTACCTGGGCTCATAAATCAACCTCTGGCACCAGCAGGAAATAAGCAACTGCCTCAACTCCAAAATAGGCCCTCTCTTTTTGCTAAGCTTAACTAAGTCTGAGGCAAGGCCAAATAGAGAGAAATGGGAGTAAGAAGATTGTGTTATGTCTTTCTTTCAAGTGTCGACAGCTTTCTTGCCTTGAAAATCAGCATTGGAAGTGCAGGCGGCCTACCGTTTAGCAGCTCAGAAAATGGAATCGGTAAACCATATTCAAACTCTGGCTGAGACAGTTTGTGTTTACTTCGTACTGATGCTCTTGGGAAAGCCATGAATCCATATCTTCTCCTACTAACTTATGGGTAAATAGCAGCGCAGACTGGGATCTTCAGTCTTGGTTGGCAACCAGTCTAGAAGATGAACAAGTCTGAATGCAAACTGAAAAGTCCAACCCCCTCATCCAGTGTGGTGAGAGGCAGGCAATGGACAAAGTAGGAAATGTATTCACAAATGTTTGGTTAACAGGCCTCTGGTGAAGCTTCGATGGGCCTAGCAAGATGGAAGTGGATGATAATAAAATGTTCAAGTAAAATAAAAGAGAATAAAAATGAACAGACTTACAGAATAATATGACTGCCATCTCCACCACCCCATGACACCTCAGGTACAAGTGGAAGATAAAGCAAAAAATCATCATTTCAAATACTGACTCTTACCTAGGCTTGAACACTAGCAGCTATCTAACTTATTAAAGAGGCTTGCTTTTGTATTAAAGTGATATATTTGTACCTGGTTCAGAATATTGTCTTATCTTACTTCATTGACTATGCTTCAAATATTATCTCTTTAGAGTAGTGGTACTCAGAATCCCAGGTCACATTCGACTCCTTGCAATCCAAGGTTTACTCAATTCCTCTCCCATTTTGAATTGTCATATAATGATTTTTTCACCATTAAGAAGGAGAAACTAGAAGAGGTCGATGAATACATCTACCAAGGACAGGTAATAAAGCTAGAGAAAGACCATGACTGCGAAATAAAAAGACGCATAACGATAGGTTGGAAAGCATTTGGTATGAATAGAGACATTCTCAAAAGCACCTTACCAATGTGCTTAAAGCGTAAAAGATACAATGGCTGCATAATACCAGCCATGACAGATGCAAAACATGAAAATTAACAAAATAAGCTGAAAACCAACTCAGAATAGCACAGAGAGCCATGGAAAGAGCAATGCTAGGGATAACTCTAAGAGATAGAAAAAGATCAACATGAATCAGAGGGAAGACTAGAGTGAAGGATATTATACAAATAATTAAGCAACAAAAATGGAGATGGGCTGGTCACCTAGCAAGAAGAGATAACAATAGATGGGGGGGGGAGACTAACCGACTAGTGCCCATGGGACAGTAAATGCAGTAGGAAAAGACCAGACACAAGATGGAGGGACAAGATAGAAAAGTTTGCTGGTAGGACGTGGCAGAGGTTAGCACAATCTATGTCATCATGGAAGATGGGAAAAGCCTTTGTCCAACAGTGGACTTATAATGGCTGATGATGAGGATGATACTTTCCATTATATGTTCCCCCCATTTCCTCCCCATGCTAAAATTCCTCCCCTGGGAACCAAGTTCCTCTCATTTGAGAATCTCTGCATTAGAAGAAGCCAGAAAAACTCCCTATTCTCACCGACAGAAATAAATCTAATTGGTTAAAAATAATTAACTTTCAGGATTCTCAAACAAGGGGAGATAACTAGTGTTGCCACCTTTATATTGATTGATTTGTTTAGCGGTATATCAACCCGCGATGGGTCATTTAATGCTGAAATCAGTTTAAAATTCCGAAAGTCAGAGGTTCTTTTTTTTAAATAGAGTTTTGTGACTTTGGTGAAAGATTATTTTTTTAAAATAGAGTCTTGTGACTTTGGTGAAAAGGTTATTTTATTTTAACTAGAGTCTTGCAACTTTGGTGAAAGAACAGGTGGCCCCTGTTTTGCAGGAGATGCAGTTGGCGTATTCCAGGCCCCAGCCGACAGGCCGACTTTATATTGTGGATGGTTTTCTTAATATATTGATGGGTTACATGTGTGCTTAAAAGGAAAGAGTGTTACTTGTTTTTCTGCCGTAATTATTTTATCTGCCTACTCTAACTTGTAAAAATGTCAGATTGGTTTCAGACAAGCCCACCATCAATGCTAAGTACCTTGTTGAACATGAATTGAAAAGTCTGGATAAGAAAAATCCATTGTTTGCTTTTTCCTTTTATTCTATTTCTTCTTCTTCTTCTTGTCTGTTTTATTCTTTATCTCTCGATCTTCTTTTTAGCAAATAATAACAGCTTTGTTTTTATTCTCTCGTAATACACTTTGCCTCAAAAGTCGATGATTGATTATTATTTAAATTTATTCTATATGTATTATTCATTGGAAAACAAGTACCAATTATATTTTAATGTCTCCCATAGTTTTGAATATTGGAAATCTGAAACAGGAAAATATATGAAAAATAATAGCAAATGTGTATATCCATCTTGGTCTGAACTTGGAGAAAAAGGAAGACTCGAAACTTGTTTATAAAAATATGAGGATATATTTTTATCGGATAAGATACATTGTGTTGTGACGGAGAATGAAGAGTGGGAGAGAGGTGATGAGAGCCGACAGACTGTTCCCAACAGGGGAACTGGCCCCTTGCTTTCCCAGCCTAGACAGTCTGCCTCTCTGCTTGTCTCTGCACGCGTCCTGTGTCTCTCTCTTCTTTTATGGGGTTCGAACACCCATGCTTGTTTTCCAGCCACCACCTGCAGGCAGGTCAATATCCTGCCCACGACCACTGAACACCCGGTGTGTCTGTTTCTGGTCCTGGACACCTTGCAGTCAATATCCTGTTTATCTTTCACCACCTGTGGGGGGCAAATCTGTGACCTCCACCCACTGCCACCTAAATATCCAACAGCAATAGGAACATCCATATACAAGAAAACTACAGAAGATCCCATTGTTAAGATGAGGTTTTAAGGAGAATTCTAGAGGTTTATCTTTCTTCTTTATTGCTGTTTTCTTCCATTTTCATTCATTAATTTCATTCTATCTTGCTCTTTTTTCTGATTTTCTTTTTCCCCCTCCCATCAGGATCTTTGTTTTTCTTTCTCTTATTCCCATTCTCTTTTCCTCATTTGAATTCTTTTTTTTCTCTTTCATTCTCCTTCATAGTCTTCTTCTTCAATTCGTTTTCTTGTTTTCCTCCCACCAAGATCTTTTTTTTCTTTCCCATTGTGTTTTTCTCTTTTTAACCTCTTCTCTTTTTTTTCTTTCATTTTCATTCACCATATTCTTTTTCACTTCCTCTTTCTTCCTCTTCCTCTATCAAGATCTTTTTTTCTTTCTCCTATTACCTCTGCCAAAGTTGGACAGACGTTATGTATTCACCCATGTTTGTTTGTCTGTCTGTCTGTCTGTGTGCCAACTTGATATCTCCAAAAGTTCTCAGTGAATTTCAATGACATTCAGTAGGAGGATAAGCCATGGGCCAAGGAAGATTAGATTAAATTTTTGGGCAGATCCAGGAATTCTTTCTGATTTTGTTATCATTGCGAGATTAGACAATCTTTCATCTTTTTGGGCGTAATAAGACAGTAATGACGTCATCACGTTGATGACGTCAGAATGGAAGAATAGTGTGGAAGTGCAGAGAAGTCGTCACAATAATGTCAGTGATGATCGCTGTTGACGTCAGAATAACAAAATGTATTGAGTGATTGCGCAATCATACTGCATTGTCATGTGCAATCGTAATTATTACATTGTCAACACCCTTTCCAGTTTTTAGTGACAATGACGTTGGTGGAGGTATGCGCTCTCTGAGTGCTTACTCATTCTCATTTTGTTTTTCTCTTTTTAATCTCTTTTTTTCATTTTCATTCATTATATTCTTCTTCGCCTCCTCTTTTTTCTTTCTTTCTCTCATGATCTTTTCCCCTTCTCTTCCCATTTTCTTATTCTCCTTCAAGTTAACTTTCCTCTACATTTTATAAATGAGTTGTCTCCTTCTTTTTTCCCTCCTTCACCATATCTGCTATCTTTCTTACCATTCCTTCCCCCACCTCTCTTTCTTTCCTCCTCCTCCTCCTCCTTCAATTTTCTCTCCACCACCCCAACCCACAAAATGTCTCCAATCAACTCTTGTCATGTAAGCCATAAACTTTAAACAATTTACCATTCACAAGTGCCATACTTTCTCTCCTTAATCAGCCAATGCATATTCCAATCAGTCTTCATCAAAAGTCTGCTATTAACCTATCAGATCTTTTCATAGTTCTCATGGCAAACATTGTGATATGGCTACAACTTGCTTATTAGATATGCTAGATGCATTAATGAACTGCAGCAGCCATGTCTAATCAATCTCCCTGCAAAAACTGCACAAGATAAAGAGTTTCAATGCAATTATGGTTGTAAAACAGCCAAGTGTACGTATTTCTGCACTCTGCAACTGGGTCTGATCTTTGCCAGGCTTTTTGTTTAGTTTAATCATTAAAAAAGATTTCCAACAATTTTTAAAAAAACATCACACCTAAATTAAAAATTCATATTTCATTTAGGTATTTTAGAAAGAAAATCATTTAGCAAAATGGCTGAAACCTGACCTAAGGGCAGGATTTACAGCTAGTTCTTATGGAAGGCCTGAATGAGGCCTTTGGCACCAATAAGAGGTCATGGATTTGAACTACCTTTTTTGAAAATCACAATCATCATGAACTCTTGGATTATACTTAATTTAAATATCTGAGGAGGATTTTACAAATGATAGGTGAATTATAGTAAGATAGATAGATTAGAATCACTTTTAAAAAAATTTGACTAGTTTTTACAATTTATTAATTAGGGCCACTGTTTCTATGGCAACGAAAAACAGCGCAATTGGAAATAAAGAGTAAGCCTTCAGTGAGAATCGAACTCACCCCCTCATTGCCAGAGGGAGACTAGTTGACGCCTAGCTGATTTCACCAATCAGCCACAAAGACTTCATGACCAAAGGCTTACTCTTTATTTCCGATTGCGCTGTTATTCATTGCCATAGAAACAGTGGCCCGAAAAAATTAATTAAGTTGTATAAAAACAACTAAAATTAGGATGAAGAGAAAAAATTAGTCAAATTTAATAAATAGTGGTGTGTTACAGTACTTCATCTACACAAAGATTAGAATCAGTTTTCTACTACTACTACTACTGCAGTATTAGTAAACAAAATAACTGGTACAGATTAAAGTAAGAACAAAGACAGTTATGGAAGATATAAAAAGAAGAAAATGACTTTAGTGAAACATCAAGACTTTCATAGCCTTATTGATAAGTGTTGCATAGCTGAGTGTGGCTATAAAGTTATAGGTCAGGGGGTGAAGAAAGGTGGGGAATGGTCAAGTTCGTTGATGCCACCTGTGAAGACAACTGTTTTCATGTCGGATGAAGAGAAAAGACGAATTCCGATGTTTATAAAAATGACAGTAGCATATTAACTTTCTCGCAACAATGCTCTCTGGTACATCTGTACTTTTAAGGACACATGAGAATTATTTTATAATCTTTTCAATCAAATTCCTCTGCAGTTATAATCTTTCAAACAACAGACATACCTGCTTAAGAAGCACAATCTCTACTGTTGTGGTTATATTTTTTTAGGCTTCCATCCTCTTTAATAATTTTTTAGTCATTCTTAATCACTGCTACCCAAAATGGGTGTAAGCTTGGTTTAATGACAGATATTAACAGATTAAAAATGCAACAAAAGATTACGTACTCACAGAGATCCTTTATTCATATATTCACAATGACCGTGGTCAACCACACACGTGTGTCCTTCCGAGCTCTCTCTTCTACTAATAACACAATGCAATATCTGGCTGCTCGTTGACCAGAACGTAAAACAGCACCCCCCCCCCCCCAGCGGAAGCAGACAAGAACTCTTCCGCCTAAGGGGAATAACACATGATACTTACTTAACAATTCATGTGTTCACACATTTATATGTATCTATGCATCTATCTATCCAGACTTTGCCCAGCCCTAACCATGCATAATAGAAACTTGAAATTTTGAACACACACTCCCCTTTAGGAATAGGGAAAATGTTGTTTTGTTTTTTTAACCCCCCTGCCCCCAAGTAGGGTTTGAGTGGGAGGGGGGGTGATTTTATATATATATGGACTTCGCCCAGCCTTAACCGTTCATAGTAGAAATTTTAAATTTTGTACACACACTCCCCTCAATGAGTAGGTAAAATGCTTTTTTTTGTTTTTTGAAAATTCCCCTCCAAAATAGGGTTTCAGTGGGCGGGTTCAATTTTCAATGAAAGCTTATGCTAAATTGGTCACTAGAATGTGCCCGCTTTCTTTTATTTTCTCTATATCTTGCATTCTCAAGTTTCTACATGTAGTGGACTTCTCATTTTCGTATATGGGTTCAACACTTTCCAGATTTCTCTGGTGCCCTTCATGGGCTGACCGCACCCTCTAGGGGGCTGTTGGGCACAGCTACCTTCTGAGCATCTGGCCTGGGTCTGTCCTGGTCTGAGTTTTCCAAACCTATTCATTGGTACAGGACATTAGAACACGTCATCGCTCTGACGTGGGTTTCCATAGCTGAACAACATATCTTAATCAACATTTTTGTTATGAAATATCAATAAATGAAATTCCTGACAAACATTTATGTATTTCAACTCCGTTTGACATTCAACAATTTCCCATATCTGCTTTGTTTACATAACATCACTGATGCATCCCAGCACAACCTCGAGATGTATTTTATGAATCAACAAAATAACATTCCATAACAGGGATTTTGTTATTGCTATTTGTCCCTGGGCATTCTTGGTTTGTTTTTGTTTCAAAACACAGTCACTGTTGGTTAATAATGAAACTAAATGCAAACTCCCTGTGTACTTATCCAAAAAATATTCTGCTTCTAAAATCCAGAATACACCCTCATAATTATCTAACATAAGGCATTGCAACATGGATAGCTCCTGTGGAATGCAAGTTTGAATCTTGTTGGAAGTTGCTCCTTTATTCCATGAGTTGTTCAGACTAATACTCTCATGTTGGTTTTGTCACAATGTTATGGTTGATGTATTCATCAGCTTTCCAAATCTTTCTAATGTATGTATATATATATATATA
>VCCN01007234.1:4852127-4869531 GCA_006491835.1 Architeuthis dux
ATGATGATGATGGTGGTGGTGGTTGGATGGATGGATGGATGGATGTATGGTGCCTCTCAACATGAACAGTGTGCACAAAACAAATATAGTACAGACTATTTTCTGCTACACTTTGTGAGCTGTACCCTAACATCTAGTTTCCACCATTTTCAAATTACTACTTTGAAGGAGACAGTGGAAACTAAGTGTTAAGGTAAGTAATTTTTTGGTCAAATTGTCTGAACTTTTGGGAAGCACTTCATACATATGTATATGGTATAATGCTTACCAGCAGGGAAAAACGGAATATGTGAATTGAGTTTGAATTTCAGCTGAAACTGATTATGTTAACTTTATACTAATGACCGAGGGCCCTTTCTGCAGACTTTAGGACCTTCGACCCTATCACATCATCTCAAGACAATAGGAAAGGTTGAAAAGTTGGAAAAATGGGCCCCACCTGAACTGAATGAAATGCTCCACACACCTCTTAGCTGACAGCTCAGAGAATTGGGATATGAAGTCTTGCAGCATTCACCTGACATTTCATCGACAGATTATGATCTTTTCAAGCATTTTGAACTTCATATCCATATTAAATGGTTCAATAATAGGGAAGCCATAATTTGTAGTTTTACTGAATTTGTTACTACTAAACCTAAAGAGTTATTCTTCTTAGACAAAAGAGCACTTATCAACTTCTGGTAAGGCGCCACTGTTTGCGACCTCATGGCCAGGGAAGGGATATTGTTTTTGGAGAGATTAAGAAGACGCACATGCGGTTGACTGCTTCATTGTAAATACGTAAATGTATGAATAAATTGGATCTGTGTAAGTATGTCTTTTGTTGCATTTTAAATCTGTTAATATCTGTCATTATAACAACCTTACAGTCACTTTCTGTCAGAGTAATTTTCATAGAGAAAGTATATTATCATTTGAGGATCGTTGGAAATTGCTTCAACTGGGTCGTATTTTGATGTAATATTTACCGTTTTTTTATTAATTCATTTTTGAGATAATGCTGGTATTGTTGCCGATGTGAGGCATCTCGTCATTCTTCATGTTACTATTCAAAAAACATTTCATATGTAACAACCTAATATTTTGAACTTGAAACGAAACAATCGGAAATAAAATATCAGAATCTTTGATATATCAAATAACAGTTAAGTCATTTTCATTGACAAAAATAACAAACAAGACTGGCTGCTGCAGGGTTAAACTCTACACCTACTTCTATTCCAACTGAAGATGATTACTGCAACTTTTGTATTGTATATATAATAAATAAATAAAAAATATATTTTTTCTATATGTATTTATTAGAATGAAATAAGCCCATGCGTATCTGTATGATAAATCTTCATTAACCTTCTAGCAATCAGTTGGTCATGAGTTCAAATCATGGTAGGGGAATATGAATTTTGCATATTGGTTTACACCCCTAATTTTGTTCTTTTTATGGTAGGAAAACAAAGTCTACTCCAGACTTTGTACTGGAGTTTGACAAAAAAAGCAGATGAAAAATCCTTTTTGTTAAGTATCATGAGTTATTCCCCTTAGGCAGAGGAGTTTTTATCAACTTCCACTAGGGGGGGGGGGCGGTTTTACGTTCTGGTGAACCAGCAGCCATTTTATTATTGTGCTACTAATAGAAGAGAGAGCTCAGAAGGACACATGTGTGTGGTTGACCGTGGTCATTATTTGAATAAAGGACCTGTAAGTACATAATCTTTTGTTGCATTTTTGATCTGTTAATCTGTCATTAAACCAAGCTTACAATTTTCATTAAATTCAAAATGTGTATTCCACTCTTAAATTCATAAACCACTTGATGACAGCAGAACTCTTTGTTGGCGGAGAAAAACTATGTTAAAACTGTTATGACAGATGGAATGAAAAATAAATTTTAAAATTCACCTAAAGGTAAAAAGGAGGTAACTTTGATCAGTAGTTATTCAACTTGAAATTAACATTTTAAATTTCTTTTATGAATTTAAGAGTTAACGGAAATATAAATCGTTTTCTTCTGTAATGCTATCACATTGGGCCAGAGCAGAAAATATTAATTCATTTTTGAGAAAATAGATTCAACATGTTGGATAATGCTGGTATTGTTGCCGATGTGAGGCGTCTTGTCGTTGGGTTGTACATTTATGGGATCAAAAATTCTGTGGATTGAAATAAAACATTTTGTCCATACCAGAGAAAAAGGCTCTTCCACATGGTTGGATGGAAAAACAACAAAATTCATTATTTTCAATTGAAAATATGGGTTTGTTTTATTCCCATTGATAGCTTCGATTCCTGGTCGGTTCGTGGATCACTTAATTCTGCTACAGTTAAAATTCTAAATGAGTTGTTAAAATCTGTTCCTAGTTGCTTTGCGGTGTGTGACCAACTAGCGTGATGATAGTAATTTCTTCCTCCTTCACCTCCCTCACCCCTAACGGGCTGAGAAGCCAAACTCCCTAGCTTGTTTTGACCCATCGCTGCTCGGTGTCAGACCCTAACTGACTCTAAACTGCCAGCCAATTTGAAATCACTGCTACCCTTAAACCACTCGCGTTGGTTGAACGCATTTTCTTTGTTCTCACTTAGTCGGTCGTTTGACCTATTTTCTAGCCCTGGGAACATGATATGGCGTTTTGGTCACATACCATCTCCCCAAAACGTGAAAACACACGGACACACACAATCAGAGTGTATTTCATTACAAGCATTGTTTTTCTTGAATGAAATTCCATCCACTTGTGAAAATAATTTATCAATGACAGAAGATTTTATTTGTTTTCTCTTCTGTCTTCCCGATTCTTTTTCCTTTTTCCTCTTCATTACAATTAATTGTAATTCTTTATATTTAAAAAATTTTTTTAATTCTAGTTATTTTCCTTTTCTGTCACACTAACATTATTTGTAAATTTATATAATAAACTAGTTTACCCTTTCCGGAAAAAAAATGAAGGCCATAATTAAGTAATTTGCAGTTGCATTGTACTTATAAAATAACAAAAACACTACCCTACCCTCCCTTCCCCCTGGATCCTCTGACTGGCCTGACAAGAAATGAATTAATGAATCCCTTTTCTTGCTTTTCTTCTTATAGACATTTGGCTTGCTTCAAGCGGCACACTTCCACTGTTTCACTTTCTACAATTCTACCATTCTCTGGTCTGGTTAGTCACTCAACAGTAACTGTCACGTGACCAACATCTTTTGGCAGCATGCCATGTTAGGTGTGATCAATGGATAAGTTACTTCTCTTGCCTTTTGTTTGATCACGCTAAAAAAATACTAAAGGAAACTAAGGAACCAATTTAGCATAATATTACATTGTAAATTGAACCCCACCCTAAAACCTATGGGATGGGATTTTCAAAAAACCAAAAAAATGTTTCTTCTAGACATAATTAAGTTGTTTAAATTTGTAGCCCTCTAGCTCCATTGGTGCAGCCTGTACACACAACACATTCATACATACAGCCAGGATCACTTCAAAACTGAAGAAACCTATGTTTACAGTTTTGGTTGACGGTTTCTAACAATGTTCTTCTGACCATCATGCTGTGGACTGGCATTCTGCGAACAAAGATGCAAGTATCCAATAAACGTTTATTGGATAAAGATAAGCCGTATCTGCTAAAGTTCTTTGCATAATCAGGCTTCTTCCTACATCTCCAGTCAAAGTCTCTGTTGCTTTCTCAAAGACTGGCAGAATTTGGTTAAGAGGCTTCCACAACTTTGGTCTTTCATGTGTTTCCATCAAAGACACACTTTTGCTTGTCTTGTAATCCTTGTGGCACCTTAAGAGATTCTGCAACAGTTTCATTGTAGCTGCACTTGCTGTTCTTGCCGGAGACTATTTTTATGCAATGTAAAATTTGTTTCTTCTTTGATACTTTGCTGTTCCGAAAGAAAGATTTTCTTGTTTTTCAAAACCTTTTAATCTGATTGAACTTATTAGAAACCGTCAACCAAAACTGTCAACATAGGTATCTTCAGTTTTTAAGTCAGTCTGGCTGGCTATGTAATTATCACGCCTACAGGTCACACCAATGGAGCTATAGGGCTGAACATTTTGGGGGGGGAAATTCCCTCCCTAAATAGGTTTTTAGTGGAGGGTTCAATTTGCAATGTAAGTTCATGCTAAATTGATCACTTAGTTTGTGTCCGGCAGCATTCACACTTGTTTTTTTGAAAATTACTTTTTTAGTGAACACTGCCCAACAAAAGGCTAGTGAAATAACTTATTCATTGATCGCCCCCTTTTTCGAATTTTTTAATTGATCACCCCCAGCATGTCATGCTACCAAAAGATGTTGGTCACATGACGGTTTCTATTGAGTGATTAACCTGAGCTGTGTTCCTTAATATTCTTTCCTTCCTTTTATTTTTTAATATTTTGAAGTTGCATAAATCTTCAATGGATTCATATTGGTTCATGCCTGAATTCTTTGTTTCCTTAGTCTGAGCCGAAAGCACGGATTTTGAGGATGACGAAAAGTGACAGAACGTGCAGCAGAAGTTAGTTTTTCACAAATCTATCGGAGGCATTTTTTATTTTGAATAGCAAGACAATACTAATGTTTATATTGGTCCTTTTTAAATGTGCCAGCATCTCTAGTAGCAATTGGATTACTGACTGACAGGCTGTCATACCGAAATGAGCGTGATGTTGCACATTTAGATGTTTTTCATTGCATCTGGGTGTCAGAAATTGCTATTTAAATGATTTTTGATAAAACAAGTAATATTTTTAATAAATTAAGTAATATTTTAATAAAATAAATATTGGAGATTAAAGTCACATTTAATTTATGTACACACACACACACACATGCATGCATGCATACAAATATTAGTTTTGCTTGTATCTTTCTCTCTCTCTGTCTTTATATATATATATATATATATAGAGTCTATGAAGCTTTTATAACTTCCACTACTAACAATGTTATTAAAAAAAAAATTTAACTTACTTCTCGGAGCATCAATGTGACCATGTGTTCGTCAATGTTGTCATATATATATATCATCATGTCAACTGCTGTACAAAGGCCTTTCCCAGCTCCTTCCATGTCGACCGTGACTATGCTAACCTCATGTGCTATTAAAGCACCAATCTGCACTATCTGTTATCCTTACCTCTTGCTAGGTGTCCAGCCCATCCTTATTTTTGTTGTTATTTCTATGATATCTTTTACTTTGGTTTGTACTCTAACCCATTTTGATCCTTTTCTATCTCTTAGTGTTATTCCTGACATTGCTCTTTCCATCACTCTTTGAGTTTGTTCTGAAGTGATTTAGTTAGTTTCCATGTTTCACATCCATACGTCATAGCTGGTATTATGCATTCATTGTACACTTTATGTTTTAAGCATATTGGCAAGGTGCTTTTCAATATGTCTCTATATTTACTAAATACTTTCCAACCAATCGTTATACAATGTTTATTACGCTTTCATGGTTCTTTCTCTAATTTTATCACCTGATCTAAGTAAATGTATTCTTTAACTTCTTCCAAATTTTTACCCTCAATTCTAATAGTTTTATTTGGGATGTTATTGTTGAACATTACTTTTGTCTTAATTCTGTCCATATTTAATCCAATTTTGAGGCTTTCTCTACTTAGATCACTTAGCATTTTTTGCAACTCATCTGATGTTTCTGATATTATTGCAATGTCATCAGCAAATTGTAAATGGTTAAAATATTCTCTGTCTATATTTACCCCCATTTTTCCCAGTCAGTTTTCCTAAAGATGCTTTCAAGACTTGCTGTAAATAGTTTGAGCAAAATTGTATCCCCTTTTCCAATCTTTATCTTATTTGCATCTTTACAAAGTCTAATTATTGCTGTTCCATTTTCGTATATATTCTCAACAACTTTTATATAATTCTCAGTACTCTGCTCTCGCATGGAGTTGAAAACTGCTGTATGTTCTACTGAGTCAAATGCTTTTTCATAATCAACAAGAGCCAAACAAATTGTATTCTATTGTCTTTTTGATAAGCTGATTTATTGTATGTAAGTGGTATATTGTTGAGTAGCCACTCCTAAAACCTGCCTGTTTGCATGGTTGATTTTCATCTGGAGTGTTTTCTAGTCAGTTTGTAATTATTATTTAGAAAAATTTATATATGTTGGATAATAATGTAATAGGGTGATAGTTGCCAAGATCTTTATTCTCTTTTTTTCTAAAGTAGGATCACTATTCCTAGGCAGAAGTTCTGAGTCACCTTTCTTTCTTTTATGCACTGTGCGAATAGTTGTGCTAGACCTTGGTTAAAGGTCTCTCTTGCATCTTTTAAAAGGTCTGTCATGCCATCTTCGCCTGGGGCTTTTCTGCGTTTCATATTTTTTAACGCAAACTTTGTCTGTTGTTATGACTGGAACATCACTTGTGTGTATTGGGGTATCAATCTACTTTAATTTTCAAATCTCTTCTATAATCTCTCATAATACTCTTCAGTTATTTTTATCATCCTGTCCCTACATTTGGTAATTTGTGAGCTCAACTAGCCACTACCTTCCCAGAACCAATATATCTCGGCAATATAATAATTATATCATCATCATCATCATCATCATCAGCGTTATAAGTCCACTGCTGGACAAAGGCCTTTCCCATCTCCTTCCATGACGACCTATCTAGTGCTAACCTCTGCCATGTCTTACCAGCAAACTTTTCTATCTCGTCCCTCCATCTTGTGTCTGGTCTTTTCCTATTGTGTTTACTGTCTCCTGGGCACCAATCGGTTTGTCTTTTCCCCCATCTATTGTCATTTCTTCTTGCTAAGTGACCATCCCATCTCCATTTTTGCTGCTTAATTATTTGTCTTTCACTCTGGTCTTCTCTCTGATCCATGTTAATCTTTTTCTATCTCTTAGAGTTAACCCTAGTATTGCTCGTTCCATGGATCTCTGTGCTATTCTATGTTGGTTTTCAGCTTGTTTTGTTAATTTCCATGTTTCGCACCTGTAGGTCATGGCTGGTATTATGCAACCATTGTATACTTTATGCTTTAAGCACATTGGTAAGGTGCTTGAGAATGTCTCTATTCATACCAAATATGCTTTCCAACCTATCGTTATGTGTCCTTTTATTTCGCAGTTATGGTCTTTCTGTAGCTTTATTACCTGTCCTAGGTAGATGTATTCATCAACCTCTTCTAGAGTCTCTCCTTTTATTTTTATGGCCTTTTTGGGGACTTTATTGTTGAACATTATTTTTATCTTTGTTCTGTTCATCTTTTTCCCTACTTTTTACTTTCCCTATTTAGATCAGTTAACATGTTTTGTAATCCTACGGATACTTCTGATGTCATGAAATGTCATCGGCAAATCTTAAGTGGCTTAATCTATGTGTATTCCCATCCCCATATATATATATCATCCGTTATAAGCCCACTGCTAGACAAAGGCCTTTCCCATCTCTTTCCATGATGACCTATCTTGTGCTAAAGTCTTACCGGCAAACTTTTCTATCTCATCCCTCCATCTTGTGTCTGGTTGTTTCCTACTTCATTTACTGCCCCATAGGCACCAGTCGGTTAGTCTTATCCCCCATCTATTGTCATCTCTTCTTGCTAGGTGGCCAGCCCATCTCCACTTTTGCTGCTTAATTATTTGTATAATATCCTTCACTCTAATCCTCTCTCTGATCCATGTTGATCTTTTTCTATCTCTTATAGTTATCCCTAACATTGCCCTTTCCATGGATCTCTGTGCTATTCTAAGTTGGTTTCAGCTTGTTTATTTATATATATATATATATATATATATATGATAAGAGAGACTGATGTTTAAATAATGTTAGATGTTCATTTAATGTTCACATTAGCAAGTTTACAATGGTCAATTATTAGAAACGATCCCAATCTTTCTGATCAATGCCTTTGTCCTGTCGACAGTTCCGGATGATTTCTGACCAAAGGTTACTGTGTGGCCCTCTCTACAAAGTGAGGAAGAAAATGTTCGGTCCAACGAGAAAGTAATTAACTCTAAATAAACAAGTCTATGTTTATCCACAAAAGACCAACACAGACCAACCGTAACAATAAACTTAACAAATAGTTTTTTCATCTACTCTATGTTATTAGGTAACAAAAAATAATATATAAATAATACTAATTGAATACTAATTGAATAGTAATAAAAACCTGGCAAAAGAACCTGTGGCTGCCCTCTTTGTTGTAACAAAGATCAACTCAAACAGATTATGAAGAAGACCAACATCAAGCAGGATTGGTTTTACTCAGGGGTGTAGCTGTGATTTGGGGGCCTGGAGGTTTGGCCTCTTGAGAGGCCCCCTCCAACATTTAGTGAGATTTATTTTTTATTGTATAATGTTAGTAGGTGAAGTATATATTCTCCTAATGATGCACATTGTCTAATTGACGCAAATTGTCTAATCGATAAGCTAATTTATTGTATCTAAGTGGTCTATTATTTTTTATTGTATAATGTTAGTAGGTGAAGTATGTATTCTCCTAATGACACAGTTTTGGAGGCCCCCCTCCAGTGGGGGGAGGGGGGCATTCAAAATTGCCTCCTCCTACCCCTTCCTTAAGCTACACCCCTGGGTATATTTTCTCTTCTTTCTCATAATTTCATGTTCTAATAAGGCCTCTTTGAATAGAGAACAATATCTTTTCCCCTCTGACTTGGTATTCTCATTTCAAATTCTCAAACTGACCAGGTACAATATTGATTAACCTTATCACTTGTTACCTGGTCGTGAGTGTCGACTTCTGTTCTCTTGTTGCCTGACATTTTATCTGTATGGAATCAACCAACAACTAACTGCTTTTTTGTTGTTTCGTTTTAACTTTCCAACTCATAAAAAACTTGATTGAGATAAAATGCAGCAGAGAATATTGCTAACAAAAACTGTGTAATGATAGAGTATTGGCAAAGCCTTTTCCCTAACCAACTCTGGGGCCTCCTGAATTTGATGAGGTATAAGAGCAGCAGAGAAATTACTTGAACAATAAGTTGGATGTGGTGAGGACTGATTACATGTAATGGAAACAGGTGTGGAGTGTGCCAATGGACATTGTAATAATGTTAAGGTTAGAGATATAGCATATGCTGAATATTATCAGAGAGGAACCTCACTAGAGACTGCATAAGATGAAGGACACTATATATAAGAACTGATTTACACTGACAGCACAAAAACCAACTGCTAGGACCTTCTGTGTCTGAAAAAGGACATTGTCAATTTTATGTATACAATGAACTGGGAGAATTTGTATATCTATTGTTCTGTTCGGTCCATGTAGCTGGATCTTTTAGACTGACCATTAACCCATAAGAACCCAGACCCATTTCTACATGAAGGAACATTATGCAGGATTCTGGGTAGGCAAATTGACACACAGTAATGTGACAGCACCAGGATGTTCATTAGATGTCACTTAGTACACTTCATGAGTTAAATGGGTTAAATTGTCTATGTCTGCAGGAATCTTTGATACCAAGATCCAGAACCATCTATTAATAAAGCAACTGGATGAAATGTACCCCTGAGAAAGGCTTAAAACTGAATTGACTGAAATGTTGGGATAAACACAATAAGGATGATGATACTAGTCTCAGTCACTTGTAGAATAAGCAACACAATTTTATCTTGAGTATTTTAACCCATAAAAACCCAGACCCATTTCTAATTGAAGGAACATTATGTGAGATTCTAGGTAAAATTGACAAACAGTCACGTGACTGCACCAGGATGTTCATTAGATGGCACTTCATGAGTTAAAATCAAGGATAAAATATAATATTATATAAGAGACTGTGCAGATCAATTAAATTGTTACACCGGTATCACAGTGGGTTCTTATGGGTTAAATAAACCAATGACTGGGCACATTGATAATGTTGATTGAATAATATTGATGCAATAATGTTTATACAATAACACCGAAATATCATTTGGTAGATGGAGTAGAACTTCTAATAAATGCATTCGACTGTAATCAGTTGAAAAGCCGGAACCCAAGAGACAGAAATAATAAACCGAAAGAGATTTGGAAACATTGCTTTGATGTAATCCTGATTCTGTAGGAAATGGAAGAAGGTTATGACGAAACAGCATGTGTTAGTGGATCTCTCCTCTTAGCTATCAATGAAATACAGGCTAGAAGCCATTTTAGATTAGGGCGCTGCGTGTTTTAATATCCACATTGTGTTTGCACTGTGAGAGCAATGTCTGAAAGCCACAGGATATTCGACCGTTGTTGTCAATCAGTGATGTTATCTGCGAGTGAATTCTTCAAGTTGAATTATGCTTCGGGCTGTCAGGCAAGCCGTGTGCGAGACGTGATAAAGAAGCCGGCTTACCATTGTGCGATTGCCAGTTATCAGAATGTTATTGAGTCTCAGTGTTATGGAACATATTATTAGAAGAGGAGATCCAGCATTTGACAATCTTCGAAGACTTTTGGGACCAGCGAGATTGATTCACTCTTGTATCCCTAGGGTAATCTTTGGACGACTTGTTGATTCCATGTCTCATACAGATTCACACAATGTCCTCTCTTCTTCTTATAGTTGCAATCAGTGTCACTGTTAGGCAGGATTTAGTAGCTGCATGGACTTCATGTTATATACAGTAATATTATAACAGCACTCATTCTAATGGCACTATTTAATGACACATGCATTCTAATGGCTCGTTTTTATATTCTTGCAAGACTTGTTGGAGATTAGTTTGCAGCAATAGTACATGAAGATTTCAGTGTATTTTAAAAACAAAAATTAGTAAACCCTTAAAATAATGCTGCCTAAATTATTTGCTAATATTAACTTTTTTTAAAATATACTATTACTTTAATTTTGCATTAAACTTTTACCTGTTCATGGTATTTTCTAAGAATTTACTGATATGTTCAGCAAATTACATACTACCATATATATGGTTAGCATTGGTCCATTCATTTTATTTGCAGACCTACAATCTGTGTATAGGGCATTAGACTGTTAAAGAGTGATAAAAAGTAATTTTGTCTCATCTAATGTGGTACCGGAATATCAATCCGGTGCCGGATTCACATGATGACAGTAATAACTTTTTGTGAATCTGGCCGGTTGGATAATCCAGTACATCATTAATCTCATCATTAATACACTTTGTAGAAAATACATCCGTTATAACAGCAAATGCATTAGACCCTAGATACTTAGAAGATTGGTTCAATACTTTTTTTTTATCTGTCATATATTTGATCCTGTATAGGACTAAGATAAGCAAATGTCTATCTGCTCACATCTATCTATCTATCTATCCATCCACACATACACACACACAACCATTATGTTTGTGAATATATACTATTTACTTTGGCATTAAAAGTAAAGTTTACAAAACCATTCAATTGAGGTGATGGCAAATTATTTAAAAAACAAAATACTGAACAATGCTTAAAACCAAACGCTGCATACATCTCAGGATGCCTGAAGAATTTCTTGTGCAAAATGTGATGATAAAAACAACAAAGATAGTAGTCTGAACAATTCATGGAATAAAAGTTATTTGTGTGTGTGTTTTTATCCTGTGAATATTGATGTAGAATTTGAATCAATAATTGATCTGGAAAAGTAACATTTTCAGATTGAGGAAAGATACATTTTAATTTTTTTTAAATCCTAAAAAGCCTAAAATCAAACTCTACCCTATTGACTTTGAAAATTCAGAGAAATAGAATGATTAAACTATGTTACCACATTACTGAGTTGGCCTGATCAAACAGTATCAAGTTTTCAGAAGGAAACTTCTTGTGGTACAAGTTCAGCCAAGAAAGGGCCATGGACAAAAATACATGTTATGAGTGTGCGCATGTAACTCATCTTCTACTCCCTTTGGAATAAGGCAAACATGATGTATAGAAAAATATCTCGCTTATTCTTTCAACCAAGAGAGAGGTTCTTATTTTTAAAACACAAAACAATACTAGGACATACAATAAGAAGGCTCGTGGAATTACAAGCTAAGACCTGGGTGGATGTGACTCTGTCATTCTCTGCTTCTCCTTTAAGATCTCTGGGCTGGTCTGCCCAAATAAAGTGTTCTCTTTTTCTTTGTCATGTCAGTCTTACTTTAGTTTTTGCATTCATCATAGGCTGCAATGAGTTTCACCTCCCATTGAGCAGAGGCCACAACAGACCCCAGCATCATCGTTCGGTGCCTTTGTTTGTTATTTGTGTTAAACTAGAGCCAAAGTAAAGAGTCTGATAAAAACAAGCCTGAGAGTCAGACCATAGATGCGCTAGTTCAATCTCATGAATTCCTTTCAAGGCCCCTTTCTTTAAAAGCCCATTCCTTTCAAAGCTCCCTCCTTTAAAAGCCCCTTCATTTAAAATTTTGTTTATGTATGTAAGTCAGTCAGAAACTTATAGGAGCTAAATGCACCAAAAAGGAGCTAGATCTAGCTTCAAAAGAGCTAAATCGGCAAATTTGTTTTGGTATGTCAGTCCATCATTCAGTGATGTTCATAGGTGCTAGAGATGCAAGCGCATTTAAAAATAGGATTTGTTTCTGGAAGAAAATATATTAAAGTTTGTCATCAATGCTTTGAACCATGAAGAATTGATTGAGGATAAAATGAAGAATCCACTTGCAAAAGAATTCAGCTTTGCAGCCCAGAATCTGGGAGTGATAAGAATAGAAATAAATGGAGTACGATTTGTGTTGCCAACTTTTGACTCGTGTTGCAAATGTTGAGAAAAGAAAATATTTAAAAAGATGTCCATCATTTCTGTGTTGTTTCTTGAAGAAAAATAAAACCTCCAAAGATATCATTGATTAAAAGCAATCTTTCTTAGTCTGTCTTATTTACATATATAAATGTTCCTTTAAAACTGTAGAAATAGTGGTTTAGTGACAAAATGTATCATCTGACTACAATTGAAGAAATCTGTGTGTGTGCATCATGATCACTGGCCATTTTATGAAGTTGACATTTGCCAGATATATTAGTCAGTCACTCAAGGCAGTGCAGTGTCGATTTTGAAGTTGTTTGGATCAGCAGTTCTCAATAAATCTAATAAAAATAAATTTAAAATTACAGATTATAGATTTTTCCCCATAGTTTCTATAAATTATCTCCCTTGAATTCTACTCTTTCGAATTATCTAAATTTAAATATAATATATCTAAATTGGCAACACTGAAGAGAAGTAACAAAAATACCTGGAAGCCTTAGTTTCGTATGACAGACAGAAAATTATTTTACTTGACAATTATGGCAGGCTGCTTCACACACCATAAAGTCTGTCCCCTTCCAAACATGCACCTTTGGAATGGGCACTGCACTAGTAATAATAATAATTCATAACGATGATGAATAACAATGAAGGTTTGGGATAACAAAAGAAATGGTGGAATGGGGAAGAGAATGGGAGTGGGATGCGAAGAGAAATAAATAAAAGAAAAGAAAGAAAGAAAGAAAAAGAAGAGGAAATTGAAGGAACTCAAAGGAAAAAGAAAGAGTGACAGAAAAATAAGTAATCTATTAAAAGAAGAATTAGGAGCAAAAAGAGATTTCACTAGGGAAAAACAAAGAAAGACAGGTCAATTTAGTCACTTAATAGAAATTGTCACATGACCAACATCTTTTGGAAAAAGGGGTGGTCAATGAATAATTTACTTCTCTCACCTTTTGTTGGAACACTAAAAAGCCTGAATATTCAAAAAACAAGTGTGAACTAAGGGACCAATTTAGAATAAACTTACATTGCAAATTGAAGTCCCTTTAAAAACCTATTTTTGGGTGAATTTTCAAAAAACAAAAAAATAGTTTATTCTAGACATAATAAGGAGTAAATATTTAAATTTCATCCTTCTAAACTCCATTGGTGCAGCTGGTACACCCGATATATATATAGCCTGCCAGCCAAACCAACTTAAAAACTAAAGAA
Organism: Architeuthis dux; assembly: GCA_006491835.1. Taxonomy (NCBI): domain Eukaryota; kingdom Metazoa; phylum Mollusca; class Cephalopoda; order Oegopsida; family Architeuthidae; genus Architeuthis; species Architeuthis dux. The sequence goes on from VCCN01007234.1 coordinate 4,866,033, forward strand.
ACCTAGATTAAATACTTATGGAAAGAAAGAAAGAAAAAAAAAAGGAATGAAAAAGAAACTAGCATTCCAAGGGAAATTATGAATCCCCGCCACCCATATATGCTGTGTTGGGGGTGATCAATGAATAAGTTACTTCTTTCGCCTTTTGTTGGGCTGTGATCACAAAAAAGGTCTGAATTTTCAAAAAACAAGCGGGCACAAATTAATGACCAATTTAGCATAAAATTATATATATCAAACTCTCCTCTAAAAACCTATTTAGGGGCTGTGGGGGATTTTCAAAAAGAAAAAAAAACAAACATTTTCACTACTCATTTCAAGTTTCTACTATGAACGGTTAAAGCAAAAGGTTAAAGCTGGGCAAAGTCTGGATACATACATAGATAGATAGATATAAATGTCAGAACACATGAATAACCTAAACCTAACAATAAACCAGTGTTGTGAGTAGTGATGATTAAAAATTGAAGGAACCCTGTTAAGAAAAAAGACAAGAACTATACCCATAAATAGAGAGGAGGGGAAATAATGTGAAAGGAGAGAAAGAAAGAGTAATTTAAGAAGAGAATTGTTGGAAGAAAGAGAGAATGAAAGAAATGAAAGACAAAGTGATGGAGAAGAAGAGAGAGAATTGAAAAGAGAGATTGATAGATCAAAATGCTTTTAAAAGGTTTGTTTGTATTCAAAATATACAGGAAAATTGAAAGTGGAAAATGATGAGAGTCACACATAATGTTTCCTTGCAAAACATGTTTACTTTTATTTTGCTTTTCTGAGATGATTGATTTTTCTTATCCCATCAATAGACGACCTCAGAAATGAAGACATTGGAAACAAATTGTTGGTGTGACAAGATAAGGCATTGGATGGGACAAAATTGCTGGAGTCTGTCGATAATGCTCAAGTCGGTCGTGCCCTCTGATCAGTGGGTGGCATGGGTGTCTGCTGCCAATTTTCCAGGGAAGGGTCGGGGTGGAGGGGTCAAAAGGATATATTTCTGGGTGGCGAGGGATCAAAAGTATACATCAGGAATATGTCTTAGTGGCCACCCTGTTATCAGTGAATAATAATAATAATAATAATAATACAGTCTTTTTATACGGAAACATTGAGTTAGGCTTACATAACATAAAACAATTTTACTGCACCATTATCCTTTATTATACTAACTATACGGTTCCAACTTGCAAACGCCCTCCCCCTCTGTGAGAAGACCAGATTGGGGGGAGTGGACACCCATGATGGGAGGTGAAATTAAGACTGTGTTCTGGTCATGGCATCGGATGATTGGGAAGACTAAATTAACACTGACAGGACAAAGAAAGGGGAATGCTGTTTATTTGGGTATGCCTTTTTCAGTACAAAGTGAACACCAATTGTTCCTGCTAGAGTTTGAACTCTATTTGCCAATTCCATTTTCCGTGCTGCTAACCCTTACAGCCATCCGCACCTCCTTCAACACCTAAAAATCTTGTGATAAAATGCAGCAAAATAGATGAAGACTCATAAAAAAATAAGCAGAATAATGAAAATACAGGAATACCTTGAATAGTGCAGTTTTGATTAAAGCAGGTTTCAATGTAGTATGGTTATGGTATCTGCTGTACAAATTAATGTAACTGAGTATAAGATGGAAAAAAAACATATTAAATCATAATAAGGGCTTGAACAGAGTCATTTTGAACTGTATGGAAAATTTTGGAACAAATTAACCGCATTATTGAAGGTATACCTGTATTTGATTTCAGAATCTCAAAACAACCACGGCTGCAGTCTTGTCAAAATTATGAGTAAAGAAATCAAATGTGGGTAGTTGTGTATAATAATACATCTATTAGTGAAAATTTATATACAGGCACACATCATATACTAATCTAGTTTACAATAATTTTAAAACCATTAATCATGTGTGGTGTTATATTAACCATCATAATTCTTCTGAAAAGTTTCCACATCTGGTGAGAGAACCACATACTCTGGTGAACTATTCTGCAGATCTACAACACTATTACCAAAAAGAATTTCCTGATATTTAATCTACATCTGTTTACTTCAACAGTATGTTCATAGCCTCTTATCCCATTGTACCTTCTTCTAGTAAAAAACACATCAGAGTCGACTGATTCAAAACCAGGCATAATTTTAAACATTGCTATTAAGTCACCCTGGACTCACCTATATTCAAATGTTGTTAAACCTAACTCTTTTAACCTGTCCTCATAACTCATATTCTGTAAATCAGGTACTTGGTTACATGTCTCCGAACTTGATCTAGCAGATTTTTATCCCTTCCCAAGTACAGTGACCAGCCCTGTACACAATACTCAACATGCGGATGTACATAACCTTTATACAAGGAAAGAATCTTTGTCAATATATGAAAATGTCCATTTTATCATTCCTTAACTGTATCTTATTTAATTTTAACAGAAAGTGAATAAACTTGGGGTTGTGTTAATTTTATGTTTTCTCAACATGATGAATGCAATGGGAATGAATTGAACAGAACAGAAAGCAAAAAAAGTCTGTGTCTGCTTTTTATTCCTTGTTCCCTCGTTAAAATGTTCATGGCAGCTGAAAAGTAGGTTAGCCTTAGCAAAGCTCTCAACTTCATGGCTTCGTGAGCTCATAAAAGATGACCTTACTAGGAGGTCCAATCTTTAGATGTTGACCTTTAACATCAAACAGAATGTTTTAAAAAACACTGAGTTGTCTGCTCTTGATTCCCAGAGTGGATTATAAAGGAATCATTTTTTGTCTTAGTAATGACAAAAAATGAAAAAGAAGAAAGAAAGATAGACTAAGTTTATCCTTTAAGTAGAATATCTTATAAAAAAAAGAAAAGAAAAGAAGCCTTTTTGTTTTCTTTACAGAAGTTTTTTGTCAGCAGTTTTTTGTCTTGCTAACAAATGCCTGGTGCATGTATGCACACATTTTTCAGAAATAAAAATCAAGAAGGTTTCCTCAAATCTTACTATAATTCACCAAATGTCTTTTTGGTCCATCTGTTTATCATCACATAACTCACACACATATCGCAGGTTACAGCTGTCTAGTAAATTTATGAGACTTATTAGCTTTGCAGCTGTGTTTACATCAAAGAGTCTGTATTGAGAATAAATTTGCTTGCTTCATTTACCTTTTGGTGCCATTACCTTTACTACAGTGATATACAGCTTAGGATTATATTTTTTGTTGAACTTATTGTTGTAATAAATTTATTATATAAGGATATCAAATTGATTATCATCTTTTGTTTCTAAAATTAAAGTGGTTGATTTTTTAAATGTTTCACAAATTTCTGCTGGCAATTGTATGAAGAAATATGCATAATTAGCTGTGATGATATCATTCAGACTAATATCCTTATCTTTGTTGATTTTTAGGAAGTTCACAATCAGAAACTATCATCATCTGTTTCTTTACTTTCATTTTCAATCTTGTTATTATTTTGCTGTAATTTTATTCGCTGTGTTTATTTGAATGTTTGTTTTCTGTG
>VCCN01007234.1:4873881-4884653 GCA_006491835.1 Architeuthis dux
ATATATATATATATATATATATATCAGTGTGTTTGCTTGCCCACAGATGCAAAGGTCTTTTTTATATCAACATTTGCCAAAAAAAGCTGCAGACATCAGGATATGACCCAGACACCATTCCATTTAGTTCAGTTGGAAAAGGCTGTCCTAATCTGGATAGCTGGATCCCAGATAAGAATTATTGTTGCATTCATACTATGCCAAAAGGGAATTTCTCTATCCTTTGTAAACCATGCTATATTTGCTCGCCGGTAGACCATAAAGTCAACCCATTTTTTTAATGGACATTGTATCGACTTGGAAGTTCTGATACACACCTCTTTGGCCCTCCAGGCCCCGGTGAGATGCAACGGCTGCACTCGCTTCTCCGAGGTTGTGCCCATGAGAATTGAACTTGCTATACAAATTGTCTGCCAGATTAGCTTGATAACCATTGCTCGAAGCCAGACTCTTGAGTATCTCGATTTGCCAAAACCTTGTCTAAAGTCACTTGAAAGTGAGAACCAGAGAATCTAATTAGATAACAAGAAATTCTGTCTGGCTTCACAATAAACAAATGCTACAGTTTTGACAAATCCTATATTTTATTCTGATCGTTTGTATGATCGTGATGCTTTCTAATTATTACAGTAATAACCCTGCTTAGTGCACATTCGCTATAGCGCTCTCTTTCAAATAGGTTTCATAATTAGTTTCAAAATAAATAATGATAAAAGACAGCATCATGGACAGTCTCCAACATAACTGTATACTGTACACTTTGGTTAATGTGCCATGTGTATAGGAATAAACACATGCACATACACAATAATTTATCATGTGACAATGTAGATCAGCACCTAGTGATATTTAACCAGTTCCGGAAAGTAGCTACCAGACGAGATTCACAGCACTAATATATTCCATCTTGTTGAGGCTCAACACAGACATAATATATTTAAAATGATTGCTGGCCCAATCTCTATTTATGATATATAGACCTGATTTGTTTAGTGATGCATTTTTTAGAAACTTAACTAGAGATGAAGATGGAAGAAAATACAAGTAAAGAACTAATAATAACATGTCTGGTTAGTCAATCAATAGAAACCATCACATGACAAACATCTTTTGGAAGCATGCCGTATTTGGGGTGATCAATTAAAAAATTGGAAACGGGGGTAATCGATGAATAAGTTACTTCTCTCGTCTTTTGTTCAATAGTGATCTCTAAAAAAGTCTGAATTTAAAAATGAATGCATTTATATGAGCGAACAATATATTCTTTAAATTTATTAATAAAATAAATTAATTCCTATGTCTTTCCTAGTTTCCTTAACTTTAGATTACAATGGTTTACATTTAAACTTAGACCAGTGAGAGGGGGGATCCAATTGACTAACCTTAGGAGGGAAATGGCCACTCTAGGTGAGAGAGAATGTTCAAATGATCCTATTCCACTTTAAACAATGTGACTTACATGTAGAAAAACATCAACATATTAGTCCAAGATCTTATCATCTCCAAAGCAGACTTTCTCTTGTGTCTACAATCAAAATTTAATGATGACAACCTTTTATGTTAGAGGATTCAAGCAGAAGAAAGAAATTTAATGAACCTTGCTTTCGGGCTTGATGAATTCATCCATTCTGCAATTCTTGGAGAACCATTACTGGAAATGTAAGAACTTAAAGGGCCTCTAAAAGGTTTTCTTTTTGTCTATCTTCTGAGGACTTGAGTACAAGACTTAATGGAAGTTTGCAATGTTCTTAGAGCTTCTAATTGTATTGCCTGCACATGCAATTCTTTTATGTTCAACCAAAGTTTCCTCTTTTTTTTTAACTGTAACATTTTTTCTTGAAAAAGGAATTCAATAATTCTTAAGGTCCATATGAACCTAACAAATCTTTTTTCACTGGAATGAATATTTTGGTGTGTTGCCACAAACTAGATTGAGGTCATATTTTTTTCATTTTATATCCTAGGTATTTTAAAAAGGTTTTTGATGCTACGAGTGCTCTCTTTTCAAGGTCATATATTTTATTTTATATCCCAAGTATTTTTTTTTTAAAGCTTTTGAATGGTTTGAATACTCTTTCTGAGGTTGTAAGAAAAATCATGAAGAAAAAATAACAAAAAAAACAGATGGATTTTAATTATAAAAGTTGAAAGAACCTTTGAATTTTTCTCGTAGAGCAGACAAAGGTAAGGATTCAAGTCTTATCACTAAAGATTGAGTAATTACATTCTGTGACCAAAAAGTATTCCTTCCATCCACAAGGAACAAGTTTTTCTCTTGTAAGCATGGGCGTATGGGAATTCTTTTGTAAAGGGGTGCAGAGGGCTTTATTTTCCTAAAATATTACAGTTTTGCATGAATTACACTGATTTTGCCCGAATTGGGGGAGGTGCAGTTGCCCCCACCCTGGCTCGATCGCCTATGCTTATAAGAAGTCAAAGACAAATTTCATTACAATTTTGGATTTTATTCTGAAATATCTCTTCTATTTTACATTTGCTTCAGTTTCAAAATGGCTGTTTCCTCTGTTAAAGAAAATGTTTGTCATTTAGTTCCAACAAAAGCTTTAGAAGCTTCTGTTTCTGAAGTTTCAAGATTAAGTGATTTATTCCATTTCTTCTATTTATTTTTTGTAATAGTTTCAAGATTAAGTGATTTATTCCATTCAAGCTAAGGCACAGAGACAAAAGATGAAGATACTACTAGCACCCCTGCTAGTATCTTCATTGTTTGTCCCTGTGCCTTACTAAAACAGGCATCAATGAATTCATAGTTGATTTACTATATTTATTGTGATTTGAATGAAATGTGTTTCACCACAATCCTTGGCACCTTTGCTTTGGCCGTAGACCAGGGTTTCTTAAACAACTGAATGACTCAACAAAGGGTGAATGAAACTAGGGGGGTAAATGAAGGGTGAATGAAACTAGAGGGGTGAATGAAGGGTGAATGAAACATGAATGGTGAAGGACTTAATTCAGTCAAATATTTATATTTTTCTATAAATAAATAAGTTATTTTTGTGATAAACATATACATTAGGAAAAAATTATTTCTAAAAATCTAATTCTAAGTTCTAAGACTGTTGTTTGCTAACTTTATGTAAACTAGAAAAATTCTAATAATTTTTTTGTGTTCATTTTTTTGTTATTTCTAGTTTCCTTTATATGTTTTCAGGATGTTTAAAAAACATGAATAAAATAAACACTTCAGAAATGAGTTAATTTATGCTTTTTTCTCAGGATACAAAATGAATTATGTATAAAATTATACACAAAGGAAAATAATATGAAAATTATCAAAAACATGAGGGAATTTAGTCATGGATGAATGAAATGTTGTAATAAAGACTTGAGGGTGAATGACTCTGAAATAGTTTAAGGATCACTGCTGTAGACAACTGTATTTAAAATAAGCATTTTTGAATTTTACAAGTATACCCGTATGTAGAAGGCACATATATTAAATTAATGCTTTTTTGTCACATTAGTATTCGACCATTACATAAATAAGAAGGATTTGAAGTTGTGGGCCTGAGCTCTTTTCATTCTTTCTCTTTTATGTTACCAATGATAAAAGGTATGAAAATTACAGTCGAGAGAATCTGTTTGCCCATAGCTTGTTTCACGGGTAAAAGCTCCCCTTTGTTCACTAATCAGCAAAGGGAATTTTCTGTAAATGGATTTGTTATCACGTCTAACAAAAGCCAGGCTTTGATCTGCACCCGAGATAATAAAGTGTGGGACAATACAAAGGATCAAAAGCCTGTTATCAGTCAGCTTATTTTGTTTTGCAAAAGATCGTCATTAACAGTTTGGGGAGAAGCATTGACATGGAATACTCGTGCGCAAAATGAAGGACATATGTTCAGGCTTCTGTATTTACAAACAGAAAGTTTCAGGTTCATGTCTATAATCAAGCTAAGGATGTTTATCTAAAATGGATGGCTAGATAGATATAAAAAGATAGATAAATGGATATGTTTGTATATCTTCATACACAGATGTTTATATATATTTGTGTCTATATATGCATGTGTATATATATAAGTCTGTAACCTAATGAATATTTATTTTTCAATAATCTCCTTCCTGGTCATTGAACTTAATTTATTGATGAATATTAATCACATAGATCGAACATTATACAGTGTAAATTTCAGATCAAAATTCAGCTAATAATTATGTATTAAGCTATGGACTTATTGATGCACCATTATAAATGATACCTACCATTTACGTTTATGCTGATAAATATACAAACAATACCATCCTTTTAGCACCTCTGATGCAGTTGCATCAATAAGTCTATGCCTAGAAGAAAAGTTTAGAATCCTGAATTTTAGAAATAGGGCTAGCTTACTCAACCAAAGGGCCAAAGTTCTTTCAAAATGCCACCATAGATTGACATTCAAAATAAGAGAAGTAGAATAAAGTAAAAATATCACATCATACATACACTTTAAATAGATTTAAATATACAAATAGAAATAAACATCTAACATCTAATGTGGTAGGAATGGCACGAAAAGCAGTAATTTATATCCCATCAAAACTAAATTTAAAATGAAAATAAAGATTAGAATAAAAATAAAAATTAAATTAATATAAAGAATTAAAGAAATACAAAGAAATTACTGTGCCTCTTTTAAAACAAACAAAAAGAAAAAAAAATCATAGCCAAACAAATGTAGGGTGAGGAACACTATCTATGAATACATCCAGTAGTAAACTCCAAACTTGTGACCAGGTCAAAGAGGGAGTAAAGAAACCCATTCCACCATCTAACCCAGTAGCCGCCCCACAACCAAATCAAACAAAAGAGCTGTTACTAATCTGAAGAATGTGATCAAGCATGAAACACTGTCATTAATAGTTGTTGAAAAACTTTTTTTCACTATTGGATTGTATATATATCAGAGAATGGATAATTTTGTATCCAACAGAATATGATAATTATAAAGACATTTATTAATTGGGAGCCTATATCAGTCCGGTATCGATGCCAGGCTGATATGGGTTCCCAATTAATAAATGTCTAAATGCCTAAAATTATGATCACTCAGAATAAGGAGGCGAGCAAAAGTGTATGTTTCTAGCCGCTGCCTTTCCATGAGTGTGTTGTTAGCACAGTGGTAAAGAGCAGGATCGTATATATAGGTTGCTTCCGGGATGGACGCATGTTCAATCCCCGTACAGCGCTCTTTATTCATTTATACAATCTAGACCACCCGTTTAGCAATCGATAACACTGATGCTAGGCTGATATGGGTTCCCAATTAATAAATGTGTTTATAATTAGCGTTTTATATATATATATATATATATATATAGACATTCAAACTCAAGTTCAAAAGAGGTAATTATCCTGTGTCCTAACAAAACATTATCAGTATCATGTTGTGTCCTCTATGGCATTTCTTGGAGACAATGGGCGTTACCACAAGATTTTATCCGCCCGCAGTAATTTAAAATAATTGTCACATTTCTTTTTTGTTTTGAATCATATCATGCTGATTACAAAAAAGATCCAAATAAAAATGATTCATTCATTTATAAAATGGCTGCTCGTACTGAAAATTTGGCGACCGATTATGTAAACCACAAGACCAACTGTTGTCAACATTACCCAGGTTGAAAAGCCCATGAAATCCATTCTCCGATATATGGAATTACAAAAGACTAAACTCCATCCTCTTTCTCTCTATTTTGTCATATTCTTTTTCTTATGTGGGTTGAATTTTGTCATTTTACACCAAATTACCAGACATATACACATGCATCTACAATAACGAGAGAGAGAACGCATTAACATCCGCAGTTTTTATTTACGTGTATGTGTGTGTATCTGTACTCAAAATACCATTTTTAAATAACTTGCTGTCAATGGCTGTTAGTCTGACAAACTACAGCAGTGCCTATGCTATTGGCCACGCATTTTCAAGGGCTCTGCACTAAATGCTTGCAAGCTATCAATTCCGTACTATAGTACTATACTGCCTTCAACTTTTATGAACAACTGGGTGTTTAAGGTTAGCGATTTTAGCCAATTATCACCTTTAATTGGAGTAATTAATGGGAGTGTGGTATCTATGTGATGTATATACAACACATAAATATGAAGATATTTGAAACTGAAGTCATAGCTGCTGCACAAAGAACAAAATGCAAACAAATACTATTACTGAAATGTCAGATATATTTTTTGTATTATCTGGTTCTGTGTAGCATAATGCACATGTCCTTGTTACAGTGGAGTCAGCGACCAGGGAAAATAAAACAACAGAATCCATCTGTTATCTGCTAAAATTAATTTATTTATTTCTGGAATCGTTTCTCAGATGCAACGACAGTTCAAACCCCAACACTTCAACAAAGCGTTAATTTTCCTTGAATACAAAAAATACTCTCAATAACTATCAATGTAATCTACTATCATAGTCGACAGCTGTCTGCCTCCCTTCTCCCACTTTAACATCTAACCACCTCTCTCCAACTACCTCCCCATGTCTGCTTTGGTCATGATTCCTTGCCGACTGCCGCTGTCCTGTCCAACGTATTTTACCGCCAAAGGAATCAAACTCTTTGTTTAACAGTTCGGTCAATCACTGACGAGAGATTTCAAAAACCCTGTTGAAGGGCGTTTGATTGGTTTACTACATATTCATCTAACCCTGCTTATTTTACATGTATAGCAAATGCAATTAAAACATTTATGTGTTTCAATATTTATGTGCAGTTTTCTTAATTTAGGATCCCTTTATAATAAATGCTACGGGCCCTGTGCAACATTAATCTGGCCTTGAACTACAGTCTTCAGTTTTCTTTCCACCTTACATTCTCTCTTTATGTTTGTGATATGATACTTACTGCTTTCATCATCATCATCCTTTAAAGTCTGTTGTTGGACATAGGCCTTTCCCAAGGTCTGTGTAAGAAATGTGGTGTGATGGGCCTTGCCCTGCCATTCTGGCCCATGACATGTTGGCAGGGGTGGAGTGGTCTTAGTCTGGCAACTCAGTCTCTTTGCCCCCTTGACAAACATACAATCCTAGACTTCTTTGCTGCACGTAAAGGTTTTTGATTACATCTGTTAAAATAAAAAACAAATGTTGTTTTTTTCCGAGCTTCCAAAAAGACGTCCATTTTCTTTGAGTGTCAGACGAGATCGATTCCAAATAAACACTGGGTAAATAAACAAATAATCACATTTGATTACATCCGTTAAAAACAGTACGTTTCTCAGAGCTTCAAAAGTGATGTCCGTTTTCTTTGATTGTCAAACTCAACAAAAAAAGAAAGAAAGAAAGAAAGAAATGAAGAAAAACACACATCGGAACTTAATTATAGGTACTTATTAGACTTGACCACTATTAGCACAAACCTACCTACAGCACGGGGCAAGGATCAGGTCGACGCCCGATAGATCGTGTGACAACCATGATAAGTAGTAAATTACTAAAACTGTTTCCTTAAACTAGAATGAATGAATAAACAGGTCTTGTTAGTCACTCAATAGAAACCGTCACATGACGAATGTGTTTTGGCAGCATTCCGTGTTGGGGGTGATCACAGTAATCAAATTACTTCTCTCGCCTTTTGTTGGGCAATGATCACTAAAAAAGTCTGAATTTTCAAAAATCAAATGTGAATGCTGCTGGACACAAACTATGGGGTCAATTTAGCATAAACTTACATTGCAAATTGAACCCCCCCACTGCCTAAAAACCTATTTACAGGGGGAATTTTTAAAAAACAGAAAAACATTTCCAGACATAATAAGGAGTAAATGTTTAAATTCTCAGCCCTCTAGCTCCATTGGTGCAGCCTGAACGCAGGATAGATACATACATAGCAAGCTAGCCAGACCAACTTGAAAACTGAAGAAGCCTATGTTGACAGTTTCTTGCAAATAAGTGTTAGTGTACAAGTGTTTGTATGTGTCTCTCTGTACATGGGCATGCATTTCTCCTGAGCAGAGTGGCCAGTGATCAACACGTATAAAATATACTTGAAATAGGCTTTTTTTATGACAGCTGTTCCTTGCGTCATTAGGCCAGCTTCAGTGTATTTGGACTGGGTTTAAACTAATAAGAAGAATGGTAGTTAAATTTGGTATGTCCAATATCCGAACAAAGATTATTTTTTTAAATATTGATATTCTCGAAGGTGACCATCTTTTCACTTAGGCTGTTCCATGCATTTGCTACTCTTGCTGAGAGGAAAGTGGAGGTCTGAATTTGTAGTTTATGGCTGTGTCCTGCAGATAGATGAAGTCAGCATTTTCCAACTGCTGTAAATGGATCGTTAGCTAGCTGCCACCCTTCTCCTACTTTAATGTAGCTAACTCTCCCGCTCTCTGTTTGCCTCCCCATGTCCAGCGGGACAGCCAGGGCCACGCCTGCCTTTGCCCAGGATTCCTTGCTGACTATCGCGGCCAACTTATTTTACCACCAAAAAGAATCAAACTCTTTGTCTAATGATTCGGCCAATCAGAAACGCAAGATTTCAAAAACCCTGCGGAAGGTCCTGCCCATATTATTTTACAGTTGGAAATCACCCAGATTTGTTTTATTCAAGTTAGAGCATTTTGAAGGTGTAGGGCTAACAAAACTGCTTACATGTCCCGTTTTTTGCTGTGTGATGGTAACATATGTACATACATACCCGCATACAAACAGAAATTCTAATATTATAATATAAAGGCAAACAATTTTTGGTTGTTCCTATCAAGTTACGTAAATCTTATGATTTTGTAGATGAAACTTGATTTCATGTCTCAGAGAAACATTTTCAATATATATGTAGATAAGATTTATTTATTTGTCAGTTAATCTAAAGATGTCTGGGATATAATTATTGTTGGGACTTTTATTCACATATTCTTTTATTCACTAGCTTACACATGCCGTCAAAAATGATGGCAGTATTTAAATAATTTTGCAATAGCATTGTATTTTTAAAAAATATCAAAAATGTAAGGTTGGTATAATGACAGATATTAACAGATTAAAAATGCAACAAAAGACGTACTCACACAGATCAATGAAACACACATGTGTCTTCTCCGATCTCCTAAAAACAATATGGCTGATCGTCCACCAGGACGTAAAACAGTGCCCCCTTACCAGTTGATAAGCACTCTACTGCCTAAGGGGAATAACTCAAAATACTTAACAAAAAACATAATGTTGCTCTGCATTTTTTTGTTTATGTTCAACCAGAGTGAACCCAGATTTTTTTAATAAAAAGAAGTATGGGATTCTACTCTGTAATTCGCATTTAATAGTTATCCTCCTTGACAAATGTTACAGACAGGAAATTGATAATTATAAAGACATTTATTAATTGAGAACCTATATTTACTTGGCACTGGTGTGAGCAATTGCAAAAGGAGTGGCCTAAATCATGTAAATAAATAAACAAACAAGCGCAGGATTTCTCATTTCTTTATTTAATCACACAATTTAGGCTGTCATTTCGCAATCGCTCACACCAGTGCCAAACAAATAAATAAATGTCTTTATAATTATCATATTTTGTCGGATATAAAATTATCCATTCTTTGAATTTCATATATCATCATCAGCCGTTATAAGTCCAAAGTGCTGGACAAAGGCCTTTCCCATCTCCTTCCATGTCAACCTGTCTTGTGCTAAAATCTGCCATGTCCTACAGGCAAACTTTTCTATCTCATCCCTCCATCTTGTGTCTGTTCTTTTCCTACTGCATTTACTGTCCCTTGGGCACCAATTGGTTAGTCTTTTCCCCCATATATTGTCATCTCTTCTTGCTATGTGACCAGCCCATCGTCATTTTTACTGCTTTATTATTTGTATAATATCTTTCATTCTAGTCTTCTCACTGATCCATTTTGATCTTTTTCTATCTCTTAGTTATCTCTTTCCATGTCTCTCTGCTATTCTAAGTTGGTTTTCAGCTCGTTTTGTTAATTTCCATGTTTCGCATCCGTAAGTCATTGCTGGTATTAGGCAACTGTTTTATACTTTACGCTTTAAGCACATTGGCAAGGTGCTCTTCAGAATATCTCTATTCGTACCAAATACTTTCCAGCCTATCTTTATGTGTCATTTTATTTCACAGTTGTGGTCTTTCGATAGCTTTATTACCTGTCCTAGGTAGATGTATTCATCAACCACTTCTAGAGCCTCTCCTTTTATCTTTATGGCTTTTTTCAGGACTTGTCGGAAGCAACCGATGAATTACAAAACATGCTAACTGATCTAAATAGGGAAAGTAAAAAAAAATATATGAAATTCTTTGGGAATTTATATATATATATATATACTGCTTAATAATACCATTGATTATTAGGACCCATCACACAACAGGAGCAATTTTGTAAGAACCAATTCAAACGTATGTAATCATCGCTAATTTGCTTTGTTTATTATGACCAATGCTCTGTTTATTTGGACCAAGCAGCAGTGCTAGCAAATTAACATTTTTGAAATAAAGTCTGATAGAATTACTAAAAATATATTTTTTAGTTCTCAAAACAGCTCAAATATTTTTAGCTTGTGACTCAAGTTAAATGTGAAGTCACTGTATTCTCAAAAATATAACGTGTTATGTTCTGGTTGACTAAGTTACCTCCCTTGCACGAGTTACTTCTTCAAACAAGAGTTTTCTATAAATATCTTTTGATAGAAACCTTTTTGCCTTGTTCTGTTAATCGGATCAGCCGGTTATTGGCTCCAAAATTGTTGGTTCCGATGTAGTCCTGTTAACTGGAATCTACTCTCTCTCTCTCT
>VCCN01007234.1:4912929-4923549 GCA_006491835.1 Architeuthis dux
AATTCACCTAATGGTCAAAGGGGGATAATGTCAATCTGGAGTTATTTCCCTTGATAATGACATTCAATTTTTTAATATATACATTAAACTATCATTTATTATCAATTGCTGTTAATATGTTGGTATTTATAGTGAACATTTATGATCTTGTCTATCTTATTCTGCATGTGTTCATAGTTTTTGTGCTTGATTGTATTAAAACTACAAAAGTTATCTTAGTATATAATGCCCTCATTTATGCTCAAAGATTCTGCATTTGAACTGAGTGTATTATTCAAGATGTATTACCCCTAGAATAGTGATTAATTATTCTCTGTAATGAAATACACCCTTTCCAAGTCAATGAAAGGCTTAATTATCAAGTGGGAGCATTCCAGCCCTGGGAAGCCAATAATTAACTGAAGCCAAGTGATTGTGGATTTGTCCTCTAGATTGTACCTCCTCATTACACTAAGCGGGTTAGAATCAAAGCCAATCCTTCAGGTCTGTGGCAATGATTAAGGGAACCAGACCATGACCCTTCATAAAATCTGACCCTGAATAGTGTACTACCGTTGTATAGCCATCTTTGTCGGCAGGAGGGAAATCCTGAACTTGGAGAAAAAAGAAGACTTGAAACTTGTTTATAAAAGTATGAGGATATATTTTTATTTCATAAGATACATTGTATCGTGGCAGAGAATGAAGAGTGGGAGAGAGGTAACGAGAGCCGACAAACTGTTCCCAACAGGGGAACTGGCCCCGTGCTCCCGAGCCCAGCTGCTGTTTGTCTGTCTCCGAGGGCGTCCTGTGTCTCTCTCTTCTTTTATGGGGTTCGAACGCCCACACTGATTTTCCAGCCAACCATCTGCAGTCAGGGTCAATATCCTGTTTATAACTTTTCAACCCTGGTCTGTCTTCTGGTTCCTGACACCTTGCAGTTTGGAGTCTCTGTCAATATCCTGTTTACTTTCAACACCTGTGGGGGTCAAATCTGTGACCTCCTCCCAAATATCCAACATTACATCGGGTATATGATAGATGAGTATACAACTCCCACATTAAAAAATGACCCTGTGTCACATTTTATCATTGTCGGATGGTGAATAAATTTTAATATTGGTTGTAAACTTGTGAACAAACTAACTTATACAGAATGCTATGTTATAATCAAAACATCCAACTTATGAATACATCAGTAACTAGAAAGCATTCAGAGAGTGTATACCTCTGCCAACACCCTGCACTAGCTAAAAACTGAATGAAAATCAGTTCATATATAGCTACAATGCAGAGGAGGTAACTGTGTAAGTTTTGATTTTCCATATTTTGGACTATTGTCTTAATATATGAAAAAAATATCTCTCAATGGGAAAATAATTCCCAGATTTGAACCAATTCTTCATTAGCCTATGGCTCACCCTTCCACAAAATGTCATTGACATTCATTGAGAACTTTTGTGGATATTGTGTGGAGAGACAGACAAACATGAACGAATACATACAGTATCGCCCATAAATAAGTACACCCACCACTATTTTATAGAAATTTAATTTTCTTCTAAGCCAAACAGGTATTATCAGGTATTATTTATGAATAAACTCTACAGTATTGAAACTGTTGCCAAAAATATTTTTTCATAGTAGTGTACTCATCTTTGGATGGCAACAGAGTTTCAATGCTGTAGAGTTTGGTCATAAATAATACCTGATGATATCCGTTTTGATTGTGTAATGTTCCACTAGAAGTAATAAAATCCTGCTACGTTTGGTTCAGAAGAAAATTAACTTCCTATTAAAAAGTGGTAGGGGTGTACTTATTTATGGGCGATACTGTATACCTCTTCCAACTTTGTTGGCACAGGTAAAAACGAAAAATAGAGAGAGGACTAGAATGAAGGATATTATACAAATAATTAAGCAGCAAAAATGGAGATGGGCTGGTCATCTAGCAAGAAGAGATGACAATAGATGGGGAAAAGACTAACCGATTGGTGACCATAGGACAGTAAACACAGTAGGAAAAGACTAGATACAAGATGGAGGGACGAAATAGAAAGGTTTGCCAGTAAGACGTGGCAGTGGTTAGCACAAGATATGTTGTCAAGGAAGGAGATGGGAAAGGCCTTTGTCCAGCAGTGGACTTATAACAGCTGATGATGATACTCAATCGAAAATGGAGATATTGTGGAGATACAGACAAAGATGAGTGAATACATATACCTCTTTCAACTTTGTTGGCTGAGGTAAATTAGATAAGGAATCTATAAAACTTTTTCTGTTGTTTTAGCCTCAATTGTCGTGTGTTGAATGGATGGAAAATTATGGACATCTGCTGTAGTTACTTCTATGATTTATAAAGTAAATCTTGAGGCGGTGCATTTATTCTGAGATAATCGGATAAGCATTCAAGTTATTTCTCTTTAAAAACCTTATCCATTGGGTGAAAGCACTACGCATAATTGAAGATGAAGATGTTAAGAAGAACTGTTTTCTCCGATGAATCTTACTGCCAACATATTTACGTCCTCAAATTTCTGATTATTTCCCCATTAAAGAACGATTGTAACTTGCCTGTGAGTTTTTCTTTTTTCAAATTTGAACGTTACAATTGTTGCCACCATATCTGACATATGAATTAAATTCCCTTCAAATAGATATTTTCATTTGAATTGAAATGGTAAGTGAGTTTGCCTCAAGGATAAACAGTTTTCGATGCCCTGATTTCAGTGACACTTGGCGATTGTCTAAAATTATGATTCAGCGTTCTGAGTCTTTATTTGATTAGAAAAAGCCTGTCCTTAACTCTTAAATTCATATCAGTGAATTTTCATGTTAAATCAAGGTGAGTAACTTCTGATTAAAGTTACGTCCCTTGCCCTTTTTGGTAATTTTTTTTTTTTAAAGTTTCTCACAAAAGAGTTTCATTTTTTTAAAAATTCTATTCATTGAAGAGTTCCACAGCAATTTCAAGCGTTCATGAATCTAAGAGTTAAGAATTACTTTTTAAAAAAAAAAAAAATAAGCCATGGTTTCACTTTATAGCATCAATTTGCAAATAAGTTTGATTCATTATCTTGATTTGATTTGATTTAATTTAATTGTTTTGTTTAACGGCACATCAACCCTTGGTGGGTCATTTAGGGCCGAATTCAGTTTCTTTTTGAATATACAATTTATGTAGACGAATTATTGTGAACAAATTATAGTAGGCACATTTTTGTAGACAGTTTGTTGTCAAGGTATGTATATCGAATCTGTTTTTTATATTTTTGAGTATAGTTTCAAAGGCTTTTTAAACTAGAGTCTTGCAACTTTGGTGAAAGGTTACTTTTCCTTAACTTTTTTTTAAAACTAGAGTCTTGTGATTTTGGTGAAAAAACAGGTCTTACCCCTCTGCAGGGTATGCAGTCAGCGTTCTAAGCCTCAGCCGACCAGGTCGTCATTATCTTGAAAAAGAAAAAGTATTTTATATATGTACTAGCATAGTACCTGTCAAAAATGACAGGATTATTTACATATGGATTGATACTTCTGCCTAGGATCAAAGTGTCACTCCTGGGACCTCTGCCTAGGATCAGTGTGTAGTATCTGTGCTCTCCGCCTGGGATCAAAGTGTCTCTCCCTGACACTTCTGCCTAGAATCAATGTAGTATCTGTGAGATCATTGAGAAGTATTACACACAAAAAAATATACAGAGGTAGCTGATGGGGATCCCAAAAGAGGACTTTGCAGACTATTTTGAAAAGTGGAAGGAATGCTGGGATGTATAGGGTCCCAAGAGGAGGGAAGCACCATTGCCCTAGGTAGGCTATATTATTGTTTATTCTAAATGACTGGATACTTTCCGGACAAACCTCGTACACACACACACACACTGCACACATATCATTAATAAGAAGTGCTACTTTCTTGATTACAATTTATGCATGAATAAATAATGAAATAATTTTTAACGTTTCAAATATTCATTTACATCCGATATTTTCAGAGAAGAGAATGCTGAAATTGTTCAACTTTTTGGAGAATTATTGTCCAACATGAATTTTGATCATTAAAGCACCAACTGTGACAATCTGAAAGCCTTTGACAGTCGCATTAAATTCTATGCACAGATGCATACTTCCTGTCTATTTCGTTGAAAGCTCACAAGTTTTAATATTGGACAAGAGGCTCAATGATTCAATTTTGTGTACAAAATAGGGAATTATTAATTTTTGACGAGTTACATTCGCATCTTATTTTTGTTGCTTTTTTATACATTCTTCAACTTTGTAGTAAGCAGCATAGCTTGCAAGTAAAGAAGGAACCTCAAATATGTGGAAGATCTTTTTTTTTAAAGTGTCCTTTTGGATATGATTGTTTAGCAATTTCTAATTACCCTTCTTCTTACAACTCTATTACATCTAACTACAATTACTTGACAACTGGCCGTTGTATGAAGTTGACATTTGCCAGATATATCAATCAGCACACAAGGCAGTGCAGTGTCAAGTTGTTTGGGTCAGTGGTTATCGAGAAATCTAATAAAGTAAAGATTACAAAGATTATCTTTATTTTTATTTCCATGAATTATCTCCCTTGACTTCTGCTCTTTAGAATTATCTAAAATTAGATATAAGATATCAAAATTGGCAACACTGAAGAGAAGTAACCGAAATACCGACGGAAAATTATTTTACTTGACAATTATGGCAGGAGGCTGCTTCACACACCATAAAGTCTGGCCCCTTCCAAACATGCACCTTTGGAACAGGCACTGCCCTAGTATTTTTAAAGCGATGAAAATGCCAGCACTGAGACAAAACCCAAGCCAGAGGCGTGGCTTTGAAAACACTCCCAGGGCCCACAGTGGAAGACACCCCCAAAAGTTATATAAATTATAGTTCACCTACTGCATTTATATTGACATTATAAAATAACAAAGATATATTTGCACATACATGAATTGCATGTATAACCAGTCTGGTTAGTCACTCAATAGAAACTGTCACGCAACGAACATCTTTTGGCAGCATGCCGTATTAAGGGTGATCAATTAAAAAATTGGAAAAAGTGCTGGTTAATGAATAAGTTACTCCTCTCACATTGTGTTGCATCACATAATAAGGAGTAAATGGTTAAATTTTCAATTCTCTAGCGCCATTGGTGCAACCTGTATGTGTGACCCATACATACAGACATGGTAGCATGAAAGACTGCACAGTACATTTTCTGCATTATTCAAACCTCTTCTGATTTTGGCGGTTGCACAGCGTAATGCATAAAGTCTTATCTTTATGATAATAACTATGTTTGAGATGTAATATTTCATTTCCTCATTGTCAAATTACCTCCACATAACAACCACATACATACATAGCCAGCCATGACAGCTTTGGTTGATGGTTTCTAATATTTTAGGGTTGTTTTTCACCAATTAAATGAGAGTGCATGTCTGATGAAAACTGAAAATTTGCAATAAATTTCACTAAATGTTGGAGGGGACTCTCAAGGAGCCAAGCCCCCAGGGACCCACAATCTCTAGTTATCTCACTGTTCTCAGTCCTTTAATTTATGCATTAAATATTACATTAATTTTATTGGTTCTTTTTGTTGCATCATGTGACATGATCATTGCTTTCTTCTGTTTGCTGAGATAGCATATGGAGTGCAGTTCTGACATTGGTGGCGGATGTTATGTATCTATAATGGATATCTTGGCAGTTGGTTCCTGCAAGAGCAATAAAAAACAACATTAAAGAACAACATACAAATGCTTGTCTTTACGCCAATAAAGTGCATAAAAGCAGAAAAATAGGGTAATCAAAGTCAGCAGGGACATGTTCACGGATATTTGCCCAAGAAACCTGCCACCATCACGTGCAGTTCTGGTCCCGATTATTGGCAAGCTTGAATTTTTTATGTAACCTGTACAATATCTGCAGAAATAAATGGAAATCTACCAAATATATATGTATCTGCAGAATATTTTAATATGAAGTCCGAAGTAATTTAGCAAAAAACCCATTATTTTTCAACTTACATAGTTATTTCAAATAAGAAATCGAAAATATGACCTGGACAGTAATAAAGGTACCCTTTGTAATATTTGGTTGCACAACATCTGGCAATGATGACTGCCTCCAAACGTTTCTTGAAGCCATCTATAAGCTTCTTACATCTATCAGCTGGTAGTTTCTCCCACTCTTCCTTTGCAAATTGTTCAAGCTCTTGAATGTTCGCAGAATTATCTCCAAATATTTTCAATGGGATTGAGATTAGGACTCATTGATAGCCAGTTTAAAACAGTCCATTTTTTTTCCTTTGCACCCATTCTTGTGTGCTTTTGAATGTGTGCTTTGGGTTTTTATTGTGCTAGAGCACCCATGATCTTTAAACCTAACCTAGTTTTCTTATACCGGGTAGTACATTTTGTTCTGAAATCCCTTGGTGATCCTTTGATTTCATGATTCCTACCATACAGTCAGGGCCTTCAGTACCAGAGGCAGCAAAGTAGCCCCACAACATTATGGATCCTCCACCATACTTAACTATAGGTAGGGTGTTCTTTTCCTTATAAGCAAAGCTAAGATTGCTGAAAGAAGAGTAGACTTGGACAAACCACAATCCTTCTGGGCAAATGTTCTGTAGACTGACAAAACCAAAATAGTTTTTTTGTAATGCATACCAGCAATTTATTTATTGACAACGAGAGAAAGTTTATTAAGGTTTTTGTTGTTTTTACCTTTTTGTGGTCTATTCTTATTTTTAAATTGAAAAAAAGTTTGTCTGTCCAAACAATCCTATTTTCTCACAGACTACTCTGTTATTTATTCAACCACTGCTTTTCTTGTCTCTTCATATTTTTAAGAATGTATTCCTCCAAAACAAACAGGCTTTCAACAATCCAAATAAAATCAGCAAAACCTTTTGTGTTACTTTCAGCAAAATAACTTGTCTCATTTTCTAATAATGATTCACTTTCTTGTTCTCTGTATTTTATTTTTTCCTCATTTCCACTTTTAAAAGATGTTAATATTTTTAAAAAATGAATAATGACTATAAAAGCAATGTTCGAAAATGTCAACTGATAGCAGAACCATTTATCCCTTTCTTCTCTTTTAACTCTAATCTATTATTTTTTTTTAAAAAGTGTTTAGCTGGTGAAACACTACTCTGACATATAACTGCAGATTACCAAGAGGTTAGAGCACACCCTGACTAATTCTTTTTACCATAAAGTTAAATATGCTTTTATTTTGCAATTGTTTGTCAAATTATTAGCAATATTAGCATTTATGATATAATTTTAAATTTTCCCTGTTATCTTTACTTTAAGCTATATAATGCACTTCTGGCCAAAAATATTCAATTATTACAATATGGACTCGTTTGCTCACAGAGGATAAAAAAATATACTTTTGTAAGTTCACAATTTTGTGGTTCAAAGAATGTATTGGTCAAAATGTTGTGTTAAAAACTACAAAAATAAAGATGGAAGCCATTTCATTATGTGCTGTAAATGAGATTCTGAATACTTATGATCTCAAATATCTTTCTTTATTTAAAAGAGAATCAAAGCTTGATTTTCCTACATACACTATCATTATTATTGAATTTCTTAGATGAACCATTGTTAATTGTTAATTTTTCAACTAGTCTTAATTTAAGTTTTTAGTGAAACTCTCAAATCACCATTCTAAATATGTGGGTTTTTTTCTGCTGCTATTACCCAGGCAGGAATGGTAGTTATAGGAGAGTGGTTTGCCCTAGTTCTCACTCGCCTGCTCTCTTCACCGTCAACTATAATGGCATGCCAGTGATGAGATGTTTTGTCAAGAGACTTGGTAATGAGACAGAGCACAGGGAGAAGTAGATTCATGCTTTTCTGAAGAGCATTGGTGTGAAGTGAACATAAACAGCCTCAACCAGTGTTTAAATTTGGTTCACCAGTTCTGTTTTCTGCACAGATAACAATTATTCCACTTCACACCCTCATAGAAAAAAAACCCAAATTGAATGATAAAAATATGAAAAGAAGACTAAATTCAGTCTTTAAGATTTAATTTTAAAAACTTTGCAAAGCTAATACCTTGAAATCAAGTTCATTAATTTTTTAAAGACTAATTTAGCTAAAAAGTTGCAATTAGGTTTTGATTGAACGTGCAATTAATTTTTACTGCTTGGAATTTTATTGGGCTGTTTTCTTCCCTCAGGATTGAATTCAAACTCCCTGAAAATTAGAGTTGGAAGCATCAGGAATTTCCTGAAGATTTGGCAAAAAAATAGTTTCCATGAAGTTCACCATAAATTAGATTTGCAACGTTATGGACGATGTGCAACCTTTTAATTAAAGTCTATTTTAACTAAGTTTGTCAGTTGTGTTAATTTGTATGTTGTACTCTCGCACTTAGACAGAGATTGAAGACATATGTATATGTATGGGTGTGTGTGATTTTGTATGTGTGTATATACACAAGTCTGTGTGAATGGCTTTGTGGAATCTTCTCACGGTTAGAAAGGAGATATATTTCGGCCCAGGCCACCTCAGGTTATAGGTCAAGTAGCTGCGAGCTGTTGGCACCGACTATGGTCAGCTGAGAATTTTACAAAGTTACCCCATACTGCTATTTTGACCCCAAGATACAACTTTGACACCAAGATTGTGTGATTGATGCATTGGGAGTTTTTTTACGAAGTTACCCCATGCTGCGATTTGATAGATAGCAGAAGAGTTAAGAATGACACTTGATCAAAAACAGATGTTTTGAAAAACCAGTTATCACAGATCAAAGACTTATTATAAATAAATATAATTAGTGGAAGGAGAGACAAAAAAGGAACTAGAGCCATAACAAGCAGCAGGTTTAAATAGACCTGATTTTCAAGAATCAACAGTCAAAGAGATTTAGCCGGTCAACATGTATCCCTTGCACACGTCTCATGCTCACGGGAGCATGACCAAATAGTTTATTAGCCTTTCTCTCTCTCCATATTCACCTTGTGATGTATACTCTCTCCTTCTCCATTGGTGGACAAAATGTTTACATGCTTGTATTCTGGAAACTGCTGTGTCTGACTGTATTTCACTTGCATAGAACAAGCGGATGAAAACAAACATCCATACACTATAACCAAGACTTTGTTTGTTTCATCCTTCTCTTGCATGCTACAGATCCTGCATCTACTAATTCTATGTTTGCACGTTATGCAATAATAACAAACGTTATACAACATAAAATATATATATATACTCCTACACTACATGAATAATTACAGTAGAAATTGTGAGATAATCAAATGAAAAGATCAACAGTGAGTTTTTCTTGTTTGTATTGTTAACACAATGTTTCGGCCAATCCATTCTATGGCCTTCTTCAGGTGTACTATCCAAATGTGATGGTGGTAAACAGAAATCTTTCTCTCCAATGGTACCAATGTTTATAACATATGATTCGGGTGTTTTCTTTTCTGTGATTGTTTTGTTGAAACTAATTTCTGGGGATGTTTTGTTTCACCTTCAACTCATTTACTAAGCTGAGCCTAGTCTGACACAAGGCCACAAGGGTGATATTGAACTTTCTACAGTAGTAATGGTCTGCAAAACTAGCTTGCTAACTACTGTTCTATGGCAAGATATTCAATTAGTTATTTCCTAAGTGCAAGACAACAAGTGCCAAGTACCCACTCCAATGGAAACAGTCTTTGAGACTAGCTTGCTCTACAACAAGGCACCCATGGTTATTTACTAACCTTAATAAAGCTTGAAGCTTCAAGTATGAGGCACCTAGTGTGGATTGAACTCACTACAGTGCCATGGTCTGTGAGACTAGCTTGTTAACCATTGCTCCACAGAGAAGATCTGTAGGAAATTGTTTGTTCTTGTTTGTCATATTATATTAAATAAAACGTAGGATTCAGTGCAAGCTTTTATGGGGCCCTAAGCAGAATTTTATTTGGAGGCCACGTACTGCCTTGGCATCACAAACACTATTGACTCTTGGGGGTACTCTAGTGGCCACGGGGCCCTAACGAACCACTTAGTTTGCTTATGCCTCGGGCCGGCTCTAATTCAATTGTCAGTTTTCATAAGTAAAAATACAATAAAAGTCTTTGATACCAAATGTCGAGGCTGACGTCTGATACAAGGAATGTTTTTATCTTCTACTGAAGCATAAGAAGAGGGAAAATTGATAAGACGTCTCGTTGATGATTTTCGCCTCTTTTGCAACATATTTTCTTTTTCTTTTTTTAAGTCTTACTGAATGGAATAAGTAAATCATCGTTGAAATTATGCAGACACCAAGAGAGAAAAAAACATTGAGAAAAGTTTGAGTCATTATTTGTTCTGAATAGAGAAGCCCTTCCCCCGAAAAGATGATCTGCTGGTTCTTTGAGAAGATTCGCTCATTCCTCATTGGGCAGAAATGGACTTTGCTTCCAAGCAACAAAAGAACATTTCCTCTTATTAGAATCAGACTGAAGAGTTCTTGGAGGCTGAAATAGGTTCTAAGTAACAAAATTGGTTCCATGAATGGCACCAGCTTAATATAAAGGCGCCATGAAATCAGAGATGATTTCCGACTTAGACACACTTAGGCATTCCAGATTTGGTGGTGATGTATTTTTCACAACATTTGAAAGTATATATATATATA
>VCCN01007234.1:4984353-5000110 GCA_006491835.1 Architeuthis dux
GTTTATGCTAAATTGGTCACAAGTTTGTGCCCGCTTGTCTTTCGAAAATGCAGACCTATTGTAGTGGCCAACAAAAGGCAAGAGAAGTAACTTATTCATTGACCCCCTTTTTCCAACATTTTAATTGATCACCCCCAACACAGCATATATCGGTGGCAGTGATTCATAATTTCCCTTGGAATGCTAGTATATCTTTATTTTACTTAGTGTGTCCACAAAAATGTATACACACTTTGTTTGGTAATAGCAGGTATGGTTCTTACCTGAAAGTTGAATACAGGTATACCTGTAGTGCGGTTAATTTGTTCCAAAACTTTCTGTACTGTTCAAAACTGCACACAGTCTTATTGTAAATTAATGTGGGTTTTTTTCAGCTTATACTTTGTTACATTAATTTGTACAGCAATACCGCAACCGTACTACATAAAAACCTGCAGTCAAGTATCCTGAGTTATTCCCCTTAGGCAGAAGACTTCCGCTAGGGGGCGCTGTTTTATGTTGTGGTCAATGAGCAGCCATTATTGATTGTGTTATCAGTAGGAGAAAGAGCTCGGTAGGACACACGTGTTTGGTTGACTACAGTCACTATATGAATAAAGGATCTCTATAAGTACATAATATTTTGTTGCATTTTTAATCTGTTAATATCTGTAATTAACCCAAGCTTACCCGCACTGTTCAAGGTATTCCTGTGAACTTTTTCCTAATAACAAATTAATGTTATAATGAAGTTAATTATAATTTATGTTGATGCTTGATTGATCAATTATTTAAAATATTTTCAGTCAAGAAGGATTATTGCATAATCACAAGGAATATGTTTGTTGATGGTTATTAAATTTATGCTTCAATAAGGAAAATGTTGAAATATTCAAATGGTTCTTCAGACGATTGAACTCCTTCTTGTTATTTGTGTTGTAAACACAACGTTTCAGCCAATCCATTCTTCGGCCTTCTTCAGGTGTGATGGGTTAAACAGAAGTTATGTTTAAAGGGGATCCCTGTGCTATAAGGGTTACCCCCTTTAATCATAACTTCTGTTTAACCCATCACACTCGGATTTTACACCTGAAGAAGGCCGAAGAATGGATTGGTTGAAACATTGTGTTTACAACACAAATAATAAGGAGTTCAATCGTCCGAAGAACCATTTGAATATTAATGACCCTTCTCAAAACTATAGAAAATATGTTGAAATACTTTTCAGATTATAGCTGTTGTTACTGTTAATAATTTATAATGATAAATATTTTTGATGCTCTGTTATTATATTCTTCCTTATTATAATGTAGCTAACATAAGCATATGTAACCAAAACTATGGGCAGATAACTCATGTCTTCCTTATTATAATGGAGCTAATGTAAGTATATATAATAAATAGCACAAGTAGATAACTCGTGCGCAATCAGACTTACTTTTGTGCGGGGTGCAAACTTAACAATTTCCAGTGGGTTGCAGTCTGAAAGTACCTAATGCTTTTCTTTCTAAACTTTATTCAACATTTATTCTTTACTAGCATGGATATCCGGCATTGCCCAGGGATAAAGTAACTTCTCACACACCATGGGCAGTTTAACATTATTTCTTGGCTCATGTTGTCAAATTTGAGGTGTCTTTTTCCTGGGCAACGCCGGGATTCTCTGCTAGTATATATATATATATATATATATATATATGTGTGTGCATGAATATAAAAATAAGTATCTGTGTATTAATATATTAAAAATAGTTTGATTTTTCTGTTGGTATATATGTGTGTATGTATGTATGTATGTGTCTGTAACCCAGCTAAAACAGCACATTGTAGGCAGAGTTTTGAATTCATTTCAATGTACCATTGTCTCTGTTAGTACATGGCTGTTTGAGAGGAAGGTCTTTCTAAATGTTCAACAGAAGCATTATTATTATTATTATTTGCTCCTCAAAAGTTATCGAGGAATATCAATGAAATTTGGTAGAAAGGTGGGCCATGGGCTAAAAAAGGAGTGTTTGAATAATGACGTAATGATTATTATTAAAGTTTAAAGAAAACATAATGGGTCATTTTTTAAACCCATTTAATTTTCATGAAAGCAACTTTTTTATAACTTGATTCATTTATTTTTATTCTAAGAGAAAAAAAAAATACCTTTTAGTTTAATATTCAAACTGAAAGATTGAAAGAGAGAGCAGGCATAATAAGAGAGAGACAGAGACAGAGAGCGAAACAGTGAAGAGAAATGGGTGTAATGAGAGAGTGGGGCTGGGAGATGGACGCTCGACAGATGAAAGGTATTACCGCGGTTTATTTCACTACAGAAACAGGTCACTGTTCAAAGAGTCAGGGGAGGTAGGGAGGTTGGGTAGTAAAGTCTAGGGTGATAGAGAGATAAGCATTCAACACAGAGTGGAGGCAGTTGTGTTTGTTCTTAGTTTTCTTTCTTTCTTTCCCTTTAGCTTATATTTTTAAAAGTTAAAAGATATTACATATAGCTATATATTATAGGTATATTATTCATGTTATATAGTGATATTTGGAAAATATTTCTTTGAAAATTAATTGTAGTCGCTAGAAATTTATTTTATGCAAATAACTAAACTCCATTTTTTTTGGTTAATACATATCCGTCAGTTTATATATGTATGTTTTTTCTGAATCTGATAGTTGTGTAGCATGTAAGCAGAAATGGAAAAATATTTACTGCATGAATTGTCTCTGTCGGGAGAGATCAAAGTGGTGTACTTTTACATAATTCTGTGATACCAGCATGCACATACACAAACAAATACATGCAGAAACACACAAACAAGCAGACACTTCAAATTTTATATATATAATAAAGATTATGAAAGTGCTCAATTAATGAATTTATATACGTGGAACTAGAATTGTCTTTATGTACATATATCTATATAAATATATGCATGGGCGTCATTTTTCCAGGGGGTGGGGCAAAATGATATATTTCCAGGGGAGGGGCCAAAGGATATATTAGGAATATATCTTGGTGGCAACCCTGTTACCAGCAAAAAATAATACCATGTTTTTATCTGGGTACATTAAGTAGGGGTTACATAAAACAATTGTACAGCACCATTATCCTTTATTGACTATAAGGTTCCAACTTTCAAATCCCCTCACCCTAGGTGAGAA
This sequence comes from Architeuthis dux, assembly GCA_006491835.1. Lineage (NCBI taxonomy): Eukaryota > Metazoa > Mollusca > Cephalopoda > Oegopsida > Architeuthidae > Architeuthis > Architeuthis dux. The sequence continues at coordinate 4,987,489 of VCCN01007234.1, forward strand.
GGCCAGGGGCGGGTGGAAATGCCCCGTTTGCCATCCCCCTCCATCAGTCTTTCAATGATGTGAGCTATGCCTTGCTACGGGGGAGATTTTCAAACATTTTAAATAACATGCCATTGTGATGTTGAAAATGGCCTAAACAGCAGTAACATGTACATCAGAAGGCATACACCAATACACAAGGCGGAACTACGTTCATAAAAATGTTAATTTTAAAATTTTTTAAAATTTTTAAGTTTTAGAATTTTAATATTTTATAACGTCTAGAACACGGAAATTGAAAATATTTTTCATTTTCATAATTTATTGTTTGCATTTTAAATAAAATATTATTTAAACAAAAAGTATTCAATGCTTTTCTTTCTAAACTTTATCAAGCATTTATTCTTTATTATGAAAGTTTTTCATTAACTTTTGAGTAATAACCAGATCTGCTATTAACAAACAAAATTTGTATATGTTTTGCGGGGACGCTTTGTTGTGCATAATATATTGACACTGCTAAAGTAGTATTACATGGAAAGATCAAAGACAGTTATATAATATCCCTGGTTGATTGGATAGAACAAATATAAACAGAAATTAATTGTTGCTGCAGTCACCATATTAATTAAAACAGACATAATATACACGTTCCCCTTTTTTTCACATTTTATGCTTGATTTTTAGCTGTAGTTTGATTCTCTAATTTAAAAAAATCGTTATCGTTTGTGATATTGATTTTTTTGTCTTCTGATTGCATTCACAATAGAATTTTGCCGAACAATTGCAGACTTTTTGTTCAGCTTCTTTGCATTCATTATTGTATGATAATTGATAAAGATCTGGTATATGGATTTTGAGTCGATATGTAATTAGAAGATGAGAATGTGTTGACATATTCTTATCTGGGTGTATCATTAATCACCCAATTCATAGAGATTGTATATTTACTAGTTTGCTCTTGCTGTCAAAAAATTATGGCAATATTTAAGCAATTTTGCAATAGCTTAGAATATGGGGTAACTCAGTCAGCCATAATATACCATTGAGTGAGCGTGTGTACTGTGCAACGGTTGCATTCACCATGAGCAAGCTCAGGGTTTTTTTTGCAAAACATCAACCATACTGATATGCCAATTACAATACCTATTTCAACACATCTGTTGATAAATTAGTACCCAAGGAGAGGTGGATTTATGCCTTTCCTGACAGCATTATTGCAAACTGAATATACACAGCTGGAATTTGAGTTTGGTTTGCTGAATCTTTTTTTTCAAGCTAGTAACTTTTACACCGGCTCCCACCTCCAGTAAATATTTTACCCTGCCAAAGAAGTTGGAATAGGTATATGTATTCACTCATGTCTGTCCCTCCGTTTGTCCACCCAATATCTCTAAAATTTCCCAATGAATTTCAATGGGTGGGCTATGGGCTACAGAAGAAGTGATTAAACTTCAGGGCGGATCCAGGAAATTGTTTTTGATTGAGAGTTATTTTTATTATTCTGCAGGAAAAGAGGTTAAAAACAAACAGTTAATAAAAAGGCTAGATTTAAATTTTAAGGGAAGTAGCTCAATATTTATACATTTAAAGTTCTCTCCATTGTTGTTTATTTTTATTCAGTTTTTAGTTTGTGAACAGCATTGGCAGATGTATCCGCTCATTGAGTGCTTTTTAGTGGCCAAAGTTTGTTTTTCTCTGTTGTCTCGGCTTTAGGCGAAACAATATGTTGAATAACAGGATGTCAACTAGAAATTAGATTTTGTTTTTTTTGTCAAAAATAAATTCTTTTCATTGTTTTTTGTCATCTTTCTATGTCACATTTTCCAAATTTTCCCTGCAAAATACCATTGTTTCCAAACATCTGACTTTGTAAACTTTGACATGTTTTTCCTGGGGCTGATTTGGAGTTGTAAAAGTTAAACATGATACATTCCCTGGAATATTTTGTAAACATTTTTAAAAAAACACAAATATAGTTATATAAATTCTAGCAAAGTTTTCAGACATCAACATTGTTTTGTCTTTGTGTAAAATGTGGATCAGACAAGATGAAATTAGTAGTCAAAAATAACAATAACAATGGTGTACAATATATCTAATAAAAATAAAATAGTAAAAGATAATTGCTTTACTGATACTACAGTATCAGAAACAAAAACAAACATGGTGCCTTAGAGATCAGAATGGAGAGTAGGTTTATGAGTTTGATTCGATCTTCTATAAATTGATGGAATTCAATAAATATTGAAAATCTGGAACTCTAATTATAAGTATTGTATCTGAGATTGGAGTTTTCTAGAGAATTTTCCTTTAAAAAAACTGAAATTTATAACAATTGTAAAAACTGACAGTCATTGGTCTTTTTTCAGTTGGTAAATTTCTGATGCTTCTAGTGTCCAATATCGGCAAGACCTTAAATCTTAAATGAAGCAAAAGTCAAGTGCTTTTTTTATGCATGTATAACATTTTCATGGAACTCCTTACAGACTCTTACTGAACCCCAGTGTTCCCCAGAACCCTGATCTAGCCTGAGATTTTCTCATGCAATTACAAGAGTTTACTGCTCTGATTTGTAAGCTGAAAAAACTTGGATTCCAGTTAAGCAGTTGAAAAAGTAATGGGCAACAATCAAGGATTACAAAATACACCAAGGAAATTGGAAAACATATTAGCAATAATAATATTTGAGCTTTATTTTCATTAAATGGTATAGAGCAGTGATTCTTAACCTTCTTTGCTCCATGCTTCACCTCAGCAGCTCAAAAAATGAGATGGAAAAAAAGTCATTTAATCTAATCTAGTGTCAAAAAGAATCACATTTCATATGGCCTTCAGCCAAATCTTGCGCTTTTAAACAGATTCATTAATCAGTTCAGCCTTAATACAACTCCGTTTTGAGCCACGGAACGCTTTTTGTTCTTCACAATAAAATTCCAAATTACCTCCTTGTGGGGCTTGCACCCTACATTCAGAATCACTACAGAAACACCCAGGCCATGTGCTATAAGGGCTACCCCTCTTTAAACATAACTTCTGTTTAACCCATCACACTCAGAATTTACACGTGAAGAAGGCCGAAGAATGGATCAGCTGAAGCGTTGTGTTTACAACACAAATAACAAGAAGGAGTTCAATTGCTAGAGAACTATTTGAATACCAACAAAATCATTTATAGGTCTAAAAGTAGTAAGGTAATTTGTGTCAGGGGAGCCAGTTTGCCTTGAGAGATTATTGGAAATGTAAACATATTAATATATACGTCAGACGTGCAGAAGTGCAGACTTCTGTGTACACAGTCCAACTCAGTCTAGTTGATGGGAGGAGGTATATATAGGTACCACACCACCCGGCATGCGTGTGTCTAGAGTAGTTAATTTACATATGGACTACTGGCGTGACCACCTTTCTCCCCTGAATATTACCCTTATAATAATCCAACTCAGTTTAAATGCAAATAAATGCTTCAGATGATCTCTGGAGTAATTAACATGCCAGTGATAAGATACCAATGAATATTAAATGAAATAGGATTTACAGTGTAAATGTCCAGAGTAATGTGAAATTACCACTAACTCTTAGAACACAAACTATTAATACGTAAAGTAATTATTAAGATATATGGGGCGTCTCCAGTTACAGGTAGATCTGCTTTTTTTGTAGGTTCAACAGTCATGCGGGCAAGTGCACCATTGCCCGCAGACCCACTACCAGCTACTAGTATGTCATTTGGGCAAAGTAGGACGACTTAACCATCAAGAATGCATTGCATCATAAGGACTGATTTGACCGATCACCACTAAAGAAGCTAACATTTTTTTTACTTTCGTACTGCAATGACTGTTTGAGTTTTAGTAAAAAACGATTATTTTATTTTATTTCTTTTATCAAATCAAGTATTGTAAACCATTTTTATTAATTTTTTACTGCTATTTACATTCATCTTAACTTTTAGTAAAAAAGGTGATTGATTATTTTATTATTTATTTAGACAAAGTATTGTAAACCATTTTTATTAATTATTAACTATTATTTACTTTCATCTTAACTTTCAGTTGTTTTTTAATTACAATTCAACTTGGTTTTAGTAAAAGAGCTATTATTATTTGTTAAATCATTTTACACATTGTGATTTTAAAAAAACTACTGAAAATTAAGATGAGGGTACATAGCAGTCAAAAATTAATAAAAATGGTTTACAATACTTGATTTAATAAAAAATAATTGTTTTTTTACTTTTTTACTAAAACTCAAACATCGCAGTACGAAAGTAAAACTTTTTTACAGGTGATCGGTCAAATCAGTCCTTATGATTCAATGCATTTTTGACAGTTAAGTCATCCTACTTTGCCTACCATTTGTATCAGTTGTGCTAACTGGCTCTGTAATTTCAGAAGGAGGTTCATGAATAAAGGATGATTTGCAAAGTAGCGCACTATGTGATATATGTGTTGGTGCACCAGCTTGCATGGCTAACTTAGAATCATCATTTTTATCGAAATAAGTACAATCCTCATAACGGGTACAATCAATAGGCACCTCACTTGAGTGTGTTGATGCCGTTGATACTTATTAGCATTCAGATAACTTTGCTTTGTATTCTGGAGCTCTCAACTGGCAACTAACAAATGTTTTCACAGTACACCAAGAGCCGTCTATAGAGATGACTAAATATCTGTGGTGAGCCAGCACCTTATTGTGATCGGAAGTGATGTACACCAAGTCACCAACATGTACTTTGGAGACTTGTGTACCTGACCTCGGGGTACTTTAGTAATCTCACTAAACTGATGATTGCGCACACGTTGGTTGTACTGTTCATTAATCAGTTAATTAATCACTGATCATTTGTCAGCTGATCTCGCTGAGTCCACATTTCCCTGGCTGAAATACCCCAGCCACGTATCCTTGAATTAAGCCGTGAAGTTACTACAGACAAGGTCACATCAGAGATCGACTTAGGATTAGGATTGTAATGAAATAGCTCTTTGCTCAACTCTGCGATAGCATGTTCTGCCAGTGCCACTTTATTAATGTTTTTCATGTGACCGACGTCTATAGCAATGCCATGTTTGAGTAATATGTAATCATGAAGTAAACTTGTGAAGCCAGGTACTGGGTCTACTCTTACAGTTATTTTAGAACCAAGAGTTCACATCTCTACACTGAGTCTGATCAGAGCATTGCGTAATATGTCCTCTTCTACTAAACATGTACAGGTGAATGACGTGACAGTTTTGCATAATACCAATACATCAAGTCAGCTGCAAAAATCAAACCCCCTGAGTTTGGCAGGTCGATGATCTGAATAGTTGATGGTATTTTCTTTAATGAGGTGCATAAATCACATGCCGCTGAAACCTGCTCGATTGATCTATCTATATCAATGGCAAAAAGGTAGCGTTGAAACATAAGTTTCAATTGATGTCAGGTTTAATGCAGCTAATAAACCATTGAGTATTTGTGCTGGTACCACAATATGCTCATGGTTTGTGGCAAATGGCTCACTGCATTGCACAACTAGATCATCCTTGGCTATAGTTACACAATTTAGGCATCTCTTTATATCCTTAACGTTCGTTAGATGGGCAGGTACCCTGTACCATATGTGTATGAACACAACAGAGATCAGAACACTCTACTTAAGTCTGTATCAATGCTGCCCTGCTCGTGAAAAGTAGTTGTGACTTCCTAGAAAATATATCTTTTAATTTTTCCCTTTTGAACAAGTCCAGCACCGTAACCATTTTGAAGAAGTCCGGCAGAGACTTTTTCCATATTGAACAAGTCTGGCGGTGACTTTTTTCATTTTGGACAAGTCTGGCGGTGACTTTTTTCATTTTGGACATGTCTGGCGGTGACTTTTTTCATTTTGGACAAGTCTGGCGGTGACTTTTTTCATTTTGGACAAGTCTGGCAGGGACTTTTTCCTTTTGAACAAGTCCAGCAGGGCCTTTTTGTGTTGTGAACATGTTTTTTCCTTTTAAAATCATATTAACCAGTATGAACTTGAGAGGAAGATCTAGTTGATCGACACAGAGCTAATACGGCACCACGTAATGGCCGTCTCACCTGCTCTAGGTAAGAGTTACTCAACAGCAAAACCACTTACAAGTGGAGAGTGTACACAGTCCAACTGCGTCAGAATGAGTTCCCACAAGAGATATATATAGGTACCACGCCACCCGGTGTTCGTGTGTCTAGAGTAGTGCATTTACATATGTACTACTTACGTAGTTAAATTTACACATGAACTACTGGACATAGGCTGTCTTGTTTCCAGTAAAGGATCATCTCTCATGGCAGTAGTTCATGACCAGTAAGCTTAGTTGTCTCCCCTGCCTTTTTCTGATTAATAAAATGAAGATAAAATAATGTTCACCTTGTATTTACCTCTTATTTTTAGTTATATCAAATGCCATTTACCATAATGCATTATATAATGGCTGAAAACACAAGTGGATATCAATTTTCATAGATTCGGATATAAAATCTGCCTATAATAATAATAGTAGAAAATTGTCTGAGTGTCAAAATATATGGCTTGAAATCTCCAACCAAGTGAAGAAAGATAAAGAAAGAAACCCTACAATCTCATTGTCTCACGTTTACGATTTCTTATATTTGTCTGATATCCATCGGCAAAACTTCAAACTGTAATTCATCTTACATAAATCTTTTCTTCTCTCGGCCCTGATTCATTGAAGAAGAGGCCAGCAAGACTCTGAAAGTTGTCAGTTATTCGATGAAGGTCTTCTTGTGCGGGATGCTCTTTTTGACCTGGTCGATTCCGATAAAAACAAAATGATCTTCAAAGTGATCTCGTCTATCTGGACGCAATGTTATTTGCATGTTTTCCATTTTTTTTATCTTCTCTTTCTCATTTTCCTCCTTTTTTTCTCTTTCTTTTTTTCTTCTCCTCTTCCTATTTCAAATTCTTCATCCTTTTTCTCTTTACTTTTCTTTTTTCTCCTAACTTTTTCTCTTTTACAAATCTTTATCTTCCTCCTTTTTTCTTTTCTTCTTCCCCCTGATTTTTCCTTTTTCTCTTTTCTTTCTTTTTCTTGCTCATCTCTTCATCTCTCTCTCTCTCTCCTTTTATTCCTTTCTCTCTCCTGTATTTTTGTTCTTCAATTTTATCTACTTCATCTTTTTTCTCTCTTTTTTCTTTTTCCTTTCTTCCTCCTTTCTTTAAATGTTCTTCTCTTTTTACCTCATTTTCCTTCTTTTTCTTCACTCTTTCTATTTTGATCTCTCCATCGTTCTTCCTCTTCTCTTCCAGAAACCTGATCTTTAATTTATTTTTCCTCATTTTTCTTTTTCAGTTTCTGTTCCACCCATTTTTCTTTTTTCTTCTTTTTCAGTCTTACTCTTTCTTTCGTTCAAAATTTCCTTCATTTTTCATCAGTTTTCAACACCAATTTTTCTTCATTCATTATTCTCTTCTTCATCACTTCTTCATTTATTTCCTTCATTCCCCATCAAATTCTTTAAAATCACATTAATGTTCTTCTCTTGCCTCCTCAACTTCACCATCTTTTTTTCTTCTTCTCCTTCAATTTGTCCCTTTTTAACTTTTGAGTCTTTTTTTCCTATTTTTCCACTTTCTTCTCTTTTCCCTCTTCCTTTTCTTTCTTCATCTTTCACCTCTCAATCTTTTTCCAATCTTCATTTTTTCTCTTCCATCTTTTCTTCGTCCTTCTTCCATAATTCCTCTATTTTCTCTTTCTCCCTATTACCATCTTCAATCTTTCTCCCCCCCCTCTCTCTTTCTACATCTTCATTGTTAAAGTCCTGCCTCCAAATCGTCTAATGTCCTCAAATGCCCCACCCACCCTCATCTGGCAAGCCTTCAGGACTGGCACACCATAAAAGCGATTTATATAGCATCTGATCTTTAAAAAAAATAAGGATTCCTTTTTTCATTGCCAAAATCAATGAAGTGAAAGATCTATAAGCGTTTGGTTCTCATTTATATGATTCTTTGGGCTTTAGGTATCAAAATATCTTTGAGGGGTGACAGATTCTTATCGAATATATTCTTTCATATGAAGCCTAAGGATGGTGGCCAATAGTGGGTGGGTTGCTGCTTAGCCGAAAATTTCAAGCCAATTGTGCATTTTGTGATAAAACCATAAAATTTGGTACAATTATTACCAAAGGCATTAAAAAAATATTTGGATATTGAGCCATCATGAATTTTCAATATGTCGCCCATTTCAAAATGGCTGCCAGTGACAACTGTAATTGCAATAAAGTTGCATAAACTAGTCTGATATGGATGATCTCTGTGTCAAATCATAAATCTTTTATGATGCAGAATTCAAATTTGGAACTTTAGAACTGCCCAGAAGCTTCTTTCTATCTCACAATTCAAGATGACCACCAGGTTTGAGGTCAGATGCTACTTTCACTGTGTACCCCAGAGAAGATCTTTGAAATTTAACCAATTTCAGAGACGTTCTGAGGCCATATGGGATTAATATTTGGACATATACTGGCTAACTTTTCTTATCAGTGAATTGTTCAAATGAAGAATTTTAGTAGCATATAGATAGTGAGGGAACGCCATTTCCCCCTCTACACAAAAAGTAAAAGGAACACAGTTCCCATAGCACCACACCACTGTCCATAACTGAAACTGTTTTAGTGTTTGTTGAACTAGTTAACTTGTTAACAGTTTATAAAAACTGATTTAGAAGGATTTGATCCATGGCTAAAACTCTTTATTGAACTAGGTTTCTGAAATCATTTAATACAATTTGAAGAAACAAGGAAAATTGCAATTTCAAAATGAAATATTAACTAATAAATCATATATATAATAAGAGCCGTGTCTGTCACACTAATATATCAGTAGCAGCCATCAGCCGAGCCTGTTGTTGCCAGGCAGCACCAGCCATCAACAGCAGCAGCCTGAAGGAGCAGTGAGCATAGGAAGTTAGAGCCATGTCTGTCACACTTATGTTGACTTAATAGGCCTTTATTATAATAAAATATATAATAAGAGCCATGTCTGTCACATTTATGTTGATTTAAGAGGCCTTTAATTTTAAAATATATAATAATAATATATTTTGCTGACTTGAGAGGCTTGTTAATATTTTAATGTCTGTAATTTTGAGATGAGTCATCATTTGAAGAATTTTTTTTAACTATTGATCTCATTCTTTTTCACATTTCAGCCAATCTATTCACTGTCCTTCTTCAAGTGTACAATCTATATAGAAAGAGGGTGTTTCTTTCTTTTTTTCAGGGAATGTCTACCATTACTGTAAACAGGTCTGATATAATGAGTTGGTCCAATCAGTATATTTGTCATCATTTTTAAAAATCTGTTTGGCCATCATTTTTCTGTTTTAATATATTATTGACACTACTTGAGAGAGAGAGAGAGACAGACAGACACTCCTCTTTCCATACAGATTGTACACCTGAAGAAGGCCATAGAATGGATCAACCAAAAGGTGGTCACAACAAAAACATGAGATAAATAGTCCAAACAACTCTTGGAATGACTTCATATTTTTTTTTCTTAATGCAATAAATAATTTCATATTCTGTTCTTAGATTGCACCATGGGTTCTACTCTGCCAAAATTTAGGAATTGTTAGATTTTGGTTTATAAATATAGATTTCAAATTAGTCTCTAATACCAGTGGTTCTCAAACGGTGTGCCGTGGCAGGATAGTGTGCCACAACTATCTCCAAAGTGTGATGCATAAATTTGTTCACATATGCAAACATGTATTTTGGGCCTTGGATATGTCCAGTACAGATATTATGTCTAACCTGCTTCCACCACAGAGTTGCCAATCTAGAGATTTTATCACTAGATTTTGTGAGATCTCAACCGTTTTAACAATAGGTGAAAGGAAAAAGGGGTGATGAATACTGTAAAGATGATTATGAAAGATACCAACAGATTTAAAAGGCAACAAATGATGTACTCATAGATTCAATTTATTCATTCTTATTTACAACAACATGCTTCGAGTCCGTTCTCCTAAAACAACAGGGCGTCTCAATACCCAGAATGTAAACAGGAAATTGATAAGCGCTCTTCAGCCTTAGGGGCATAACTCGAGAATACTTAACAAATACGTATATCAGTATGCTGATATAAAAGTTTCAATCATTGACTACTGAAATGTTTTTGTCAAATTCATTTCATTTTTACAGTTGGTGTGCCACATAAGTCACGTGCCATCATACAATAAAGTTTGAGACCCACTGCTCTTAAACTCAGGGCCAGTGCAAGGGTTTCAAGCGCCCTATGCGAGACTTGGAATTTGTGCCCCCAGTTGTTTGATCTTTTTTATCCCATAAGAACCCAGACCCATTTCTACTTCAAGGAACATTATGTGGGATTCTGGGTTGGCACATTGACACACAGTCACGTAATTGCACCAGGATGTTAAGTAGATGTCACTTAGTACACTTCATGGGTTAAAATCAAGGATAAAATATAATATTATATAAGAGACTGTGCAGATCAATTAAATTGTATGTGACACCAGTGTCACAGTGGGTTCTTATGGGTTAAAATGTTTCTCCTGAAAGATCAATACTGAGCCCCTCTGAGGTCTGCACCCTAGGCGGCTGCATAGTTTGGCCTAATACATAGCGCTGGCCCTGCTTATACTCAAAGACAGGTTCAATCAGAAATCCCCGGCCAAAGTTTTGAAAGATAAACAAAGTTCTGTCAATGTCTTTGTTTCCAGATCTCCTTCTGAAGACTCACGAGTCCATTGTACAGACAAGAGTTATTTGCAAACTCTGGCAATTATTCCTGTTTTTACTTTGGCAGAAGAAGTATTGATATAAGTAAAGGAAATCTACTTATGTGCTCATCCCTCACTTCTTGAAATACAGTCAAGAGTCGCAGTTTCAGAAGAATTTGAATCAATTATAGATGATGTTTGACACTCCTGCATCTATGTCTATGTATTCTTCAAAGAAAATGAGACAGATCCAACCATAATTTTCCTATCCTTAAATACTTAATTTCTTTTGATTTCTACAGACTGCTGATTCAACAAAGCCATTATTATATATAATAAGAGCCACGTCTGTCACACTTATAGTATCAGTCGTAGCCATCAACCCATCTCCATTTCTACCCAATTTATTAAACTACCTTTCTTTTCTTCCCTCTCCTTTCCTACCATCTTATTAAACTACATAATTTTATTTTCTCCCCTCTCCCTTCCTACCCTCTTATTAAACTACCTAACAACAAAGGTGAGGATACTAATCCAAATGATTAATTGAATAATAACAATACTTCACCTCAGAACTTCAAACAAACCTGTATACTACTCGGTCCAAAGTGAATTTAGATCTTCTAAAATTTAGTTGTGCATCTATATCATATTTTACATATTACAAATTCAATGCCTTTATTATCAATATGCAGCACTGAATGTATTCATTGCTGTTCTGACAACTCATCATCCGTAAGTTGTGGTTACAGTGTTTTCAGGGGATAGTTCTGATATGATATGAAAGTATCAGGTTGTCTAGTTTAGGTATGGACAGAAAAAAAATCCACCTCTCTTTTAGAAAACAGATGACTCTAAATGTAAAAATCAGAAAAGAAGAGGAAAATCATTCATGCAGATTTCAGTCTCTTAAATCAACAATCTCAGCACATTGTACTTTTCATTATTTGTAAATATGGCAAAATGATCAAATTAATCTATACGGTGTGTGCAAAAGATTCCATCGAAAACCCAGTTTCCACCTGTGTATTCAGTCTCTAGTTTTCAAAAAAGGTTCTGGGAACTTTTGCACACACCTAATATGTTAAAACATTTAAAATAATATGAATTTTTATAACAGAATGTAATGATTACTTCATTAATTTTAATTATTCAGGACAAATTTTTTTAAAAACAAAATCATTAAAATTTGATAATTAACCAATTTTTAATAATTTTTTGCTCATTGCCTGATTGGAAAGCCTAAAAAACCAAAATGCCAGGATTATGTAAATTTGATGATGTGAATTGACATTTTGCAAAAATAAAAAATGCCAATTATCACAACTCTAATTCTAAATAATGAAATTTATAAAATTTTGTGTAATTTTTTCTCATTAAAATGATAAAACTTTTCACAGAGGACATGAAACTTTTCAATAGAGTATTAAGCATTTTTTAACATGACCTAAAGTTTTCTGGCCACTTCTTGTGTCTGTACCTAAATGTCTACATCTCATCTTCATCATCCGTTATAAGTCCACTGCTGGACAAAGGCATTTCCCATCTCCTTCCATGACGACCTATCTTGTGCATCTAGAGTGCCCGTTAATCTGTTTGCGAGTATTTTTTGTGAATAGTTTATATATATCATGTAATAGTGTAATAGGGCGGTTGTTGCCAAGGTTGTGCTTATCTCTTTTCTTGTGGAGTAGGATTACTATTCCTAGCCAGAAGTTTTTAGGAGCTTTTCTTTCTCTATGCATTGTGTGAATAGCTGTGCTAGGCCTGTGTGCAAGATTTCTCCAGCATCTTCTAGAAGGTCTATCCTTGCCTGGGGCTTTACCGATTTTCATATTTCGTAGTGCAAATATTATTTCTTCTATTGTTATATCTGAGATATTACTAGTATCTATAGGTTTATTAGTTTGTGGTATTTT
>VCCN01007234.1:5073231-5093888 GCA_006491835.1 Architeuthis dux
CAGGTCTTAGACTGTGTATGTAAAGTGCAGGTCTTAGACTGTTTTGAATGTCAATTTCTGTCTAAATCTAAAATTAACTTTGATTACGCCATGATTAATGTCTTTCTGTCGCCAAGATAAAAATTTTAAATCTTCCAAAAATAAAGTAGCCATTATAGAAATATAGGATTCAATGAAAATTAGTCAATTTAATTATTACTTAATTGGATTTTGAAAAAATATTACTTACTTTTTATTTAAAATATAGTGAAAAATACATTTAATTACAGCAGGTGTCTGTTATTTGTCAACTCAGTTCAAAGGATATGTGGGTATTGTGTTAAAGCCTGCTTAAATTTACGAGCCGCTCATGAGACAGCTGAAGTATAGATGACAAAAACTGACACAAACCTGATATTATCAGCAATGGCAAAAGTATATTCCCAATATTAAAACACTGTGATATGACGGAAACAATCTAGTAAAATTAACAAACTTGAATGTCATCTATAAAATGTCCTTAGTTTTATCTTCGAAAGAGGCGACAGACTGAACATTTGTTTCTTAAATGGTTTTGCTATTCTTAAATTGGTCAGCCTATTGTATCTGAGAACAAGTGCAAGTCATTTTTGTTGTTGTGCATCTTGCATCAAGGTGTATCTGCAGTTGCACCAAAAATCAATTGTTCATTTCGCCTATGACCTTCTGACAATACAGTGTTATTTCTATTTTTTTTTAATGAATCAATGAAAACATGTTTATTTTTAGAATTGAGACTATTTGTTAGTGTGTAGTTGTTTTTCAACATAATTCCACAATTTGGAAAATTCTGTCATAAATATTACTGTTAATTAAGATTATATTAACATTTAAATCATAGCATCTATCATTCTCAATCCAGGGTCTGAGTACCCCTAGGGATATGCAAGATAAATTACAAGGGTATGCACGGTTTGTCAAAACACTGAAAGTATTCACAACCAAATAAACACAACTCATCTGCGTTATGAACAAGGTTTTTCCAGCAATGGGAATAAACAAAAACAAATTTTTGCACGAAATTACTAACAAACACTACATGTCTATTGTATCCATACATTTTACACTATATTCCTCACAAGGGGCACAGCAACACTGCTAGACAGGAGAACCCGTAATATAATATAATGACATTATCTATACTAATATTTGAGCCTTTTGTTTGTTTGTCCGTGCCTCTTTCATGCTAAAACTACAAGGCCTATTGACCTAATATTTGGCATGGAGAATAAAGAAAATTTGACTTCTCACTTCTCTACATAGGCTAAACTTGGAGATCATTCGAGGTCACCAGAGGTTGTTCTCTTTGGTTCTAAACATCAGAAACAAATGAACTTTTTGCCAGGATTTTCGTCAATCATTCTTCTCACAAATGGCACACATATTTCTTACAATAAAATCAATTCTTAAACCAGTTTTGGTGTTTTTGGGTCATATATCGCTTTTTTGGCAATGAATATTTGCTCTCTAACTGTTTTATTTTTCTCAATGATAAAATTTACCCTAAATCAGTTCATAGTGAAGGGAAGGTGGTGGGGTTGAAGTGTAAGAAGACATGACTGTGTGTTATTGCTAAATCTGGTCACTTTTTATGATAAAATTGAAAGTAATTATTCTATTATTTTTTTTTTTTTCTTTTATGAAGTATTGTAAACCGTTATTATTAATCTTTACTATTTGCCTTCATCTTATTTTTTAGTTGTTTTTTTAATCACATCTTAAGTAAGGCCATCAATCCACAACAGTGAATAAACAGTGCAGATTTAGGTCTATGTCTAAACATTTTTTTCATTTGTTGTGTTGGGTAAGAAGAAATAAAAAACATATTTTTCAATGTGCTGTCTAATTTGAAGTTATGTTTTCCTGGACAATGCCGGGTATCCCTGCTATTGTTAATTATATATTAACATTGTTGTTACACAGATATTGTGTGGTTACATCTGTCTATCTAGCACTGCTGGAATGGATTGACCACAATTTTTCTTTACCTGGAGAAAAAAGTGGGCTGACGAGGGCTGAAGAATGGATCGGCCAAAACAATGTGTAGACAACATCGAAGAAGATATTCGATTGTCCAAACAAAAGCTTGAATGACAATGACTCTTCTCAAAGTTTTAGACAATATATATTAACATTAACATCAGATTATATTACTGTTAATATTAAGATTATATTAACATTTAGATTATAATTATGTTAATTAGCTCAGTGCCCATTCCAAGGGTGCGTGTTTGGAAGGGGCTGGATTTTATGGTGTGTGGAGCAGCCTGCCATAATTGTCATGTAAAATAATTACGAATGAAATATATCTGTGATCGGGCAACCAACCAACCAACACACTCGTGCCATCTCCCACCCAATGGATGGATGTGGTACTCTTTCTGCAAATACATATTTTTTATTTGTAACTTAATAAATTAAAGTGAACATTATAATTACTGTTATGTTATGTGGTATCATCAAACCCCATATATGCAAACAACTTGTGTGTTGTAGTGGTGTGTATAGTTGGAACTGGTCAGATATTGTTTGATGTTCTTTCTTCGTTCTTGTGCATGGCTTTTGCTGAAAGAAACTGACATGAAAGTCCACTGGTTCATTGAGAAAAACGAAATCCAATTTAAAATATTATGTTCATTTTATTTGACTTTACTTGTAGTGACGCACCGGGAATCTATAAGACTATAAGAAACGTGATTACTACAAAATCTACTATCCCAACTCTTTGTAGGTTAACGTTCTCATTCAGAATATTGTTGAATTTTGAGTTGTCAAACAATGTCAACAAACAGACAAAGTTAGCTGCTACTCTTTTAAACTCTGTAAGTTGCATGTATCTCATATTTTTACATTTCACGTCAAAAAGCTGTGCAGCTCTAGAAACACTGACCATGCCCTCTGTGGGAGGGGAGGCAGGGCCACAGACACAAGTCCTAGCCTCTTCCATCTCCTTGGGTTTTCACCCCTATGTTTCGGTATGCCAATTTTTAACATGTGATCTTTTCATGACGTTAAAACATTACATTATACTTTTGTTTGTGTCAGTAAATTCTTTAGCCACATCAGCCAACATTCTTTTTGTTATTCTAAATTCTTGTACAAGCATTTCATAATCAGGATTCAATCTGTAATTTCTTTGTTTGTTATTTTAACAAAACAAAACCTTTATTTTCATAACATTCCTTATTTTTCAATTTCAACCAAATAAAACAATTCATTTTGTTTACCATTTGTCAATATAGCCCTCATCCTAATTCCTGGCCTAACAAACACATTTCATATACACACTGCATGATTTTGAATATACGCATTTAAACTTATTCTATCTATCTATCTATAGGGGTCATATTGCTACATTACTTCTTTCTGATTTGTGTTGTCGGATTTATTTTCCTTAGGGCTATGTAACATTAGAGAAAAAGGTCTGTGGAATTTTAAGTAAACTAAAGTTTTCTGGTTGAATCGAATTTTAAAAAAGACGTTGGTAATGATTGATGCAAAATGTATTCTAAAGAGCGAAAGTCAAAGGAGATGATTCACAGAAACTATGAAGAGTGATCTGTAATCTTTAATTTTTTATTTATTTTCATTAGATTTCTCAAGAACCACTAATCCAAGCAACTTCAAACCTGATGGCTAATATATCTGGTGAATGTCAACTTCATACAATGGCCAATTGTTGAGTAATTGCGGTGCACACACGCATGCACACTGAGATTTCTTCAATTGTAGTGAGATTATACAGTTGTACATCGACTTATATCTGATCACAGATATGTCCCCCTTAAAGCACATTAACTGTGAATGACAGAAATTTCAGTTTGAGTGATGAAAATGTCCAATGTTATTGTTAGCTTGCTAAAGAGAAAGCAGTGTAGACATTATGTTCTCCAGACGGGGGGCAAGAAGGTAAAAGAGCAAACACTTAATGACTTATGAAAGAAACGTAATGGAGGACATTTGTTCTTTTCTCTTTCGAAATGCAAGAAAGGATGTATGTAGAATTTAGGGGTTTATGTATCTTATGTTGTGCAGTGTATATTTCACTTCACCCTATACTTATCAACTTACAACCAGATCGAGTTGCATCCATAGTACCAGAATGTAACCCAGAGTCAACCCATGGCTGTATATCAACATTAACATCAGTGGGATATAAGCAACTGCCTCAACTACCACGCAAGCTCATTTGAATAACTTTTATCAATATTTTCGTTAGTCTAGCATAGGACCACCTAGGGTGGAAGAAAGATTGTGTTGCACCAATATCCCAAATAAAAAATGAAAATTAGCATTTGAAATCCTGAGCTTTACCTGGGGTTGAACACTGACATCAGTTGGATATAAGAGAGAAACTAGTTGCCCTTTGAAAGTTAAGGTACATAGGAAAGCCATATCCAAAGGGGAAGTAGAAAAGTCTGGTATGGCCAATCCGATGTGGATGGAGAAAGGATTACACTACCCTCTATAAGATAAAGTCCAAATAATAGATAGGGAACATTGCTGGAAGGTGAGAAAATTGAAAGAAGCAGCATACATTAGACTTGTGGACAAATACATAACTCAAAACAGTGTGGAGTCTTTTTGCTTAAGAAAGAAAGTATTGGAGAGAATCCCTGCATATTAAACAAAAATATGGAATCATCCATGTTAAACAAGTTGCTGGGAGCCTGGAACAAAGTGAAAGTAGTTTGACACCCATAGGTAGTCTGACACAAATTCATACTTGTGGTTTTTTGCTCCCAGGCCCTCTAGGCTTAAGCTTACTGAGCCTAATGGTTAATCTGCCACTGATACAGAGCAAAAAATGGTTTAATGGAATGTACGCCTGAGTATTTTTGGATGATATTTCAGTCATTTTGCATATATTTTTTTCATATCCAGAATATTACAAATACTATTTTGTTTTTAAATGATATTCCAAACATATAAGGGTCAGGGGAGGGGGCCTTACTAAAGCTCACTCAAGCGGTCCAGGTGGTAGATAATCCATGACTGATTAGTATTTACCAACACCTCCATCTTGCATAGTTTGGATTATAGCCATATTTCTCTTTAGCTTGTCTTGAATATTCCTGGAATCAACAAAATTCGGTTCCTGCCTGTCTCCGCCTGATATTCTGTTTCCTGCTGTTCAAAATTTGAAGAATTCTGAACTGTGAATTTATTGATTATTTTTCTGCCTTCCAGTTGTTGTTGTGAGTTCTGTCACAAAAATTCTTCCCAACCGACGTCAACAACGAGGATTTAGAAAACCTTGAAGACAGTTTCTTTATCAAGATTGTACACCTATCATCCTGTCTGCATTTAAAGTGAAAACTTATTCCATAAATCATTTGGATTGCTATCCTCGTCTTTGTTGTTTTTATAAAAACATACCAGCCATGTTGGGATAAAAACAATAAAGATGAGGATGATAGTTCAAATAATTAACAAAATAATGAAAACTAGCTGAACCTGTGAAAATTCCATGAGTGTTTAAAATTCTATGAGTGATGTCATCATTTTTCTCATATATATATTTCTGCAATTAAGGTATATAATTTATTCCCTATGCAATCTGAACCCTTGAGAACAAAAAGATCCCATTATTTTTTTTAAAAAGCATCTTCAAC
Source organism: Architeuthis dux (assembly GCA_006491835.1). Classification (NCBI taxonomy): domain Eukaryota; kingdom Metazoa; phylum Mollusca; class Cephalopoda; order Oegopsida; family Architeuthidae; genus Architeuthis; species Architeuthis dux. Next base: position 5,078,865 of record VCCN01007234.1, read on the forward strand.
TAATGTGTCCTCCCGATAGTCTCCCACGGAGCTGAAACATGAAACCTAATCAAAAGAGTGGCTCTCAAACTAAGACCATGCAACGTGCACAAGAGAGGATCATGCTTAACATTACATGAAGAGATCACAAGACAGCACAACATATTAGAGAAAAAACAGGAGCCAGAGGTATCATAAAAACCATTAGAAAGCTCAAATGGCAATGGGCTGGTCATGTTGCAAGAATATCAGACAACCATTGGACATCATGACTCACAATGTGGATCCTGAGAGATCACGTAAAAAATTGTGGCCAGGAAAATATAAGATGGTGTGATGATTTAGACAAGTTCAGTAGATATTGTCACTGTGATGCCCACTTGATTGAGAGATCTGGCAAATCTTGGGAAGGTCAATGTCCAATGACAGATTCTAAAAGGCTGATAATGATGATAATAACAATATGCAAAGGCTATAATGAAACTGGTATGTCATTATTATTGTTCATTATATTGCAATGGTGGGTGAGGAGGGAGAAAAATATGAGGAGAATGAATAATCAAAAAGCATAATGTTCAATACTCAATCTCATAATTTCACTCAATATTTATGAAAGGCAAAACTCTTTTAACTCTTAAATTCAAAGACCGCTTGTAAGAACAGCGGATCTCTTCAATGAATAGAATTAAAAATAATGGAACTCTTCTATGAATTGAGTAGAAACGAATTTAAAAATTCACCAAATGGTCAAAGGAGCATGAGTTATTTTCCTTGATAAATTTAATGATTTTAAAGTCAAGTTCAGTTTACAGGTTTGTAAAAGTCTTTTTCACACTTTTATCCCTGTTTGCAGCTGTGATATTTTTTCTCCACAAACACAAGATGGTATCAAAAGAATATGCTTGGCACTCTATGACCAATGTACATTCCAATGTGTCTGAAAACCTGCATATATTCAAATCTATCACTCCAATGTGAGTTCGAGTCTCACTGAGAGCTTATCCTTTATTTCCGATCTGTGCTGTTTACTCACAGTTTACTGACAGCCTGAATTGTTCTGATGAAAAGTAACTAATTTAAGATGAAAGAAAATACTAGACAAAAATGAATAATAGTTGACAATGCTTCACCTAATAAAAAATAGAATCAAGATAATATTGCTGCTACTAATACTATTAGTTTTAAAAAACAATAGCAAACATGACACCAAGAGATCGGGTGGGGAGATGAAATGTAGGTTTAAAGGTTAGATTTGATCTCCTGGCAAACCATAGGGTTCTCGTAGCTCAATCGGTAAGAGCAGCTGGTACAGATAATCAAGTGTCCCTGAGGCAAAAGGAATGCAAGTTCTCGTCTCATTGAGAGCTTATCCTTTATTTCAAATATGCGGCATGATAAGCAACTAAGATTAAGCTGATAGAAAATATTAGTCAAAAATTAATAATGATTAAGCTTAGCTTAGTCTCATCCACATTACAGTAGTAATGGTCTGTGCTAACTATTTTTCTAGGGTGAAACACCAAAATAAGCCTAGCTTAGTCTGGCACAGGGCCCCAGCACCCAGTGAGGATTTAACTCACTACAGCAGTAATGTTCGGCAAGACTAGTTGCTAACTATTGTTCTATGGTAAGGCATCTTTATACAGTTTCACCCATAAATAAGTACACCCCTATCAATTCTTTATAAAAAGTTAATTTTCCTCTAAACCAAACATACCAGGATTTTTATTATTTCTAGTGGAGCATTATACAATCAATACAGATATTATTAGGTATTATTTATTACCAAACTCTACAGCATTGAAACTCTATTGCCAAAAAAGTATATTTTCAAAGCAAACTTGATTTTTTTTCTTGTAGGGAGTTTAAATAAATTTAAATATAAATAGAGCACACAATGATTCTTATAAAGATATGGTTTTCAGTGTACAGATGTTTATTTCAGAAATGGCTCCACATGGAAAAGAACTCTCTCCTGATTTCAAGAAACGTATTATTAATTTGCATAAACAGAACAACGGCTACCAAAATAGCTACTAGACTGTTAAGCAAAGATACTGTTGCCAAAATTGTACAAAATTACAAGAAAAGTGAAAAAGTCAGTAGTGTACAAAAGCAACCGGGCCAACCATGCAAGCTGACCCCAAGCAAGGTCTATTCGTTTATATCAGGAGATTGGTTGATGAAGCCCAAAGAAAATTGACTGCGAATGTTGCTAATGAAGTAAAAAATGGTTGTGCTCTGAATGTTTTGATTACAACAATCAAACATTCCCTGAACAAGATACGCTTACATGGCTGACGACCGCATAGGAAACCGCTACTGACATCGAGACACAAACAGCCCTGTTTAAAGTTTGCACAGCAGAATGAAGTTAAAAATCCAAAGTTTTTGGACAGCATACTATGGTCAGATGAAACAAATTATTTGGGTCTGATGGCATCCGACTAGTTTGGTGGCATCATGGTGAGGCGTACAAGAAAAAGGGTTTGGTCTCAGCAGTTAAGCATTGGTAGTGGAAACATCATGCTTTGTGGTTGTATGAGCTCTGATGGCCCTGGTAAGCTGCATTTCATCGATGGAACCATGAATGCTGAAGATTTCATCAAAATATTGAAAGAAAACATAGCTCTTCTTCCCAAGTGTTTGAATGAAGGCAATGTTCCAATATGACAATGATCCAAAACATTCCGCTAAGAAGCCAACAGAGTTTCTAAAGAAGCAAAAGGTAAAAGTGCTTGATTGGCCTAGCATGTCACTGGATTTAAATCCAATTTTGAGCACTTGTGGAATGTACTTAAACAGAAAGTAAAAAAACGATGACCATCCAACAAGACAGAATTGAAAGACTGCATACTATCGGAGTGGAAAAACATGACCGTTTGTGCAAATCTCGTGAGATCAATGTCATCAAGACTACAAGCAGTAGTAGAAAATAAAGGCAGCCACACCAAACATTGATTTTAAATAACTTCTTTTGCAAAGGTGTACTTATTTTTGGACTGCTACATATGTTATGATATGTGTTTCCGGACTAACTAACACCTGGGTGGAAATGTAAGTGAACCTAGTCACCTCAGGAAATAGGTATATTGCATCAGTGCTGTAAACAGGATGGGACCAGTGATTGACACCGTGTGACATCACATAGGCATTAGAGAGACCTATAAAGCAGACCCAAAGAAAAGAACGAGCGGAAGGAGCGGACAAAAATCTTGACACTCAAAGAAGAGACAGTTGGGGACAGACTGGCGGTTCTCCTTATCTCTCTATCCCACTCTTCACAATCCAGCCGACAAAGATGTATTCATATTTTTGGTTACAGAGTTTCAAAAATCCAGGTATGTTCGGTTTAGAAGAAAATTAACTTTTTATAAAGAATTGATAGGGGTGTACTTATTTATGGGCAATACTGTATTTATTTACTAAGCTTAGCCTAGTTTGGCACAAAGGCACAAGTATGCGTCACCCTGTGAGGATCAAACTTAATACTGTAATAATGGTTTACAAAATTAGCTTGCAACTATCGTTCTATAGCAAGGTGTCGATATTTATTTTCTAAACTTAACTTAGTTTGATACAATGCTGTAGTTGTGGGGGCACTTATTTACTAAACTTATTAACTACAGGTACTTACTAAGTTTAGCTCAAGGTCATAAGTATAGTGTGCCCAGTGAGGACCAAAGTTATTTCAATAGTAATGGTTTGTGAGACTGGCTCGCTAACCACTGCTCCATGATAAAGCAAATCAAATATTTATGTATTTAGACATGTTGTTCATCATAGTGGAGGTGCTGAGTGGCTGAACAGTTAACAGCATGGAGAATGGAATCAGCAAGCCAAGTTCAATCTCTGGCTGAAAGGCATAAATCCATATCTCCTCCCAGACAGCTATGGGCAAATAGTAGACTGGGTTCTCTAGCTACAGTTAGCAACCAGTATAGGAGGTGTACAACTGTGATACCAAAACAAGGGATGGGCTCTGCTAGGCTACCTCACCCTTGAGACAACCATGATGAATTCATCTGTGGTGCCCCAATGACCCTGCATCGTGTTACAGGATATTTTTTTTAAATCCATCATTGGCAGTTAATTACCAATGTTTCACCCCTCGTTGTTGTAGAGTATTAATTATTATTTAAAAGTTAGAATCTCCATTGTGTTGGCAACAGTGCTATACTCCTAAGTAAAGCAATAATATCATTCTCTGTCTCACCTTTTCCTGAACTTGACATGCACACCCTCACCCTTTAAGACTCTACGGCTACACTTCTAACAGTGGAACTAAACTGGTTAACTAAATGTTTGACCATATATCATCAAAGGCTTTCACTTGTAGTTACAAACCTACAGAATGAAATGATGAAATAAAATATCTGTTGCTCCCAGAAAAGAACACGTCTTCAATTATTCTTCCAAATTGAATACAACTCTTGACGTATTGGTCTGATCACTCAGAAAACTAGACAGGTATAAAATTCTAATCAGGGCCATGTCACTTCACCGAGATGCATAATCTGATAATCTATTCAGCACATTGCTGCAAGAGGTACTTTTATTTAGTGATGGTTTTGCCTATAATCAGAGGTTTTCTTATATTTTCTGCTTGGGTGTAGTCTATGTTCTTTCTTGTTTATTTTTGAGTAGTTGTCATTCTGTGGGGTCTGGACCTGTTATAGTAAATAAGTCCATTTGAGTGTGTAGACTAGACTTTCTCAACCGGGGTTCCGCAGAACCCTAGATTTCTGTGAGAGATTTGTTAAGGATTCTGCAAACATTTTATACATGCATGAAAAAAGCACCTGACTTTTGCTTCATTTATGTAATGATTAGCGGTTCCTGTCAGTTTATACAATCATTATGAATTTTAATTTCTTAAAGGAAAAATTATCACATTGTTGTCCGAAGTTTTGAAGTGAAATATTTTTAATTATTCAGATGAGTATCCTCATCTTTGTTGTTTTTATCACAAGAATCTGGTCTGTATGATTTTAATGTTCCTTCAGATTATGTTGCATCCAGTAATCTTTAAGTATTACCTAGTATGTTTTACCTCCTTACTTAGAACACAGTTCTTCACCTTCATCAAATCAGGGCAACAAATCTTTCATCTTTCTCCAGTCTCACCAGAAATCTTTTTCGTGTGAGGATTCACTGCTCAAATTTGTGAGTTAAAAAACTAGGTTTCTAATGAGGAAGGGGGGGAGGGTACTGGTCAACACTTGATACAACATACAACTGCTTACAGTCAAATCACACTGAAAGTTAAGTGGTGTCAAGCCTGATCAGTGTGAAGATGGTTGACCGCTTGGGAACACCAGGTACTCTAAGTAGATAAGTGGGTCCCCACATTAGAACCGACCTTGTGTCACATTCTGCCCTAGTGGCAGGTGGTTAAATAACTACAACATACAACTGAGGAAGGCGTTAAGATGAGTCAAAATGTTGTAATAAAAACAACAATGTTGAGGTCTTCATTCAAATAATTTGTCGATTAGGATATCGCTTTAGATAAAAACATGGACTCCTCTCTAAGTGTTCCTGCCAATCACACAATATATGAAGCTCATAATTTCTATCTTTTTAAAATTATTACTAGTCCATGACATATCACTTCGGTTATGATAAATATACGACAGGCATGCTGATGGCTGCTACTGATACTATAAGTGTGACAGACACAGTAGGAAGGGAGAAAGGAGAAATGAAAGGTAGTTTAATAAGAGAGTGGCAAGGGGTGAAAAGAAAGGTAGTTTAATAAGATGGAAGGAAGAGAGGAGAAAAGAGAGTTAGGTAGTTTAATAATAGGGTAGGAAGGAAGAGGGGCTTATGGCTGCTGCTGATACTATAAGTGTGACAGACACAGCTCTTATTAGATATATGATGATTCAATTAAAAAACTCAGAGAAATTCTTATGCTTCTTATCCCGATGAGAATAATAAGATGAAGTCACAAAATTCTGACATGTCTGTATATTTAATACTGTTCATTCTAGCTAGTGATTCTGAATGTGGGGTGCACACCCTACAAAGGGTCAATTCGAACTAACATTCCAGCAATGTTGGGGGTGATCAATTAAAAAGTTGGAAAAAGGGGTGGTCAATGAATAAGTTACTCCTCTTGCTTTTTGTTGGGTACTAAAAAGTCCAAAATTTAAAAAAACAAGTAGTGATGCTGCTGGACACCAACTAAGGGACCAATTTAGCATCAACTTACATTGAAAATTGAACCCCCTCTAAAAACCTATTTAGGAGTGGAATATTAATAAAACCTAAAAACCATTTTCCCTACTCAATAAGGAGAGTATGTGCGCAAAATTATATAATATCATTAATTACTAATTACACAATCTAACTACAATTGAAAAGATTTGTGTGCGCACTCATGCATTGCATTTACTCGACAACTGGCCATTGTACAAAGTTCACATTCGCTAGATATATTAGTCAATACACAAGGCAGTGCAGTGTCGAGTTTGAAGTTGTTTGTTCTCAAGAAAAATAATGAAAATAAATTTTCAAAATTACAAATTATAGATCTTTCTTCACAGTTTCTATAAGTTTTCTCCCTTGACTTCCGCTCTTTGGAAATATCTAAATTGGCAATACCGAAGAGAAGTAACCAAAATACTTTGAAGCCATACTTTCATATGACAGACGGAAAATTATTTTACATGACAATTATGGCAACTCCTCCACACACCATAAAGTCCAGCACTTCCAAACATGCACAGGCATTACTATACTATTAATTACTAATTTTACTATAAATTCTATAGTAACTAATGTTTAACTCGTTAAATTTGTGAGGTATAAAAGTGATGAGGTAAGGATATGAGATGTGGTTCTTTTTGTCGCATAATTAAATTACTTTTTTTATAGTAAATGTTTTGAGCTGTCAAGGTGGGCCATGGGGTAAAACAGGTAAAGAAACACTGATTCTAACAAATCACGAGACTAATTGCGTTAAGAGAACTTTTCTTTGTGATGTTTTCACTCATTTCAAACAAGATTTGTGCCTTTTCCCCCGGACAAGTTTTGTGATGACTGACGCAGCACTTGAGATGGGAATTCACCTCCCCCATCCCCGCCCCGGTTATCAGTTCGTTGCTCTAACTACGGAGCTGGGCCTTCAAGTGCTTTGTCAGGTATTTGTTGAAGGTCAAAAGAATCTAATATCACTGCTGATGTTTCGTGCATCAATGCACAGTGTCACGCAACCTATCATTTTCGCCTTTTGCTATTTGTCTGAGCTTCGCCATCCAATTCATCTGTCAGTTTTCTTTGCGAAGAATCAAATGTTTTCCTTTCATAACCTACCCACCCATCCACTTTCTATCACCACCTCACTCCCACCCCACTGGCAAACATGTGACAACGCATACTAAATTGATAACAATTGCTTGGCAATAACTATCCACTACGCCCTCTCCATTAAAAAGTTTTTCCCTTCATTCAAAAAAAACAAAACAAAAAAAACAATCATTATTTGGCTCATTCTAATCTAATGAGAGAAGAACGCTCTTGCTCGTAGGAAAATCATCTCCAAAAAAACTATTAAAAAAAAACCTGCAAATGTCTGAAATGATGTGGCATTTTGTTATACCCAGTTATTTCCCCTTTTCCTTCTTTGTCTCTTCTACTCCCTACAGGCTCTCTTTGTTTCTCACTCTTTACTGTTTCCTCTCTTTCTTGCTCTTCCTCTTCATCCTTGCTCTCTTTCTATTTCCATCCTTGCTCTCTTTCTATTTCCATCCTTGCTCTCCCTTCTCTAATCCCCTATTTCATCCTTGCTCTCTCTTTATTACACTCTAATTTCATCCTTGCTCTCTCTTTATTTCTCTCTAATTTCATCCTTGCTCTCTCGTTATTTCTCTCTAATTTCATCCTTGCTCTCTCTTTATTTCTCCCTAATTTCATCCTTGCTCTCCATTCCTTACGCCCCCTTTTTTATCCTTGCTCTTCCTTACTCTCTATATACATCATTTTTTTACTTTCTCCCTATTTTTATCCTTACTCTCCACTCCTTCTATCTCTCCATTCTCATCATTACTCTCCCTTTATTTCAGTCCGTGTCTTCTCCCTCTGTTTTCTGTGATAGCATCCTCACTTTCTCCCCTCCTTATTAACTGCCAGCATCATCTTTCTCACCCTCTTGCATCTTTGCTCTCCACTTCACAACCCTCTTCCTATCTTAGTCTTCTCTTTCCACATTCCTTTCCCCTGATCTAGATCACTACTCTCCCATTCACTCTACTCACATTAATATCTTCTCCCTCTTCCTCTGACTGTCCTCCTCTGTCTTTCTTTACTCCTCTCTCTTTATCACAGTTCACATTCCTTTCTCCGCTCCCTTCCATCCCACCTGCCTCCCACTCACTTCTCCAGTAGTTTCAGCAATGGCATCTCCATTCTTGTATCGAGCCGCCAGTGTGCGCTAGTGAACAAATCTTTGGCTCTTCGGCCTCCCCTGTCCTTTTCCCCTGGTTGGTGAGTGTCAACTTCATTCCAAGTTCCACAGCTAAGTTGACCATTCCACAGGGGAAATAAAAAGACAGAGGAGGCGATTTTAAGAGTGTCTACACAACACTTTTACCAATGTTGCCATTGTCGGTACTACCATCGTTTCAACAACCATTACACGATCACCACCAACATCACCACCACAGACTTCTGCCTTAAACTGTTACAATCCACCTCGGTATCCCTCTTTTATTTATTTTCTAAGATGCACTACTAGGTACCGATACAACCATTATTTGTCTAAATGGAGGAGCAGCTTGTTCTTTTCAGTTCCTGCAAGATGGTAAGTAGAATCCTTCAGCATATTTTGTACGTCGCAATTTACAATTCTTCTGTAGAGGCTTGCCGGTTGTCTGCTTCATGCTGCACCCCCTCCTACTGTTTTGCCATATGGCTGGTTACAACAGGCCAATTGTCTGTGGAGATATCGAGGAATATGGAATGATGATTCCACTTTTTGGAATGTCGATCACTGCTGCTACTGTTGCAAGCATTTTGTTGCATTGGTAAGGGGAACAGGCAAAATGCAGCAGTTAGCAACACTGTGTGCATGCATGAAATTTGACAATGCATTCCTCTGATCCGATTCTTTTTCTTCTGATTATGGAGACACCCAGTAGGGTTAGAATTTTCAGTACTGTTTTTTTAAGAGAATTTCTAATATGTTCTGCTGAATCTTTAAAATGGCTCACATTTTATTATTTGTTTTTATTATTAGATGAAGTATGGTAACCCAATATTGATACATATTGGCTCAGGATTTTGTTTTTTTCCCCTTTTATTTAATCTTATTATTGACAATAAACTGTAAAAAAAATGATTAGGATGGATGAATTAAGATGGAGCAAATAAGAGATGCCAAAGATTTTTACAACTTTTGTTTGAATTTCTGTATATTTTTCCGTTTATTAGAGACTAGTGAGACCCGAGGAAAATCCCATTGTTATTTTAAAAAACTATAAGATATAAAATATGCAGATAAAAACAGTTATTTCAAAGAGTATAAAATTTAATATTTCCTCCAAAATAAATACAGATTAAGAAAAATTAGATGTATAGATGATTATTTTAATTTTTAAAAATATATTTGATTAATTCTATTTTACTTTTATTATGTATTTTTGCATCAGTAATAGATGGCAGAAGTTACGGACAGAGAGACAAAGAAACAGGCAGAAAAAGTCACTGTTCCTTATATATAGAGAGATATAATTTTTCTTATATGCTTAATTTTTGTAATGTTCTGTTCTTGAAAGTGAAAGTAAAGAATATGAGACTATAAGAAAGACTTCTTTATATATAATTGTTCTTATGTGCTCAATTTCTGTAATGTTATGTACTTGATAGTGAAAGTGAAAGTAGAGAACATGAGGCGATAAGAAAGACTTCTAGAATTGTCTCATCTTAAATTATGCATGGTTACCTCATCAACCAAATACTTTAACATTCTCTTGTTACTCAACCTCGGATCAGAGCATTTTTGGACTCATCTTTCTCTTCTTCATACTTTAATAATCATTCTTATTTTTCCATTCCTTCTTTGTTCCTTAATCAAAGTTGTAATTACTTCCCAGTTCGCATAAAAATAGCCCAGTTCATCATTTGCCTTTGTTCCGACTTCAGCCTCAGCTTCTCTGCCCTCTCCCTCCTCATCCTTTGATGATGCCAAATTTTCCCATTACTGCATGCCATTCTCCGCACTTATTTCTAGGAATAGTTTTTCTAACAATTTGTTCCTGTAAATAAAGAAACATTTTTTCAAAAAGCAAAAAAGGTCCTCTGGATGGAGACTCATTACTGACACCAAAATGACTTTGTTTTTTCTTTTAAGAAAAAAAAAAGAAGAGGAATTTGCTTATTTATTAATTAAATAATTAATTTTTTGATGAAACGAGAATTTGACCCCATAAGAAACTCACTCTCACAATTAATGACCAATATGTCAGTTAAATGGTGAAAAGTCTTGTTGAGTGTGATGGTGGTACTAATGTAATTAGTGTTTAGTTGGTGTATTTCTTCTCCCGTTGGACAGTTTTCAAATTTGCTGCCCAAAAGGAAAAAATAAATAAAATTTGGGAGAAAGAAAAAAAAAAAAGAAAAAGAAAACAGTTTAGGAAAACACAAAGAACATTCCTTCCTTTTTATAGATTTCTCTTCCTCTTCTTCCATTTTAGCAGAAAATTATCGGAAGTTGTCAGAAGATATTTTTGGAAAGAATCCAATGCCGGATTCATCTACATTATTTATTACTGTTAAATACATAGCCTTTCTTTCAAATATTTTCTTCTTTCTGAAAGTTACATCTAAATGAACAAAACTATTTAGCAACATTTAGTCTTCCATTAAAATCTTGGGTTTTCTCTCATTTCTTTTAAAACAATTTTCTTACTTTATACAACTTCTTTGTTCTATTTTTCTGTATTAGTTTGGAGGGGGGTGCACTACATTTAAATGAAAGTATTAAGGCCTTGTTTAGGTTTATTTTGAATGAAAGAAAATATTCATGAAAATATTTCATCCCTATAAATTATTATAAGATTTTTGGTTAATATTTGTGCCTAAAATAATATCTTGAATTTTTAAGTTTGAGAATTTATGGAATTATAATATTAATCGAGCCTGTGATGAGGTAATATTCATTGTGCAATCTCAAAATAGCATGTGTTTTACCTAAATATATAGAAAATAAATATAACTATATGAATATTATGATAATACTGAGGAGGGTGCCGTAGTATTGAGAAGACTTGCTATCACTTGATCTCCAACAAAAGCCACAAGATACTACTAGTGTGAAAATTCAATGAGTACAAAAAATATATAGAAAGCTTCTTAATATAATATAAATAAATTTAACAAATATAGATAATAAATAATCAAATAGTATTAAAAGCAATGTTCATTGTGCTGTCTCACTATAGCAAGTGATTTACCTAAGTATATAGATAATAAATATAACTGTATATAAATATAATGATATAAGAAATTATCTCAATGTAATGTATATATATATATAATAAATAATCAAATCATAATAAGAGCACAAATGAATGGTATTAATTTACTTAATAGATCAAAATAGATAAAGAAACGCATTTCAGATTGAGGTACTCATTGACCAAAGAAGCCAGCCCCTCACAAAGGAAGTGTCTGGCCATGATTTGTTTGCTAGAGATTTAAAAGAATAAAAACAGCTGAAAATCTTCATAATTCTAGAATTCTAGAAAAAGGTATGTTTGAAGTTCATTTGGAAGTGAAATTCTGTGTCCTTGAAGACCACTCGGTTCTTGATAGAAATTGTTTATGTGCATAAAATAGAATAAAAATCCAACAAGCTTCCTTGGAATCATGTGATTATGAGCAAGTCCTTTGTTTGGGATCCGCATTTTAATATGCAATGATCCAGGCTAAGGGCTACACATTTTAAGGGACGAGATCCGTTACATAATTAACAATATTCTTGTTTTAATAATTAGTTTTTCTTTCACAGATGGGTGGGGAGGTGCTATTTGAACCCCCCCCCCCCATAGGGGGCTCAATAGCTTTATAAAAAGTAGCTCGCCTACTGCATTTCTACTCACGTTTTATTGAGAGACTTGTAGAATTTGTTTTGCAATTTAGGGCTGCTACAAACATACAAACGTTTTTTTAAATCTCTTTGTTATTTTGCCAATCAGTTTTTAGTGAAGATTCTGGAAATTCTAATTCTGATTTATATCTTGTCTAGAAATTTTGCTTATTTTTCATTCTTTTTTTTTTTTTTTTAATAATATCTTCTAACATCATCAGAAATAGTAAATAAATATATAAACAATAGAAACAATAGAAACTGTCACCTGACCAATGTTTTTGGCAGCATGCCGTGTTGGGGATGATCAATTAAAAAATTGAATAAAGGGGGTGATCAATGAATGAGTTTTCAGAAAAGTTTAAACAATTGTGGAAACGATGATTGTTTTTTTAATATGGACCAAACCAAAAGAAGACCTGCTACATCTACACCAAATCTTAAACAATTTACATGAGAACATAAACTTTATTCAAAGCTCCTGAAGATAATCTTTGCATTGTGCATCAACAAATTATCCATTCAACTTTTAAACTTTTCCCTGTTTACACAAATTGCTATTTATTTGTTCTTGGTTTGCCTTAATGCATTGGTTCTAAAAAGACAGGTCTACAACCAATAGTCACCTATGGAGCTGAAACATGGAACATAACCAAAAGATTGGCTCTCAAACTAATAACCATGCAATGTACACAGGAGAAGATCATGCTTAAAACTCTTTAGGTAATTGTGGCCACACACACCCATTCAGTCAGTAGATGATATATACAAAAATATGGCTAGAAATTTGCTGTGCATATGACCAATAGGTGGCACACATATATTGGCATAATTCTGAAGTAAAATACCCTAGTTGTATTATTTAGATTATTGCCATAATTTCAAAGTAAAAAGTGCAGGGTTTTTTGTAAAATGGTAAGAAAGTTGTACTAAAAATTCTAAAATCCAAGATGGCTGCCACCTGATGACATCATCATATGCAAATTAGGTAATAATATTTTTTTTCCAACATAAACCTTGTGCCATACTTGATCATTTCATTTCTTTATAGCAACCTTCTATCATGAACCATTCTTCCTCTATAGGCCTTAAAAGAAACACAAAGTCAAATTTATGAAATTGTCCTCAAACCCTTGGCGCCTAAAGGGTTAATATCACATGGAGAGATCACAAGGCAGAACATTGTATTAGAAAGCAAACAGGGGTCAGAGATAAAAAAAAAAACCTTTAGAAAACTGAAATGACAATGGGCAGGCCATGTTGCAAGAATGTCAGACAACTGCTGGACATCATGACTCACAATGTGGATTCCGAGATCATATGTGAAATTGCGGCCAGCAAAAAATAAGATGGCATGATGATTTAGACAAGTTCAGAAGGTATTGGCACCATGATGCCCGGAAATGAGAGATCTGGCAGATCTTGGGGAAGGTCTATGTCCAACAACGGACGTTAAAAGGCTAATAATGATGATGATGATGATGAACTTTTAAACTATTTACACTTATTACTATTTATGTGTAGCAGTTTCAGCTGACTTATAATAAGACCCAATGGGTGACTACCATACATTGTCTATCAGACCAATTCACTAGTGTAGCAATTTCTATCCTCAGTGGGTGCTCTATTACTTTGGCCTTGTGTCAGACTAAGCTAAGTTTAGTAAATAACTATTGAAGGGCACTTGTCATAGCTCAATGATTAGCAAGCTTGTCTCACAAATTCACTAGTGTAACAATTTCTATTCTGAATGGGTCCCCTATTACTATGGCCTTGTGCCTGACTAAGCTAAATTTAGTAATTCATATATATATAAAAAAAGGAGCCATGTCTGTCACACTTATAGTAGTAGTAGCAGCCATCAGCCAAGCCTGTTGTTGCAAGGCAACACTATCATCACCAGTCAGTACCAACAGTACCAGCCTGAAAGAGTGCTGAGAGTAGGAAGTTAGAGCAGTGTCTGTCAGACATGTTAACTTAAGAGGCCTTTATTTTAATATATATAACCTGAATGAGAGGAAGATAGAGTAAACTAACAAAAAATGTTGTCTACAAAGAAAAACGTTGGTTAATATGCCTGTAAGTAAATTGCATAATACATATATATTGATTAAAGATCATTCTAAGTAACATGATGTCATTAAAGTGTTGTTGGGTTAGGGTTGAACTCTTCTTAAATTACCCCTTAAACAATATATCAGTCTTGGCGATTATTCACCTAATGTTACATACATTTTCATTTGTAAGTGTCAACAGAGCTACGGGTCATGGATTAGTAAATAATAATATGAACAGATTTATAAGAATTGAATTCATGGCTATAACATTCTGGAGGTTTTATTGTTAAGGCATTGTCCAGTTTTTGTATACTCTTCATGCCTTCTCTAAAGATAACACAGTTTTATTATAAACATACTAGCATGACGACCCATCGCTATCCAGGTTAAAATTATTATTCATAATATATTTAAAGTAAATCAATCTTTATCATTATTAGACACCACTTTTTATTAAATTTTGACTAGTTTTTATTTTCATCCTAATTCTAGTTGCTTTTACACAACTTATTAATTCGGGGCACTGTTTCTATGGCAACGAATAACAGCGCAATCGGAAATAAAGAGTAAGTCTTTGGCGAAAATCGAACTCACACCCTCATTGCCAGAGGGAGACTAGTTTACGCCTAGCTGCTTTTACCAATCGGCCACAAAGACTTCATGGATTAGCAGAAGCTGATTTACACTTATAAATAGTTGTGTAAAAGCAACTAGAATTAGGATGAAGGTAAAAACTAGTCAAAATTTAATAAAAAGTGGTATATTTAAAGTAATTCTATTTTATCTGTTTTTTGAAAGAATAAATAAATTAGGAGATTTACTTTTGTCTTAATACTAGGAAAGTAATTATGTGAACTTTAGAACTTAAATATCTAATTAAAAGCTGCTATGGCAGAG
>VCCN01007234.1:5095931-5148142 GCA_006491835.1 Architeuthis dux
GCAGGTTAGCATAACAGCTATCACTCTGGCAAATGGAATTAGCAAACTAAGTTTGAGTTTTGATTGATACTGTTTATGTTCATTTAGCACTAATCTACTGGGAGCCTTTATTTTGACATAAGGCACCCGACTATCATTCCAATAGGCAAATCCTAGAAATGTGAAACTTTTGTATAGGCTTGAAGATACCTAAAGATGTGCACCCATTTTTCTTCGAAAGTTTTAGAATGAAGGTCTAAAGTTGCTCTATTCATTGATCTGACAAGAAATAATTTAACTTGAAAACCAAACAAAGAAAACACAGTAGATATAAATTGGACAGGTCTCTCTCTCTCATATCCCTGCATCATTATGTATCTTTCATTTTCATCTGCCAATGAAGTTGGAAGTGGGCTTCAGAAAAATTAATAAAATTTTGGGGCTGATCTGGGGATTAGTTTTTGATTGAGATATATTTTTATTATTCTGCAGGAAAAGAGGTTAGGAATGAACAATTAATAAAAAGGCTAGATTTACCCCGATCCTGACCCCTAAACAGAAAAAAGGTCCCCCCTCTATTTTAACCCCTAAAAGAAAAAGTTATTCAAGCTTTTGACTGTTAGCGAGATTACCTTTGTTTCTCTACCTCACATATAAACATTCTTTCTCTCTCATACATATAAACGTTCTCTCTCTCATACATATATAAGCATTCTCACTCTCTCTCACCCTCTAATATATACATAAACATTCTCACTCTCTCTCATACAGCCTGTTTTTCATCATCTCTGAACACTTATGAAAGAAGACAACAGTGTAGAAATATTTATAATGTTTTTGTTTTAAATATCTTTAATGCAAAGAGAGAATATGGGAAAAGTAATTTTTTATTTACACTACAATTAAATAATGAGGTAAAATGTAACTTGGAGCCTAATCAAAAATCATTTAAAAAGTCTCTGTATTTTTAAAAAACTACTAACAATTTCCAAAATAAAGAAAAATTAAAAGATTTATGCTGTTGTATAAGAGAATAAGGGGGAAAACACACATAAACATTCTCTCTTGTACATAGAAATCTTCTCTCTTTCTCTCTCTAATGTAAACATTCTCACTCTTTTCTTCCAAAAGGCAAATATTTTGGAACACATTCATAACTGTCATTTAGCTACTGAATATAAATTTAGCATAATACTTGCATTGTGAATCAGACCACTCACTAAAAACCCGATAGTGTTGGAATTTTCAAAAAACCAAATGATCCTGGGGTTAAGTCAATATCCATGCAAAAAAACAGATGCCTGAGACTTTTAGTTTGGCCATGATGCTCATTGCAGACAGTCATACATACAGAGACACACAAATTAGTGACTTTTGCATAGTATTAGAGATGTGGGAGTTGTGATATCAAGTTGCTTTTAGTGAAGGTGTGTGTTCTGTGCACAGACGCAGGTTAAATAAGAAGGGGAAAAAAAATGAAAGCAGGTCTGGTTAGTCACTGAATAGAAACTGTCATGTGGCCAACATCTGTTGGCAGCATGCCATGCTGGGGGTGATTAATTAAAAAATTGGAAAAAGGGGTGATCAATGAATAAGTCACTTCGACCGCTTTTTGTTCGCACTGATCACAAAAAACAAGTGTGAATGCTGCTGGACACAAACTAAGAAGCCAATTTTGACTTACATTGCAAATTGAACTCCTGCAAAAAAACGTTTTTTCTAGACATAATTTCACCCCTCTAACTCCATTGGTGTGGCCTGTACATGTAATACATACATAGCCAGCCAGACCAGCTTAAAAACTGAAGAAACCTATGTTGAGAGTTTCTAATAGATGAGGTATCAGTGTGAAAAACGTAAGGATAACATGTGTATCACTCTTTATTCCAAGAATTACCACACAAAATAAATGAATTGCAACTTTTCTCTTCAGTTTTTTTGTAAGGACTTTGATAATAAAGAAGTTCAATTTATTTATCTTTTATTCCACTTTTGTCAATATGAAAACTCTTGTGTTAACTCACCATACTCCATCAAAGGATTTTTAAGGCTTTGTTTTCAACTAAAAAAACATTAGTTAAAAACTTGCATGAGCTTATTGCAGATGTAAAAGAGCTGTTTACTAATGGACGTAAACTGACGGTCTGAGTAGTTGTGATGAAAAGCAACTAGTGATTAAGATGATAGAAATACTAGTCAAAAATTATTAATGGTTGACAATTCTTCAATTAAAATCCAAGATAATATTACCATTTAACCATGTATAAGTTACTTAACGACAGCGGCCAAAGTAATTTGACCATGTCTAAGTCACTAAGACAAAACCATTTCACTTTTTACAGATAAGTTTGAACTGTTTCAATCAGCCTATGAAAAGCCTTTGATCCTTTATATTTATCATCAAAGAATGCGTTTTTCAATTTGTTCATAAACTTAAACCCATTGACTGCGGATGACAGAAATTTCCCTCCTTGCAGTTCTATGGCTAAATCAATATTACTTCCATTTTATTATAATTGATAGCAGTCAGTTCTATTTGTGAGTCAGGGTTTTTATCTTGCTATGGATAACTGTTACACTTGCCATCTTCCATAGTTAATGGGTTAAAGAATTCCTTTCATCACCTTATTTGCTTTTTTATAATACAATAAATATCATTGAATTCTTTTTCTCATCAGCTTAGTAAATAAAACTAAAAGAAGCGAAATCTTCAGTAATCATGAATGAAGTAGGAGTCGTTAACCTCAACTCCAGAAAATGAAATGTCAATTTTCAAACTCTGTCAGGTGATTCTTCATAACTGAGGATAATATTTGAGACATTGTAAGAACATGTCCAAGAGTAAGAAAGTTCCTGAACATTAAAGAAAATTCTAGAAGATCCAGTATTGAATTTTCACAAATGCTTGGCCTTCACAATCATCAATTTCATTAACAAACCAAAGCATTCACAATATCAGGAAAGAAATTGTTTTTTCATGTGTAATTGAGAATGTGTCTGCTGTATGATTTCAAAGGTGGTCTCAGTCTCAGTTCAGCCAAATTGCTACACTGAATTAACCTTTTACCCCCCATTGGATCATTTGGTCTGGCATGTAAGATCATGATTGGTCTCCTCTCGGGTTAACAGGGTCATCACAGGCATTGCTCCCTTGGAGATCCGAAGATAAACCACAACAAAAATTGAAAAGGGCAAACAGAACTCAGATTCCCAGCACTCACTACATTTAGTAGTGCCAGTCTCCAGTCACCTAAAATTGAGGAAAAGCTTTGCCACAATGGAGGAAATACCACCACAGAATATCTGCCATATCTGCAGAATTGAGCAATGGAAAAAAGCAGAAGCAAGAACCCATAGAGAGGTTGGCAGATGTAGCACTGCTTGCCAAGATGTAAGTGGTTTACTCTCAACAGATCAAGAGTGGGAGTTTGTGGGACAAGCAACAATATGGTCAAGTGGGGTTTAAAGACAAGTGAATCCTGTGAGTGTGGTGAAAAACATTGACCACGTTCTGCGAGACTGCCCACTCTCACCTGATTTAGCTAACACTGCCCTACTGAACATCAACCAAACAACACTGAATGACTGAATTACCCAGGCCTTCAGGAAAGAAATGGTCAGCCATTCAATAGCTTCCAAATGGCTCATTAAGTTTCAGCATTGCACATTGCAGACATTGGACAAACCTCAAGGTGGACAACCATTAGCCAGCTTGTTGACCAACTGAGAAAAAGTACTGCACTCACCTAACCATCCTAGTCATTTGGCAAAATCTCTAAATACAGAAATTGGGTGCTGCATTCATTGGCTGACAAAAACCAAAATCACATTTGGACACAGCACACAGTGTTGCCAATTTAGCGAGTTCCAGGCTAGATTCAGCACGTTCCTTGTTTTGGCATTGCAAAAAGTGCTAAATTAGTGCATTTTTTGCCTAAAATATTTTGGCTGGTTTTGCCCATTTTCTGGCTATTTAAAAAAAATTTGCGCTTTTTGGCAGTGCAAAAATAATTTTTGAGTTGGCAACACTGACAGCACATCATTAATTTCTGTAAAACACACACATACATGGCTGGATATCATTCAATACAGGTGAGGAAAAATAGTTCCTATACATAAATATACACCAAAAAAAAAATGAACATGTGTCAAATTGCCACCCCACATTAGCAAAATGTGATCGTCACAGTGCCAAAACATTCTGAATTTGTCCATATCATAAAATAGTGTGATGATCTGGATAAATTCAGAATGGTCTGGCATCATGACACTCAAAAACAAAAAAAAACAAACTGGCAGACCATGTGGAAGGCCTATATCCAACAATGAACTTTAAATGACTGATGATGAAATAAATAATGCCTATACTTCAACATCATGCATAAACTGTTGTTGGTGGGATGTGTGAGACATTGTTTACTGTGAACAGCTCAATCTTATCACTGTTGAAGTGTGGCTAAATCAATTGTTGTAAAATGGCCACAATTTTTGCATGACAATGCCAGAGCCAACATTGTATGATTGACCCACAAAATCTATTGCAGTTGGATTGGGAAGTTCTACCACACTTAGCATATTTACCTGACTTAGCATCTTCACTTGCTGCAGACCTTCCTACTGATCTGACTCAAAACTGATGTTATTCTATCGCAAAAGATTCTATGATTTGCCTACATATTGGTAGAAAATGATAAATAACATTGATAATTATATTGAATAATTGTTGTGTGTTTCTTTTTTGAGAAATAATAACATTTTGTTAAAAGCACAAAATGTTTGGAAACTTTCTTACTAATCTAAGCCATGATTGACATGTCATGGAAGATTCCTTCATGATCTATTTCATCCATATGTATAATAATTAGCAATGTGCATTTGTGCTCTATCACGCTAAGGGACTCAACTGATGCAAATAGCAGGGCAGATTGGGCTCTATAGCCTTGGGAAGGCAACCAGTCTAGGAGAAGGACAACACTGATTCCAAACCAGGGAGTGGAGCTGCCTTAAGAAAGTTGGATGCCAACTTTGGCAGCTCCTGCAGCCAAATATATCATGCTCCGCTTTCCTTTGGACTTCATTAGCGAGGCTGAGGGGGGGATTCGCTCGACTGGGCATCCCAAGATATCCATAAGCTTCACCCAGGCTTGCACCCTCAACAATTCGCTTCAGTGTCGTTCCATTCTCTATTGAGACAGGAGGAGGTTTTCTCAGGAAAACAATTTTGTGCAGAAAATAACAAAGTAGGACAATGTGAGTAGTTGAAGTGATATGCAATACCCAAACCACCTTATCCATATATACCAGGTTCAAATGCTGTCAATACAAGTGATTTTATTTTCATCCTCCCCCACCATTACCAGAATTTTTTGTGTCACTATATATGTAACCATTAGAGAGAATGAAAATATTGATATATTTGTTTAATAAATCCTACCTGTGATATCATGAGTTCCAGAAACAGCTAGTATTATAATAAAGATTAAAAAGAAAAAACAGTTGCTGTTTATGCATAAGTGACTCTTTAAAAAAGTTTCCAGAATGTTCAAAGCTGTGGAGACATTTCTAAGCTAAACTGTGGAGTCATCTTTGTGCAGAAGATTTGATTTTTCCAAGAGAATTATCCCACAGTTACAATATATATTTCAGCTGAGGTTTGGTAGAATACTGGTTTACTCCTTGCCGTCAAAAAATTAAGGCAATATTTAAGTATTTTTGCAAAAAATTAAGGCAATATTTAAGTATTTTTGCAATTGCATTGTACTTTATGTTGGGCAACATTTTCTTGTTAATGTTCAATATTTCATGAATATTAAACCTACAATTTATCAAGTTCAATGTAACATAAAATTCTATTTCTACTAAGTTACGTCACTGTGACAGACAACAAATATACATTGCTAATTATTATATGTGTGGATTTATTCTTTACTAACCAAACCCATGGAAATTCCACGGATGTTGACAACTAAGATCATCCATTTTCTCATGTCTCTGCTCTTCTCTCACTCTATGCCTGTATTTTCTCATTCTCTCCCTTATCCCTTCCAAACTGTGTTGCCCAGCCATGTTTTTATTTAAATGTTATATAAACATGGATTAGTTCCATATGCAAAAATGTCCCAATTACCTACCCTACCTAACTTTCTTTTCTCCCCTCTTCCTTCCTACCCACCCTCTTATTAAACTACCTATCTTTTCTGTCCTCTCTCTAAAATACCTAACTCCTTTTCTGCTTTCTTTCTCCATAACCTTTGAACGCAGGTAGGAACAAGCAGAATAATATTATAGATTATGAAAATGTTTAATTAACTTTCAGTAAATAACCATAACTGCTATTAACAAAGAGTACATACATTTGAGTAGGGGAATGCTGTGTGTGTGTGTGACTAGAGACTTTCTTATTAATAAAATCAAGTTTTTCAAACTCCAATTCAAACGACAAATATAAAAAATGCATTTTGAAGCTAAAATTATTCTAGTTCCAAAACAAAATGCAGCTGAAATATAAAAGTTAAAAGGGGAAAGAATAGTCCAAGCCATAGCGGAGGCTCTTTATGATTTGAGCAATGTTTTCCTTACTGACCCAGGAAATCACGTCCATCATGAGATTTGACGATAATCCAAGGGATACTACTCTGATTTTACTCTTGCTGTGGCACTCTACGCACAGAATGGAAATACTCATGCTATCATTAAACTCCTTATGAGCTCTAACTGCTTACACCGGGAAAGAATATGACAATATATATACATATATATTTTAGCAACCAATCACTTGCTTTATTTAGCGTAATTTACATTTTTTACCTGCACATAGTTACACCGTACACAATGTTTTAGAGCCTTAACAATGAGCACATTGTGCCACCTGTTACTCCGCATATAAAATATTCCATACAATATCTTTATACATCATTATATTATATATATATATGTGTGTGTGTTATAATCTTTTAAAATGATATTCAACCTTTATTTACCAAGAAATATGTATAATAGAATGAAAAATTAAACCGCCTATTAAATCTTACTGCTTACATCAGAAAAGAATATTATGACGAGATATATATATATATATATATGCTCCATAGACCAAGCCTATATTTCATATTATTGATCCATGCATACTTTTCTTGCTTTTATAACCAAGGGACGTAATTCAATTTTTAATCATGCTTTGTTACCTCCCTTGTAATTTTTTAAATTTTAATTTCAAACGTACCATGCTTTACCATGCTTTACTTGTTTTGTTTCACAACTTTAAAAAAAATAAAAATATGAACATTGAAAACAAAATCAAACATGGCATACATTTTTAATCATCTTTTCTCTATATATCAAATATAAAATTGATTATTCATGCTCTTACCTGAAACATGACACGAGGCCGTCGAATTGTAAGGGTCCAAACTACATTGGCCACTTGTCAGGGTGTCTTGCCAACACCAAATTCTTAAAAACTGCAACAACTGTTGGCAGTAGACCAACCTTTCGGTTAGTAAATATGAAATTCTAAGCTGTAATAAAAATAAAAGACATATCTACTTAAAAAATAGAGACGTACGTTTGGCATATTATGTCTGTAACACCAAGAGAAATAACTCTCATATTTTTATGTAAGAGTTACTTCTCTTAGAAGACTATTCCATTATTCCGTTATAAAATAATAAATATTGTAAGCACTATGAAAAACAATAAAAATTAAAAAATGAAGAAACCTATGCTGACGGTTTTGGTTGACTGTTTTTAATTACACTTTACAAGTTGTAAATTTCATTTTTCAATAAATTACTGTTTGTACTTCTAGCAGAAGTGAACGAGTTTAATAAAATATTTTCATTGCTAATAATTGATACAGGAAATATATGGCAGACAAATTTATTTTTTAAGAACAAAAATTAATTTCAACCTTTAAAACATGATAAGAAGGATTGTATGTTTGAAGGAAATTGTGAATTTTCTATTGAAGACCTGAAATAGGAAGAGTAAGAATTAATTGAGAGAATACACAGTGACTGTACAAAATTTCTTTTTCATTTTTCTCTCAAGATATCTGTCCAATTTCAGAGAAATTGATATCACTCAACAGCTCAATGTCTGAGAATTTCATTTTTTTTCTTTACTCTTAAGCTTTACATTATTATGGGGATGATACTAATGTTAGAGCTGAGGTGCAAAATCGTAGCTTGGCAAGGGTTACGATTAGCGATTTGTTCTTGAGGGACTACATCAAGAGCAAGTTTATGCAACAAGATCAAGAGATCTTTATGAACTAGAGGCAAGAATCCAAGATTGTTGTGCAAACATCCCACTCAAAATGCTTGCTGATGTCAGGAATGCCTGTGTCAATCACTGGCCCGGCTGAAGATCTATGAAGAAGTTAGCTCATATGTAGAAGTCTACCAGTTAAGTAATTCTTAGTTTGTGGGTACCAATTTTCAACAGTTTTTGTCTGCTCGTTTTGAAAGAAAAACTGAAAAAACTAAGTGTCTAGTGACTTTTGAGACCCCTGTATTATGTGATAACCAAATAACCAGCTCAAAATAACTTGTATGAAATTTTGATTTCTTGTTGT
Organism: Architeuthis dux; assembly: GCA_006491835.1. NCBI lineage: Eukaryota > Metazoa > Mollusca > Cephalopoda > Oegopsida > Architeuthidae > Architeuthis > Architeuthis dux. The sequence goes on from VCCN01007234.1 coordinate 5,104,486, forward strand.
ATTCAACTATGACTCAAAATTTCATAAGAATAAAACCTTTTCTTTAGTAAGAAACGGTGGTGTAGTGCTGTGGGAATGACCTTCCTTTCCTTTTTGGGGAGGGGGAACGGTGATCCCTCACTTTTATTAATTCACTGATAAGAAAGATTAGCCAGTATATGCCCAAATACTCATCCCATATAGCTTCAAAATGTGTTTGAAATTGATTAAATTTCTAGTTACCCCCCTTCCCACATCAGAAGCAGACAGCCCTGCATTCCTTCACTTCTTTTTTAAACGCTACACCATTAGTAATAAATGATTTTTAAACTAAAAATACGATCAAATACCATTTTTACCTTCTCGTGTATTTTTCTTTCACATTCTATTGAATTCTTTGTTGGTTTAAAATAACAAGGTTTACATCTGATATATATTTGAGAAAGATGGTGTGTCCATCTTCTCCTCCTAAAACCAGCATTGTAGCCAGCGGTATTGAATTAAGATAACCTTCAGATGTACTAACTTAAAGAATGCAAAAAACATCTGGATGATTTGCAACTTAGTAATAATAGTGGGGGTTCTGATTTGTGTCTATCTAATATATATTTGAGAAGGTTTGTGTGTATGCATGTCTATCTTCTCCTCCCAAATGGTGCAGTGTAACCAGAGGTGTTGAATTAAGGTGCCCCTAAAATGTGCTAACTTAACAAATACATTAGACACTGGACTGCTATAAACTTAAATGGAAAGCCATTTCATCTTTGACATGAAATAACTTTTCATGGGTAATTCAATAGTGTTTCATTAAGCTGATTCCTTAACAACAATTCTGGGGGATTTAAAGCTTCTTTTTCAGCCCGAGCAACACTGGGCATTCGGCTAGTATTCCCTAAAGCAAAAAAATCCCAGTGAAGTTCTTCTCTAGAAGAGAATGGGTAAAAAATGATGCAGTTTGGATTTTCTAGAAAGTACAAAATCTACAAAACAAATTTGAGCCAAAATTATGATTGGTTGAAAAACTCGTTTTGTTCAGTTTGATATCAAGAGAATTAAAAACCCCAAAAGATTAATCCATTTATGCTGATATATATATTCTACAATGCATCACCTGATGCTGGATGGAGAATTTCTGATCCAAAGTTGCAAAATACTTGCCAAAACAAACTTGTATTGTGTCTCTCTAATGATTATGAATAGATTTTTAAATTTCCTTATGCCACTATTTTTGTTTAGCTTTTCAAAGACGAGAATCAATTACAGTTTATCACAAGCATTGAGACCATCTTGGTCACTGCACCCATCTGCAGGATGTCAGAGGACCGTTTACCATGCCAGATCCTACAGTGGGGTACGCACCCTGTAGGATGTCAAAACAGTGTGACATCATGCTGAACCTCCTAGAGGGCCTGACAACTGACCGCACATCCTGGTGTTCCTTAGTCCACCAAGCAGGCGTAGTATTTGAGTCCACACACACAGCAGCCAGGAACCAATACCATGCCTGCAGACATGAGATGAGGTTAGCACTGTTGGTCTATGAAAGATATTAAATATATTTCATGAAATCCTTTACTTGGGTTCAGAGCTTAGAATGACCAATTTGATCTTTTGTTTTCAATATTTCTCTGCATTTAAACAAATCTGTCATGCCAAAATGGTATTCATCTCTTGAAATGAGTAGCCATTTCGCTATAAAGGATAAATCTATTCCTCTCAACATTTTATACTGAAAATGATGTCAATATACTGAAAATGTCAATACTTACTGATAAATCTTGCAACATTTTGGCAACTGTAGTGTCACTGTGTTATCGATCAGTCAGAATCTACAATTGAAGGTTCAGAATTTTCCTTTTTTCCAGACACACAATAAAACAACCAGAATTCTTATGCTAACCAATTCACACAGTTGAATTATGGGAACAACAGTTGTCGTTCTATTAATTTTTAATGACTGCCACTTGTCTTTGCCACAAAACCTATTGCCTATTTTCCATTGGATGATAATACAGGATATACTCTGATTGTTATCACCAATGAATAAGTCATAAACCATGACATTTACATATTGTGCAAAGATGTATTGCATTCTCTGCCAATATCCCTGCCTAATAGAATAAAAGGCATTGTGGGTAATTTTTTTTTAGTTTTTTTTTTTCAGACAAATTAAGCTTTGCAGTCTTTGTCATCAGACATTACTTTAACCCTTATCCCAAGATTTATATGTCTACTGGGATATATATGTCCTATATATCTCTTTTAGAAGCCTAAAAACTAATTTTTCTAAATCTATCCATTATCTGACTGTACAAGTTATTCCAATTATTTCTTATTGTTTGTGTGTATATACTCTTGTAAATATGCAGCAAAAGTCACTTCCATTGATTTTCTGAGGATGATGGGAAGAAACATTGAAATATTAACATAATTAATCTTATTTTCTTGTTTCTTAATCATTGTTTACTATTTTTTAGTTCTGTTAATCTTTTTTGTCTTCAAATTGTCTGATGTAAGTGGATATATTTATTTACAGAATATGAGTTATGAGGATAGGTTAAAAGAGTTAGGTTTGGCAACATTAGAAAATATGAGAGTCAAGGCTGACTTAATAGAAATGTTTAAAAATATGCCTGGTTTTGAATCAGTTGACCCTGATGTGTTCTTTACAGAAGATGGTACAATGGGATAAGAGGCCATGAACATACTGTTGAAGTAAACAGATGTAGATTAAATATCAGGAAATTCTTTTTTTCAGCAATTGAGTTGTAGGTCTGTTTACCAAAGTATGTGGTTCTCTCACCAGATGTGGAATCTTTTAAGAAGAACAATGGTAGTTAATATAACACCACAAATTATTAATAGTTTTAAAATTGTTCTAAACTAGATTTGTATATGATGCGTGCATAGTTCCCTTTAAGCTGTGTACATAATGTAGTCATTAATAATTATACTTACAATATATTATAATTATTGAATCAACAGAAACAGCTAAGAGAATAATCTCTTATTGCCTAGTTGGTTTTCAAATACCACATTTGTGAGGGTTATTAATTCATTTCAACATTACATCACATGAAAATAAGAAATACTCATTGATGTTTTGTTTAATTGGACAACAAACTTAACAAAGCAGTTCAAATAGAATCTTCACTAAATATGTTACTTAGTGGAGTGCAATCAAACTTGTACTATGTTAAAACATGCCAATACAGTTTTATTAGCCATGAGAGATGAGAGGCTGTACCAAAACTATCTTGAAACAATTTCAGTGCGCACATACTTTTGTCACAGGAAAGAAATTTGCACAACTTAAATATTTGCACACACTGACTGACTGACTGCTAAAAATTAGAGTGAACATTGGATGTGTGCCTATAATACTTTTTTTGCACTAATAAATGTATCATATATATTTATTTAATCTTGCATGATTTTCTTCTCTCTTTTCAGTTGTGATACCTCGACTTGCAGGGATGGCATTGGCCAATAACAGCGTGAGTAACGAAACAAAGAAGACGGACATTTCTCTGCAGCTGTTTGAAGCTTACAGCGCCATGTCTTGTTGCTGTATCCTTTATCATTGGCCAAAAACAACATTTGGTTTTATTAAGAAGCTACATGTTCTTTGTATTTGTGTTCATTATTAGTTCAGGGTCTTCATACTCCAAATCTATTACTTACAAGTTTGTCTTTTATGACATCTGATTTCCAAGTAATATGAGACAGGTAATACTGGGCTACATAGTACCAGTAGCAAAGAAAAATCCTTGACTGCACTTGTCACTGGTGTGCCACTATGGTTGATGGAAAAGTGTGCCTATCCTATTTCCAAGTAATATCAGACAGGTAGTACTGGGTTACATGGTACCAGTAGCAAAGAAGAATCCCTGACTGCACTTGTCACTGGTATGCCATTATGTTTGATGGAAAATAATTCCCATTTTATCTTTAAGTAATATGAAACAGGTAGTACTGGATTACATAGTACTAATAGCAGGGAAGAATCCCTGACTTGACTGCATGAAGAGATCATCAGAGTTCCATGCTGGGTCCTCTTGGTCAGGGGTCCCCAACCACTGGTACCGCACCGCAAGAAAATGATATGTTATGCCAATATTTCTTTGTAAAATAAAAAGAAATTCATCTCCTTGGATCTTAATATTAAATTTGTTAGATAAACCCTTTTAGAAATGAAATTGAGTGGATTATCCACTTATAAATGACTTATAGTTGACTTTTCACCTATATTCTGGTCGTGATTAACACTCAATCACTGCCCTACCACCCTGTTGTCCACAGTGCAAAAAAGTTTGGAGACCACTGTTCTAGGACAAAGGGGAATATGGTGATGCTAGTCTCCTCGTCAAGTAACATGTAGAACTGAGTTACATGGTACCAGTAGCAGGGAAAGATACCTGATTAAGCTGTCTTCTTTGTCAACCATTGAAGCATAGCAACAACAAGATTTTTGTTCAAGATATCTAAATAGAGTGCAGGGAGAGGTGGATTCATGCCTTTCCCAAAAGAATCCTTGTACCGGACTAGGCTGTTAAGCTTGTTAAATAACTCTAACCAGAGACGGATGATGCTAAAATAAGACCACTGACTCCCTAATGACTCTCCTACAGAACAGAGGAAGTATGTCACTTGTGTGCTGCTTGTCAGCCGGTTGTGCCCTGCCCCGCCTTTGCCTCACCCCATTTTCAAATCCCTCGTTATCCATTGACCAACGCAATGCCCACACCTGAAAGCATCCAGCCAAAATGAAATCACTCTATTGGCTCACGTGATCAGAATACAGTGTTAGGAGCAATGGCAGAATGAATGAGGAGAATTCATACTTTTCTGTGCGTCGTGCTTAGACGTCCTCTCACGATCAGTTCTGCTCTCACATTAAATTGATTATCTCTTCACATGACCTAGTTCTTAGCAGCAATGCAGCAGTTTGGAAAATCCTGCCAGAACTTTCGATTGTTTTTAGAAACTGTCAACCAGAACTTTCTTCAGTTTTGAAGTGAGTCTGGCTATCTGTCATGCGTACAGGCTGCACCAATGGAGCTAGAGAAAATTTAAACATTTACTCCTTATTATGTCTAGAAGAAAAAAACATTTTTTTTTAGAAACCCCCCCCAATAGGTTTTTAGTGGGGATTTAATTTGCAATGTAATTTTATGCTAAAATGTTTCGGGTTAGTGTGTGTCCAGCAGCATTCACGCTTGTTTTTTTTATTTAACTTATTAATTAATCACACCTTTTTCCAATTGATCACCCTTAACATGGCATGTTGCCAAAAGATGTTGGTCACTTGACGGTTTCTATTGAATGACTAACCAGACTTGTTTTTTCTTCATTTCCTACATTGTAGAGTAGGAGTAGATATGGAGGAGGAGATTGAGGCTAGTGTGGCCATTGAATATGTATAAAACCTTTGAATCTGAAAGGTTGCCAACATCAATAAACATACAAGTGTCAATTTAAACAAGATATGCCTTCAAATCCTAAAATTATATGGATGGATGGAATTACCATAATTTCTTGAATTTAATTCTCTTCACATTATATTTGTTATTGTTTTTATGTACACTAGTTGTATTGATTGATTGAGCAGCATATCAACACTTGATGGGTCATTTAATGCCGAAATCAGTTTAAAATCTTTTTTAAAATAGAGTCTTGCGACTTTGGAAAAAGGTTATTTTTTTAAAATAGTCTTGCAACTTTGGTGAAAAAACAGGTGGTCCCTGTTTGGGGGAGGGGGGGGGTCTTACCCCTCTGCAGGGTGTGCAGTTCACATATTCTAGGCCCCAGCCAACAGGGCAGCCTAGTTGTATTAATATTATCTTGATTTTATTTTTCATAAGATGAAGCATTGTCAACAATTATTAATTTTTGAATAGTATTTTCTTTCATTCTAATGTAATGAAAAGCAACTAAAATTAAGATGAAGGAAGATACTAGTCAAAAATGAATAATGGTTAAACACACTTCTTATCTTACAGACGGTGGAGTTGATAAAAAGATTCTGTTGACTTTAAGCCAGTTGGACCTCCACCCCTGGGGTAATCTACTCTAGTCTTGTCAAATACTCACAACACATTGCAACATACACCTAACGCCGCATTGCAGGTTTTACAGAGAACAGCAACGATTTTAATTTTCTTCTCAATTCTTAAAAAGTCAGTTGTGTTTGTTTATACTTTCTATATTTTGAATTGTTTTTACTGTACTTGAATTAAATAATGTGTTAAATATAGAACAGCATAAAAATGTATTTATCTGAAATTTTCAAGCACACATTTTGATTATATCTCTTGTTGAATGAAAAACAAAGTTTATAATAAACTTTATTTATACCTCTAAGATTCTACAGACCTTGGCTGCATACCTGGGGCCCAGCAAAAAATATTTCCAATTGGGCCCCAAAGGCCAAATGAAGTATGCAGAGGAACCCATCAACCTGTTTTTCTTCTTTTTTTGCTAAAAGAGAGTCCAATTTAAAAAACTTTTGTTGGATAAAATTAATTTAAAAAGATTTTTTTAAAAATTGAATTACACATACTGAACTACCAGTACAAACATGGCGCAGAAGAGAATGGGGTAGGGGATGAGTTTAAGGGTTTGATTTGGACTCGTGCTTGCCCTGTAGCTCAGTGGTAAGAGCGACCGGGCATTAACCAAGTCACCCTCTGGCATAGAGGGTCAGGAGTTAAATTCTCACCGGGAACTTATTTTTTATTCCGATTTGCACAGTTTATATATTTACTTATTGCCAAAGGGAAACTGGTCTGAGTATAGTTGCAATAAAAATTGAGACAAAGGTAAATAGTAGCACAAAATTACTAATACGGCTGGATTTAAAGTTGTAATTTGTCCTGTTTGAAAAAAAAAAACTGAAAAATCCTTGACTCACTTTTTCTCAGTCATTAATGATCAGTTGGTGCAGGAAGCCATGCTTCCAGGTCTGCGTTACTTGAGGCAGGATTTAGCTCAGATTGCACCAGAACGAGAGGAAGTCATTACCTCAATGATTAAAGAGTATGAAGCAAAAGTCGACGCTTCAAAATCACTTGAAAGGTAAGTGACATTTTATTCAGTCTGGAAGGACCTATTTATTTTTTAATGCATTAGAAAATGCATCTGTGTTGGTGGACATGTGTTTATGTTAGAGTAGTATTGTGAAATGGTTAACAAGCTTGTGATGCTGACCATTACTACTGTTTTTTGTGCCGTTGTGTCAAACTAAACTGTAAATACTGAAGCAGAACACACTTGTACTGAGTTTGACACAAGTCCACAGCAGTGGGGCACCAAGTGAGGATCAAACTCATTACAGTAGTAATGGTCGGCATCACCAGCTTGTTAGCCATTACTACACTGGTTGTGAAACTAGGGATTTCATGAAATCACTGAAATGTCTCCATAACAACAGTCATCTATTACTCCATAACAACTACAACTTTACCTCAAACTGTATTTTCATTTTAAAATCGATCTGAAGAACCTATGTCAAAAACGTTAAATACGTTTATATGTGTATGTATGAGCATGTTCAGTACCTAGTTACTTCCCTTAGAACTGGAAAATTGAATGTTACTTTTGTGACACCCTGTAATGTAAAGTATATTCCACTTCAGTATATATTTAGTAAGTTTAATTTCGTCAGACATAAGGCCACTGTAGTGGGGTACCCAGTGGGGATTGAACTCATTGCAATAATAGAAATTGGTCAGTATTTCATGAAATTACTGTAACATGTATACATGGACATGACCAGACACCTTGGCGCACATCTATCCCATGCTGTGAACTTAAAATACTTTCAATTTTTGTAATAAATCATTCTAACTTGATAGTTTGTTGCTGCAAAATATAAATAATCTAATTGAACTACAAAAGTAAATTGATTCACTAAAATAATTCATCTTGTCCTTGCACCTAGCAGTCGTGCGTGGTAAAGTCTGCATAGGATAGATGTGCGCTTAGATGTCGGTGAACTATAAATGGATAGGTGTTTTTCTTTCCTTTGTTTTAGAAGCCAGTGTCTTTGCAATGGCTTTATAAAAGGCTGCTATTGTTACTCTTTGCAGGAGTCCCAGCCTGTCTGGGTCATCACCTGCCACAGGTGGGAGCACCGAAGATGTACGTGCACGGGTAATGAGCAGAATCAAAGACACAACATCCAAGGCCCACATTCCAAATATCTTCACGAGGAAAAAGTAGCCGCTTGCTGCTGCCAGCCATACAACAACAACAACAACAACGTAATGACAAGCTCCACTGGTCGTGAAATTAACTGTTGCCTTTTTGTATCACACACACCTGTGATTTTGATTGCTGCTACAAAAACAACCGATTTTCCGCAGGATACAGTCCGATTTCTGAAAGAAAAAAATCAACAAAAAAAATCAATGATTTAAAAAAAAAAATTTGGTTTTTGTTTAGCCTATTCAGAGATTTTTTTTTTTTTTTCCAAATATCACCTTTTTTAAAAAAAAAATTATTTTCTGTTTATTATATCCAATTAAAAAAACAACTTGTGTTCACCTCAACTTCTTTCACTAATACTGAATAATGTCTCTTAAATAGTTTCCTTTACAAATACTGGACAATGTCTCTTAAATAAATAATTTTCTGATCAGACCCCACTGGATATTGACTAAAAAATACTATGCCTGCAGGAGCAGTATTAAATATAGGCTAGAATTAAAATGTTATGGTTTCTTTAAAAAAGAAATCTACTCATCTTGTGATATGATGAATAATTTCTGATTTTCTTTGTGTGTTGACATCAGTGATGGAAATGGGTTTTAGGAACTAGGGGTACGCTAAGGTCCGTGAGGCTGAGGGGGGGGGGTGTAAACACTATAAGCTAGATGAGTTAAGTGTTGGGGTGTAAAGGAAACAACTTGCTGTACAATAGGTCAGGGTATGGTAAGCCGATAATTACACTTGCTGCGACAGGTATGTGTGACCTCCTGCAAATTTTCTGATTTTCCGAGACTACACTAATCACCTTGCCAGTGTGCATGTCCCCATGTAAAGCTATTAATTCAGTAAAGAAAGATTCTGTATTTGATACAATGACTTAATATATGTTGTTTATGAGAGCTGAGTAAAATATGTAAGTATAGTTAATAAAAAATAAACAAGTTAATTTTAATTGCTAGAAACTTCTGACTAGTACAGAAATTGGACATAATCTGGAAACTGAAGAGTAGGGGAACGCTGTACCCCTGCATACCCCCCCCCCATCACTGGTTGACGTATAAACATTAGAATATCGTGTTTTACACAGCACTTATAAAAACTGAGAAACAATCAGATTAATATCAAAATACTAAGAAAAAGCATCAAAGATGAGTAGATCAGTCTAAAAAATTAAATCTTCAGTATCATTTCATAAAAAGTTAAAAAAGACATAATTACTGTTTTGATAAAGATTTGTAGAGATTTCTAAATGTATTAAGGTTGCAACTTGTAAAAGATCTATAAAAAAAATAAATAAAAACATAAGTATATATTTTTTATCCTGAATAAATTTCAGGAACTTTTCAAGTGACAATTTTGTATGTTTTTGAATAATAATTATTCATACAAACATGCTGACTTTTGCCCTTATCAAATAAATATATTAAATTTTTAAGCAGTATTACACAAGATCAAATTTTTTTTATGTAAAAACCTCCCCACCCCCTCTCATTTCTTTCTCTAATGTTCTTTATTCAATTTCAATTCTCTAGAAGTCTGCAAAAGGCACCTCGAGCAGTTCTAAAAGCTCGGAAAGATAAAATGTTTTGGAAGGTTGGCATTATAAAGTTGCCTAAAAGATGGCAGAAGATAGTGGAACAACAAAATGCTGTTCAATAAAGTTAATGTCAAAAATAAAAAGGATTGTCTTTTATTTTCCAATAAACTGAACAAACGGTTTTTGGCCAACCCAATACGAATGACAAATGTTACAAAATTCCCAAAAAAGATCATCCAGTGTTAAAATAGTTTACAGTGAAGTTTCAAACAATTGTTTAATAAAATGGTGAACAAAATCTTGTTTAATTTTCAAAATCCTTTCATTTTTTTTCTCGATAAAATCTTTTTGTTTTCATTCAATCTCTTGAGTTTTTTTCTTCTTTAAATTTACATGACTTTTTTTTTTACTTATTGATTTGTTCATGTGTAAAGACTAAAAAGAACTAACAAATTAGTTGTCCTTAAATTCTGCCATAACCTCCTAACAAACCCATGAAAACAAAAAAAATACTCTTCAAAAAGCTTTGCTTTTTAGAGTGCTGATTAAAACTGCTGTTTTGGGGAAAAAATAAACACGTAATATGTATTCCTCTACACCCCCTCCCCCCATCCTACTTTATTATGACAAAAGGAGCACCGTTCCTTCTGAAATTTTGAACAAATCGTATTATGTAATAGTTTCAAAAATGTAAAAAATTTTGTGAATTGTCTTTCCGCTCAGCCTATTTGGTTTTTTTCTCTCTTTTTGACCAATTTGGAAAATTTTCCACCATTTTGTATTTTCATAGATGTTGTTGTTTACATTGTCTGATTCTTGGAAACTTAAAAAAAATTATTCTCTCAAGCCCTATTTTTGATTCTGGAGTCAGAAAAAATATTCTACTCGCCGGTAAAAATGTTCCTTAATTTTTTTACATTTTTTTCATATTATCATAGGCAGACCCACAGACCTTGCTGACATACTTACTGGAAATAGACACCTTACGAAAATCATAAAATCAAATTTTATCATCAGAATTTTTGTGGCATAAGTAAGAAGAAAGATTGGAAAAAAATCTGAGATAAAAATTATTTGTGTACACCTTATAGAACCGGAGATATTTTGAAAACAATGCAAAAAGCAGTAGCAATGTAAACAAAAGATTACATATAATGATTTGTAGGTAAAATGACAAAGTTAAAGTAACTAAAAGGTCTTGCCAATCAAGTGACTTCCAGTCATTAAAGAAACTGACTTGACTTCATTTTTTTTTTTGGTGTTTCAACGCTTGGAGCCCCATACATGTTGTCTGCTATTGTTGACATGACCTGTCGATCACTGATCGATATCCAAACATTGATTATACCAAACACTACTGTTGAAAAAAATAGCTATATTTCATTGTTTTTTTTACCACATTTCAGTAATGATGAAACTAACTTTTGCAAATAAAATTAGCAAATAAAATTACATCCAGAATTTCAATTTTTTTAAATTTTAAGACCTGTCAACAAAATGGCATCAAAATTATTGATTTATCGATTAAAAAGTAAACATTTATTTTAAAAGTTCAATTCTATGTTGTAATTAAAGAAAGTTTTTACAATAATTTGGACTTTCTAACAAGACAAAGAAAAAACTTGAGAACACATTTTTAAAAATTTTAATTACATTTTAAAATAGGGGGTCGAAGATTCAAACGGTTCCATGGGTCTGCCTATATTATCATGATTGTTTCTTTTTTTTAGTCCACTAAATCTTTGCTCTGTGTTTGGGGTCAATTCTAAGGAACTTGATTGCCGAAACTCATGCAAAACTTAGCAGATTTTCTTATTACGACAATGTTTGGTTCCACCTTCCATCCCTCCTCCCCCTCTTCCGCAAAGTTTAGCAGATTTCACCCCCATCCCATTCCAGATTCTTTTCAAATATTAACAACTATTAAAATAACCCCCAAATCTTTTACTTTACCAAATTTCCCTTCTTTTTTTTTTTCCATGCGAGCCTGCTTTTTTAAAAATCATTCTGCTTGCATTTACAATAACCCATAACTCATTGTCATGATTTTGTGTTTTTATTCTTCACTTTATTCCTTATATATATATATATGTATGATATATACATTACAAAAAGGTAAGCTGTACATTGTAAAAGCTAACCCTCCCCCATAACGTTTATTCTACAATATATTAAATTAATATCTAAAAGGGTTGTGTATCAGATGTTTGAAACAAATCTGGTATGTTTAGCTTTTAGCTACTTATCAGATGTTTATATTCTGCTGATTATTAATCAAACATAATTGTTAATTGCTCTTATCTGCATAGATAGGTAATACATGTCTACATTTAAGTAGTATCTTTTAATGACAAAAGGTATTAAAAGGTACTATGAATAATTTCAAATTGTTTTTTCATTTACCTGAAGCTTACGTTAAACCAATTTATTTGAATGTAAATGTGCTTAAATGTTCACTCGCTGACAAAGCCCTCCAGTAAAAACATCTATTGTCTATACTTATGATCAGGTGGGGTGATTAGGATCACCAGTTTTCTGTTATATGGGTACTTGTTTTATATAGAGGTAGGTAACACTTTTGTTTATATACTTATAAAACCTTTGCTGTTATCTTGAATCCACAGACTTTATTTCTAGTGAAGGAAGTATTGACCTTGTGTCAGATTACAGTGTATATATATCTGTAAATATATCTACTTCTAGTGAAGATAAGTCTTTTTGTTTTTAATTCCATTTAATGATTCTTTTTGTTTTTAATTCCATTTAATATTTCTGAAAAGCTTATGAAGTTCTGAGATTAAGAAGTTTTCATTTTCCCCCACTCATTCTTTGACAAGAAACTTCATCTTTTGGCCTATATATTTTTCAGGCTTCAAATTAAATTATGAAAACTTAGAACAAAGATGCAGCTTAGGATGAGACTCAAATTCACATACCATGGGAGTTTGCTACATGATGTAGCAACACCTATACTATGTTGATAACCAGATCAAGTCTTTTAGCCCTAACCCTAATTCTGCCACTGCTTTTGTTTCTACTTAAGCACTAGTAAACTAAAGTGTCATGGAGTAAGTGGAAGTAGGGATTAAAAAACTGCCTGGCTGCAGTGGCTTTAATATGTTGCTACATGACATTTTAATATGTTGCTACATGACATAACAAGCTCCTGTAATTTGTCCAAAGCTACTTCTTGAAAGCAGAAGAATATATCAGTCGGAATTGATTTGGTTAAAAAGCAACAAAAAGATGAAGATACTCATTTGAAAAAAAATGTGGTGAAATTTCTTGCTGAATAAGAATTTGACAGAAACTGAAATTATCTTGAGGGAAAAAGAAAAGTGCAACCCAGTTACATTATATATATTTCTGGGGGCCTCAGTGTTAGCAAAGTAGATTTGTGGGCTTGTTCCATACTAAGTGTGCCTCACCATGGAACAGGGGTTAGCATTGCTAGTAGTTTGATTTTCATTGTAACTGGGTGCCTTATGTCTATTGGTCTTGTGCCAGACTAAATTATGTACTTCTTTCTAACATAGAATTTAATCTATTAGGTGTTTTTGATCATAATCACCCTGCTTGACTTATGTTAGATTTGGTGTTTTTTCTAGGCTACCCTCCGCCCTAACAAGTGCTGAGTGATATTTAATGTGAATTTTTTTAAATATTCAAATTCTTGAATTTTAATTCCAATTTTTAAAGTGTTTAAACTCTTATAGCCCTTCATAAAAGCTGTGCTTTTGAATACCAATTAAGAACATTCTTTTCACAGATTTCATTTAAACAAAAAAACTTAAAAAATCTAATAAAACAATATAAATATGAAATTTATATATGTTAATCAAGATTTAGCCCCAACAGTGTAGCTATCAAAACAAAATATATCTATTTGATAAAGTTCAAAAATATATATTAATGAGTAGATTTTTATTTAAAAAATAAAAGTTGCTGTTAGCGCAGGCCAATTAACTTAAGGAATTTGTACTCTTTTTAATAATTTATTGCTTAAGATATCTTCTTGGTCACATTTTATCTGACTTCATATCATTTGTAAAACTTTTAACATCATTGATAATTAGATTGCCATATTAGTAGGAAAATTATATTTCTGTGGTGAAAAACACAATGACCACAACTGATAAAAAAAACATTCGAAAAGACATGCAAAATATGAGGTCAGATAAAAATAATTTCCATGTTTAAATGATTATTAACTTGAATTTCTTTTCCGAGTAATGCAATTTACCAAAGCTAAAATTTTAAAATATTTGATTTGTTTTTTTAATTATAACATTCTAAATCTAAATTCTCAAAAAAAATAATTAAAAATGTAAACAAATCCTTCAATCCAATGTCCAAAGTTGAGAATTTTTTTTACCATGACTTCCATGAGATGGAATCCAGAAAAAGAAGAAAAAAGCATATTATAAACTCTTAAAATAATCACGCCTTTGAAATTTGCAGAAAGAAATCTACCGGGTTGCCAAACAAGATTCCATGAAAATGTTAAAGACTTTTTTGGGTGTGTTGATCTCTTGGAACAAAGAAACATTTTTTTGAAAATAATAATTTTAAGAAAAAAAATACTACATCTGTCCCATAATAGTTGTTACTTTTAGTAAGTATTTAGTAATGTAACAACTATTATGGGACACAGGTAGTAACTTAAAATATACTTCTTAAATACATATCTTTCTCGCTGGTGCCTCTAATAAAAAATTTGTTTTTAAATGAAATAAAATTTGGCTCTGTTTGAGACCCTCTATTCTCACATTAGCCTTTTATGTATCTATATCTATATTCTTGTTGCTATGGCAATTGCCTGGCCCATCCAATACTTGTTATTATTTTTATTATAGCTGTAGGTCCTTAAGTTAGAAAGAGCTCAAACTGAAAAAAAATTGAAAAAAAAAACAACATATCAAGAGTTTTACGATTAAGCATAGAAAAACATATTTAAATTCAACAAAGCTCTATTTTAAATTATATAAAATGTTTTTCTTTAGGATGTGAATGATTATTTCTTGGTCCTACCAGGCAATGATGTTTCTTCCCAAAAAGCTTTTGCCCTTTGACTAAATTTCTCCTTCTATCTGACAATCAACTTATATCTGCATAGTTATATATAAAATTGAATATATATATATATATACACACATTAAATATATATACCTACATATATACATATAATATGAAGAATTGCAATAAAATAAAACATAGCAACTCTAAAACAATATATTTAATTGTGGTATGGGTCACCTTGTAAGCAACCATATTACCAACATGTCTGACTAGAGTGCCATCCTAGGAAATTTGGGCCCAATTTTAGATTAATCAGATCTTTGACAAATTTTATATCCTATATCATTGTTTTAAAGCAGGTCCTTTGGCCCATGTGATAAGGATATTGGTCTTCAATCTGTCATGATGGCAACATGGCATTATAAGGCTTGAGCCCATAAGTAGTCATCTAGACTTTGGGAAAGTCTTCTACAAACTAGAATCCTCCCTCTACTTTCATTTACTTGTAAAATCTACATTATTTCATAAAATATTCTTACAGTGCTTAATTAGTAGATGTTAATACTGGTGTTCCACTTTTATTTCTTAATAAAACATTCCATAATTATTATTTATATTTTTATTATTAGATAAAGTATTGTAACCCATCGTATCAATTTTGACTTCATCATAAATCGGGGTAACGGTTAGGTTTCAAAAGTAAGATTTGATTTCTGCTAACCATGAAGCTTCTGTAGCTAAGTAGTCATAGCAGCTGGGTGTAAACCAAGCTTTCCCTTTGACAAGAGGTATACGATTTCGAATCTCACTGAGAGCTTATTCTTTATTTCTGATCTGTGCTGTTTGCTCGCTGCCATAGAGTGACAGCCGAAGTTGAGAAGTGATAAAAAACAACTAAAAATTTAAGATGAAGGTAAATAGTAGTCAAAATTAATATAATGGGTTAGATTTCATAATGATGAAGGATTCTTCCTAGTTCTACGACAAAGAGAATTTGCAGACATTGTATCTGACACTTGTAGTCCATATATAACAATAAATCTTCAACTTGAGTTATGAAAGTGGAAAAGCAGCCAACAAGTTATGCATGTATTTAATATCCTTCTGTGCTGTAAGTACAAGAGCTTGTTTAATACTACACCTGTCCTATAATAGTTGGTACATTTAGTGTACGAAAAGTTCCATGCAAATGTAACAACTATTATGGGACAGAGGTTGTATTATTTTTTTTTTTTGGCTCTTAGTATTCCTCATACTTTATAATTGTTTTCTTTTGGTACAAATGCTCTATGATTCTGGGGTTTCATTTCTCTCTTTCTCTCTCAATGACTATGCGATCTACCTCCCACTTTGTAAAAAATTTTTAAAGGATCAAAATTTCAGTAAATACTGTATTCTCTCCCATCCCATCCCTCACATTTTTATCTAACATGAATTTCTTTTTTCTTTTGCTTTAAATAAAAAAATTTTAACAATAGAGCATCAATGAAAACCAATTTTGATTATTTAAAACACCTTTTTAATAAAAGCAGAAATCTCTCTAAAAATTAACCGGTAAAATGATTTTGATAAATAAATAGAAAATTAATGATGATAAATAAGCCAATACTAAAAAAAAAAATAACATTTCATTATTAAAAATATTTTTTAGCCAAACATTAGAATTACTAAACAAGATTTAAAATGTTTTTTTAATTCCTTCTCAATAGAAATGTAAACTGTATACAAAGATTGTCAAGACTGTTGAAAGAAGAACTAAATTTAGGGTTTTGTCAATGTTCAGATAAAAATTTAGTTTTCAAAGCAATGAGAAAAATTTAGACTTTTGAGACTCTTAAATACACAAAATTACAGAAATCCCATCAACTAAACACTTATATATAATTCTCACACACACATAAATACATAAGTATTACATAGATGTAATATAACAAAAATGGGTGCTGGCTCATTTGGTAAAATTGTTGGTTCCTTAATCTTAATGCATTTTAGCCTAGAAGTTGTAATCACAAATACACAAGAGAAAATGTTTTATTTTCTTAACATCCTCTGCCCAACATTTTGGAAACATAAATGTTTGAGATTTTGTGCAGGTTTTTTCATTCGTCTATCTATTTGAGGTATTTGTAAATCTGCTGAAAATAAATTAATATAAAGGGTATACTAGTATGTGTTCAGTTTAGCATAATACTTGCATTGTGAATTGGAACCCCCTCTAAAAACTCAATAGTATTGGAATTTTCAAAAAACAAAATAACCCCAGGATAAAACATAGTCAACATCCATGCAAAATATCAGACCCCTGGGACTTAGAGTTTGGCTGTGATGCTCACTGCAGACATCCATCCATATAGACAGACATACAATGTCACACAGACCTCTGGGACTTTTAGTTTGTATGTCTGCAATGGGCCTCACGTCCAATGTCACACACAAAAAGACTTTCAAATAGTATTAGAGATTTGCAACTGAATAATGAACAAGACTACCCTCCCCCTTTAGAGCAGTGGTTCCTAACCATTTTTTGCTCTATGCCCCACCCCTCAACAGCTCAAAAAATATGATGAACCCCAGACTCCCCCTTACTATAATAAAGTTTGGTGTTGACAAAGTATAATACTAAAATACTAAATTGAGAAATTTACTAAAATTTAGAGTTTTAAATAAAAGAATCTGTGGAATCTTTAGTAGAATTAGTAATGAATAGTATTGTATAATCAGTTAAGCCTTAACACGACTCAGTTTTAAGCCAAAGAACGCTTTTTGCTTTTTACTCCCAAATTCCAAATTGCCCCCCCAGTATATTTAAATTTCGCCCCACATTCAGAATCAATGCTTTAGAGTCTGCTGCTACATCTAAAAAAAAACAGTGTTTATCTACCACAATTTAATTGCTCTAAATTTTATCTCTCTTACACTTACAGCAATCAATTCTTTGAGTTATTTTAAAATCCTCCTCCTCCTCCTCCTCTCCCAGGTGATATAATTTACTTATGGATGTAAATAAGTTTCGATTTACCAAGAGAAGACACTGAATTTGTATTTGTCAATCTCTCGATGTCACGATTCTCACTTTGATTCTTTGTGTCTGCCGTCCTTTGTTCTAGAAACCGCTGAAATTTTTTCTTCTTCTCCTCGTGCCCCCACAAGTGACGATCACTGGGAAAAGTCGACCTTTCCCCACCATGGTCAACCTACAAGAGTTCCAGAATGGATCTCAACTATCTCAATCCCATTCCTAACTGATATCCCTCAGGAATAATACAATAACATAAGAGGTCACAGGCAAAACCCTTCCACCCCCACCTCATATAAGTATACATGTATTTGTTGCATATTTTGGAAAATGTATGCGATCTGAAGGATAAGATAGCAGGGGATTTCAGATATGAGCAGGGTCGGCGCAAGACTTAAGATTTGCGCCCCCCATTTGTATTATGACGACTATTTTTTTTTCAATTTTGAATGTGCCCTAAGCGACCGCCGAGGTTCGCCTAATTGACGGGCCGGCCCTGGATATGAGGTTTATGAATTAGTAATTATTCATTAATACAATCCTGATATCTCACCTCTCCTTTCAAAATACACATCTTATAAACCGGTTTATACTATAACGTCTTTATATGGTATAATGGCAAACAATGAAGTGATGAGATCAGGCATATTACGGCTTATTCTGTGGCCTTTTGAGGAAAAATAAAGAAAGAAATGCCTTTATTGCTTTGTAATTGCTACAATCTTATACATTTATATATTTACCCCAATGTGGGGGCCAAGGTTGTGATAGATAAGGATTTTGGATAGAAAAAAAAACTTAAAATTTAAGAAAAAAACAAAACTGCACACACAAATATCCTTATATACACACAACATTTATTATTATTATTATAGAGAAATACTACCTCCATCCCATAATTTTCATATGCATTTCATACACTAAATGTAACAACTATTATGGGATAGAGGTAGTAATTGTTTTCCTTAATGAATTCTGAGTAGATTTGATACAAAATTCCCACTGTTTTCTTTTAATCGTTCATTTAGATTTCACCTTTGCACAGAACTTGCTTTGTGCCTTCCTTAACTGCATAAAGGAACAGTCTGCTCAACATGGAAAACCAAACCTTGCCAATAGATTTCAGATTTTATATGCACCTCATATTGAAGCAGTTTTTCACAATGCTTTCTGTATTGCACAGAAGGTTTTTAACTGTTTGATATATGTGAGCACATCTAAAACTAGGATTCTGCATGCTGAAATAGAATCCTACAAGAATGGTTACATTTTTTCCCCCTTCTGATATAAAATTTTTTTTGGCAAGAAATATACCTTTTACTGTCCTGCACATTGATGCGTCTCATTCTATCAATTTATTTGTTTGTTTTTCTATAAAACAAATTTGATTCCAAATCTGAGCTCTGTCCAAATATTTTTTTTATATGTTGATTTTGGCTCCTGTTAATGACATACTGACTGAAATACTGTCTCTTGTATCATTGTACTGTGTCCACAGGCTTATATGCAACTGTTAATCTATACTGTAACCTTTCAACCTTTCTCTCTTACACACACACACACACACACACTGCGTCTCAGCTCTATTTTCAACAAAATCCACCACAAATCATTCACTAGGTTTTATCCACTGTTCACTAAAATGCAATTATTTTGCAAAATTACATGGAATTATGAAAGCAGTGAAAATAAAACAGATTGAAGCCGAAAATGAAGGATTGATAGGAAAGCAGTGTAAATAAAGAAATTACACGACTGAAGACACAACCGCACCCCCTCCAAGAACAAAAAGGCACTAAAAAATTAACTCAAATCTTTTATGCACACTAATCATGAAGTGTTCCTTTACACAGTTTGCCATTTGATATACTTAAGTATCATATGGCTTGTGCCTTGGACATGTTAATAAAAAGAGAAAAAAAAACAAATCATCTCAACAATGCCAAATTACTTTAACCTAAATGGGATCTTTTAGATTCATGAGTTACCCTTGTAGAGTGGTAAAAACATTAATGGGTTACCCTTGTAGAGTGACAAAAAAACATTAATGGGTTACCCTTGTAGAGTGGTAAAAAACATTATCAAATAATTAACAACACTTGACTTGGACTCCACAATCTAATTACAGGTTCAAATCCCACTTGTAGCACATTTTTTGGCAATTATCCAAATTCCTTTTAATGCAAATGATTGGCTCAGTAAATTTTAAGTTTGGTCTGAATTTCTGAAGTGGGGAATTATTATCATACACTGATTTTTTTTGGACTAGTGTCCTTATCTGTGTTGTTATAGTCACAACATTTTGGACGTTGTTCACTCCGGCTTACTTCCGGTGTCTGTCATAGTTGGTAACCTTCTGTCCACGAGGGTTGATTGTTCTCATTGCATTGTCCATGCCAGAGGATATCTTGTTAGTTCCCTATCCATCTTGATAGGTCTAGCATGGGACAGCAGAATGAGAACAATCTACCTCCGTGGATTGAATAAAGGGTTCGGTTCGAAATTCAAAGAAGGTTACCAACTATCACAGACACCTGAAGAAGGTACAAACAGCTGAAACAGTGTGAGGACACTAGTCCTAGTAAATCAGTGAATAAAAATGATTAAAATTTACTGACAAAACTTGTATCACCAGGTTAACAATTTTGTCCCAAGAAAACATTCATGGCATTGCACAAATTAAAAAATATCTTCCTGACCATTCACCAACCGATTGCATATGGAATATTTGTTTACCTTTTTATGATTGTTTTATTTCAAAGATGCTACCAATCTGAACCAAATTCACTGCTTTCATTCATTTCTTTTTATTCTCTACCCTCAGGTTTTATTCTCTACCCTCAGGTTTTACTGTTCTTCTTGTGGAAAATGTTATGCAAAACAATTTTTCCAGAGATTTATTTCCCTGTAGCTAAAATTTCTTAAATCTGGATTTTCTGGAAAGAAAAAATAATGCTTGTTGCCCGTGCGGCTTTTAACTGTTTAAGACCAGATCCTGCTTTAACTGTTGCAATAGGTTCATCTTTTTTTCTTTTTTTGAATCTATTCCAACAAAATATAATTATTGCCTTACAATCTGATCAGACCGGAAAATTATCTCTTTCTCTCCTAAATATTTTCCCTGCCACCTTTTTAAGCTACACAAAACATTAGGTTGTACCACATGAAATATCGCATTCAACACTATTTTAAACAAAAAGAACATATTCTTTGGCAATTAGCAGCATTAGTCATGTAACAACCCCACCACAAATCCAATATATTGGGTTCTACCACACAAAATGTCAAATTTCGACAGAGGAATAGTAAAAACTCTATATTTTAAACAATAAGAACTTTTTCTTTTAATCAAAATATGAGTTTACAGTTATTGTAAAGGATCCAGTTTTCATTGCAAGTTGTGACACATTTCAGAAACTAGTCCTTATTGTCACTATTGTACATAGTGATAAGCACGTCTCAAAATGATGCAGTTTTTGATTTTATGTCAATTCATGTAGAATGCATTAGTTTAATCTTTTTTCACATTTACTATCGCAGCCAAATAGTGAGAAACGGTCATAGGAGAAACTTCAAGCTTTGCTGAAAGTGCCCAAATGTTGTTCTCGGATTATCTAGGTCTCCTTCAGGTCTCAGCTTGAATATTCTCATTTCTAAAGGGAAATTTCTGAAACCACTGTTGGATTGTTTACTAATTCTTTCTTCAAATACCAAATAAATATTTCTCTCTGCTTTAGCTGCATTGTGTCACTATATAAAAAGAATAGTCGTGCTTGTTTGACAGAGAACATATAGAAAAACAAAGTCTATAATGAACGAATCACCCAAAGAGTGAGAAACAAGAGTAGAATAGCCATAATATCAAATGATATATATATGCACCTACTTACATACATCACCAAAATCCTGAATAATTATGGATCTAACACTTCATGTGGTACAACCTAAGATCCCTTAATATTATTACCATTTTATAAATATACCAAAAGAGTTTTTGCATTGTATGCCATATTCCAAAAGTGCTGAGTTGGGTTTAAAAAACATCGGTGTATTTTAGTTTACATTTTGACCTAAAGGGAATCAAAATCTTTTCAAATGGATTATAGTTTATATAAAAACAAAATTCTGGAAGTTGATAATCTCTTTCTTTTGCATTTTCTTATATGAAAAAAAAAAAAAGAGAGAAGATGAAATCTAGCTGAAATCTGTTTGTTGTATCAAACACTTAACATGAATTTTTGGCACATTTTGTACCTCTATGAATTGATTGATGTTTGTCTATCTCTATTGATAATTTTACTAAGAAAAAGAAAAAATGGAAAACAAGCAGAATCTTTTAAAAAGGTTATTTAATTGTAGAGGGGGATTTGAAATAATTTTTGTATTTTTCTACACAAACTGATTCATATCAAAACTATGGTTCTCTTATCAACCTTATTATGATCACTGCTACTGTTACGTTATTATTATTATAACTGACACATTATTATTATTATTCCTATTGTTATTAGAACTGAGTTCAGTTATCTGACTCATGTGGTGAACCTACTGGCTCAAATTTGAGCTAAACAGAGACTCACTCATGTTCAGTGCAGTCAGTCTTATAAAATACACCAACCCAGGTGTTATCTCTAACAAATTAATCAGGATTGCCACTATTATTATTGAGCGTGTATATTTGCCATCTTCTATAGAATTTCAGGTTGGCAATACGTTTTGGATTTAGAAAAGAACATTTTATGTTCATATTATTAAAACAAAAATCTTGCTGTTCTTTTTTCTATACAAAATCTTGTTGCCACATTGATTCTTTCTCTCTATAAAAGCATGAAATGCCTTAGAAGAAAAAAGAAAAACTAAAATATTTATTCTTCTTAGTTGCAAGATCTGGTCTTAAACACTGCCTTATCTGTGAAAATCCAATCTCTTATAGTTCTGTCTGGTCTGAAAGTTGGCATTATTGTATTCTTTGAAATCAAAAAACAAAATGGCTTCTTTTGTGCCCATCAGTCAAATATCAAAGCCAACATTTTTTTTTTCTATTGTACAAAAAGACTAATTCCTATTTTAGCAAATTACCATGTTTCCTACTTCTTTGATTGGGTTTGGTTCATTCCAGACACCAATTTTTCAAAAACATGTCGAAATACTTGTATCTTCTTTGGTATGATATCAATTGGTTATAATGGAAAATCTATCCAAATTAAATACTATGTATGTACACATGCACATTATTGATATACTTGTATACACATTTTGGGGTAACACTATAAACATTTTCTGTGCCTATTATGCTTAGAGAAATGTCTTTTTTTTTCTAACCATTATTTAGTGAGAATTAATTTGAGAAACTGAAGAAGGGGTTTAACTCTTGATTCTTTTGAATCCTGTTTTTTTTTTCTTCTTCCTTAAAGAACATACAGGGTGTCCCAAAAGTACCGCCCGGTTTGAAGCTGATCTCTATATATCTTGGTATATCTATTTAAATATTACGCCATACGATGCTATTTTTAGTAACTCATTTTCTCGATCTGTGAAATAATAGGGTATGTAACTGATGAAATATTTATTCCATTTTAGATCATGGCTACTAATCGTCTGACAACTGAACAGCGGATACCTGCAAATCGGGCGTTACTTTTGGGACACTGTTACAAAAAAAATGGAAAATATTATTCCAATCAAATACATTTTCCTAGATACATATCCAGAAATATTTAGATAAAAGCATTTATGGGAAACTAAAAAAAATTCTTTTTTTTTTAAACAAAAAAACGAATTTAAAGATGAAAAACTGTCGTTTCGACAGAACAGTTGGCCTTATGATAAATTGGTTCATATAATTTATGGACACTAAATCAAACTGTGCATGTTTTTTTTCTTCTTAACCTAAAGCTTAACAAAGCCTAACCCAAAGCTTCTAATGTTCTGTATGCTGAAAAACAAACTCTTAAAGCCTTATCAAAATGTAGAGAGCAAAACTATTGAATGGGCAAAGAAATGAGATTGCAACTTAATAGTTTGTTTGGACTAACATCCCTATCTTTTTTTTTCTTAATTATTTTACTCTGGGTATATAATGCTTTGCCCTCCCAACATTTTTTTTAAAAAGTCTAGTTCCTAGTTACATCCCAAAATTAAATGAGTGCAAATTGCTGATTAGAAGATATAAAGACACCTAAAGCTTCTCTCTTTCATTCCTCTGTGCATAATAAACAAGTGAAAAGCTTCCTGACAGTGCCATTAATTTAATGACATAATTGAGTCTGAATGTTTTTCTATTGTTATTCATTATTCTTCTACAAGTTGAGAAAAAATAAATTAGTTTTAGCAGAGATGGCATTATAATTAATGCCCAAACTCTTGTAGCCCTTTAAGGAAGGAGATTTATTCACCTACCCACGAGGGAAAATACGACACACAGTCAGGTTTAAAATTACCCAATCCCTGCCACCTGTGTCACAAAAGAGTTGGGACTACTCCCAACCCTCATCTTAGAGTGCAATGGGGAGGTGCTTCCCCAGGGTTGGAATCCCCAGCACCATGCCATGTCCTGCCTGGAGGCGAGAACCCAACTGAAGATCAGATACTTCACTCTGATCCCAGCCCGAAGGCCAGGAAACTAGATAGAGAAAGAGATGTCAAAATATAGAGAGCATCCATGACATAACTTGGGATGTGAGTCGAAACAAATCACTGATGCGTCATTTGGTTGTTGAACTGCTTTATCTTCTCAAAAAAAAGAGGAGATGCAGCTTATCCCTTTTTTGAAAGATTTAAAACATTCCTTAATCTAACTGCTTCAAGCTCTTCCCTCATTTCTTTGTATGTTTCCCTCTCCGCTGTGATGTCTTTGTTGTTTAGCTGTGTTAGTTAAAATGTGTTTGGGTTTTGACCATATTTAGCTGTGTTAGTTAAAACGTGTTTGGGTTTTGACTGTATTTAGCTGTGTAAGAAAAGAAGAGAGAAACAAAGATACGACCGAGCATTAAGAATGATCGCCGAAAAAAGCCGATTCTTAGATCCCAAGCGAACCCTCACTTCCGGTATTGGAAACAAGGCTCCCTCTGGTGATTTCCATTCGGCAGGTATCGTGCAAGTCGCTTTGTTTATTTACATAAAACATACAGACGAATAGATATATAAACATTACATCTGCCATGATAAACATTTCTTCTTGAAGTTGTGTTTTTCTAATTGTATTTAACAGTGTGTGAGGACCCACCTCTATATGGATCAGACTTGAGCCTACAGCAACACGGAATTCACTCTCCTGCCAATACGCGTAGCTTACACATTACAAAGATTTTTTTTTTTTTTTTTTTTTCGATTGAGTCTTTATTAAATAACTGAAAGTTTGATTTCAAATGACTGCCTTAGTAGACTCCTTTACCTACAGCAGGGCATCATATTTAGCTTCAAAATAGCTTCTTGCTGACTCATTCTCAGAGAAAGTTATTAAACAAAGGCAGTTCAAATGATGAAACAATTATATTTTCCCAACATCTGGATTGCATTACATCTACTTCATCCAAGATATTTAAAAAAGATAACATTACTACTAGTGTACATAAATAAGAAAGATGGCGATGTTTTAGGCGATCATTGAAAAATAAGGAATGTCTATATGGTTAGATTTGAATGACTGCAACTGGAAGGTCTCTGTGGCCTAATCGGTAAAGGAGCTGTGATGTAAAGACAAGCTTCCTACGGAAAAGGGATGCAAGTTCGAGTCTCACCAGAGGCTTATTCTTTATATCCAAACTGAATTGCTTATTGACAACCATGATGGTCTGAGAGTTGCAATAAAAAGCAACTGAAATTAAGATGAAAGAAATACTAGTCGAAAAATTAATAGCAATAAACTTGCTGAAATCAATTTGGCTTAACAGCAAGTTGCCAGCCAAGCAAATTTCTATTCCAAACTCACTTGGGAGAAGGAAAGTTCTACATGACGTAAATCATTATGTATTGCTGGGGAAGTCTATGATCCAATAGCTTAGTTATATACATTCTCTGTCCAGATATTTTGGGAAAAGTCAAGAAAAGAATCACTATTAGAAATAATAGCCAAATACCCATCAGTAGGACAGCTTATTTGGCCATAGCTTTGGTTACATATACTTATGTTAGCTCCATTATGATAAGCATTTCATATAAAGCAAGGGAGAAGAAGCTGCTTGCCTTGTTAAATCAAAAAGTAAATATATTAGAAGCTTTTACAGACAGACGGTAGAAGCTCTTATAGACAAACAGACGGGAGGGGAGGAGCATTTGAAGAAAAATTCATTTGTTTAAGGAATTTGACAGTTTTGATTAACTGTCTGTTTTAATGAAGAAAAAAAAATTTTTTTTTTCAAAATTTTCCCCCGCACCACAGACAAACGTGGTTCCAATTGGAATGTCTTCTTGTATTTCGTCCATAATTAACGGCAGGTCTCAAGTCCCACATGACAAACTAACTTGCCTCCAAAATTTTTTTCTTTTTGTGGAATGCGCAAATGGATATCTTGTGCTGAGCAACTCGGCAGAGAAAACTGCTAAAGGATTCTTTAAAAAATGAAAATATATATATATAAATACATAAAACTAAAAAATATCTATGTTAATTTTCAGTTTTATCTCATATTTCACGGGCTTCTGGGCAACGTCGAAAGCATTTATTAAAAAAAATGACCATACTGATCAAGATAAAAATTTTGTAGTGATTATTAACTATTAACGTCATAAAACGCTGGAAACAACCCCTAATCGACAGCAGAACTCTTCTGTGGCGGAAACAAAGTTTGTTAAACTTATGTCAGATGAAATGAAAAAAAATAAAGAAAAAATTTTTACCTAAAGTTGAAAGGGCGGTAACTTTGATCAGTAGCTATTCGCCTCATTATTAACATAGAAATTAACATCTAAATTTTCTTATATGAAAGTAAGAGTTAATAATAACCAGAAGAGCTAAATTTGGTATGTCAATCCATTTGATCAACATCCCTTGATAACTCAATCTCATGCAAGGGAGGATTCACTTACATTCAAAGAGTATCATGCACCTTTATTGACACCTATCGACATACCCTTGCTCGTTGATTTTAAATTTTCAGACTTAATTTTTGATCTATGTGGTGGTTTTTGATTTGTCATTTGCAATATTATCAGAGTTAAGGGTCGTTTCATAATATGATGAGATAAAGCTGGAAAATGTCTTTAAAACAATTAAACAGACATCTTTTCTATGCATGGACAAGATACAAAATTGTTTAGGTTACATCATATAATCATAGAAAAAGAATGCTCAAAATGAGATTTCAGCAAAAGCATTTGTTTGAATCTTTTCGGTTTTTGTCTATTAGTATTTAAGAAAGCCTTTTTATAAGCTAATTGCTTTTTCAGAAGAGAAAATATTTAAATGAACATTTTATAAAATGATGGAAGACTATGAAAAATTAACCTAACTGGACTTTTAAATTTCTATGGATGACTCAAAGCATACATCTGATTTTTTTTTATTTCTTTTAGGAAGTTTTGTAATTAACATATATTGCTGCTAGAGGTAATCTGCATTTTTGTTATTAAAATGGAAGAATATATCTTTTTTTTTTTAAACCCCTTTTTGCCTAAATTTTACAATAACCTCAATGCCCTCCCATACTTTTTCCTCTGGTTCAATTTGCTAACCATTAACCTTTTCCCTCTTTTCTCTCTTTCTACCCAAAGTGATCTTAGTGTTTTCTGGTAACCTATTGCCATTCTACGTGCAGTCTGGAATGATTGTGTCTTGAAATCATTAACAAAATACCTTTAACATGCTCAAAAAAATAAAATAAATTCAAATCAACGTAATGGAAGGTCTGTGAAGTAGAATTATTTGGCATCTTTACTTGTTTTTGATATGTACACCCTTTTTATTTTGGGCCTAAGTATAATGGCTGGCCGTTATTGTTACCAATGAGAATGTTAAAAGATTTGTAAAAAAATGGAAGACAACGAACCTAAATATTTCCTCATGAGGTTACGCATTAAGGCCCAGTTCAGCCAGAAATTAAAAGATAAAAAATCTTTTTTCATTATCTGAAGTCAGACTAAGGAAAATAGCCAAAGGCCTAACTTACAATCAGTTGTCTGAGCATTAGTATCATAAAGTAATATAAGAAGTTTGGAACAATGAACTTAGTCATTTTTTTGTCACAGGTTTTTTTGTTTGTTTTTCTTCTGAAATATTTAAAAGTTTCTATAAAAGCTATTTCATTATCCCCCTCCTCCAGTGCAGGGTTGCAAAATTATTTCAGATCTATTAAGAATTCAAAGAAAAAAAGATTTAAAATAATAGTTTTATGCTTATCTTTGTTGATCAAATTATAACATGTTTGCTCTGTAGATTAAGGTCTTATTTGGGTTTTTTTATGTGCCCCATCAAGTAAAAATCTAGCAATAAGTGTTGTGTTCCAATAATGTTAAGAAATTTATCCAATTTCTTCTTCAATTTTGATTTGAACTCTTAACTTCATGAAGCGCTTGGTACCGCTCTAATTGACAGTGGAACTCTGTGAATAGAATAAAAGAATAATGTAATTCTGTGAATTTTTAAAAATTACCTAAACATGGAAGGGAGATACTTTAATCACTAGTTATTCCCCTTCATAAGAACATTCAAATTTTTTCTATATGAGTTTAAAAGTTAACTCTACCAACAGCCAGATGCCAACCTCTTCACCTTCATGGACTTTCTGATGTAGACATTTACATCTATTTTTAGTTTTACTGCTCTACTAAACCAACCTAACTACGAAATGGTTAACGTGTTAATTCATTAATTAACGAATAAAACCAAAATATAAATGCAGGGCATTAAATTCCCTCCTTAAAAATCAAACCACTGATCAGACAAATTTCTAAAAAAAAAACAAAAAAAAACAATTAAAAATTAAAAAATATTCCTCTTGTCCAAATTTAAAAGAAATCTTTAAT
Source organism: Architeuthis dux (assembly GCA_006491835.1). Classification (NCBI taxonomy): domain Eukaryota; kingdom Metazoa; phylum Mollusca; class Cephalopoda; order Oegopsida; family Architeuthidae; genus Architeuthis; species Architeuthis dux. The sequence goes on from VCCN01007234.1 coordinate 5,133,210, forward strand.
TACAAAAAGATGGGAAATATTTTCACAAAGTTTTAAAATCATAAATGTTTTTAAAAAATATATATAAAATAAAGATATTGGTTATTTAGCAGTATTTGACATTATTCTTTTCTGTCCACATCAATTGTTGGCAAAAATATCTTGAAAATTCTGTCTATTTTCATGAAAAAAAAAGAAAAAAGAAAAAAAAAAAAGAACAGAAAATGGCTTAGAATCCATTTTGTATTGTGGCCCTTACTATAAACCCTGTCTGTATCAGTGAGTTTGTATTTATCTAAAATTTGAGGTACTCTCAAAATTCAATGAAACAATATTTCATCCAAACTTTACCACATGTGAAAAAGCCAAGCTTTAGAGCATATTTCTGATTCTATAGAAATCTCACTTATATATCAGATTATGTAGATAAAATCACAAAGTCGGAAGGCTTGTGGTACAACTGATATTTTTATTCCAACGTTTCGTCCTTTTCGGAACATCCCGTTGGAATAAAAATATCAGTTGTACCACGAGCATTCTGACTGTCATTTTATCTACATATTATCGGATTCACCAGAATCCATATCAGATTATAGATGTAGCACTGGGAATTTGTTTATTTCATTCTGAAGACAGACCTTCAATTTCTGCATTTTGAAGTATTCAGATTGACAATTTTGAGGATCTTTTTAGTTTACTGATCAAAATGTTTAAACAAATTATAAATCATTCTTATAAAATAGATTTAAAAATATAGAGATGAAAAATTTTAAAATAATATTTGCCTTTATTTTATGATCACTGTATTTTCAATTTCATTCAACAGCCGACTAAGATAAATATTGCAGGGAATAAATGGAAAAAAAAAAGAAATCATGGTTTTAGGGTTATAAAATACATAGAATATAACTATTTGATATATTTTTGTGTCATGGGGTCTTTCTTTTTTTTTAATGTTATAACCTGCCATTTCAAGATTAATTGGTTATTTTCAATAGAATCTGGTTATATATCTAACAACAACATTTTTTTTAAAGTTTGGGTAAATAATATTTTCATCTTCTAAAATCTATCTTAGTAAAATTACCTCTGTCCCATAATTGTTGTTACATTTAGTGTATGAAATGTATATCCAAATGTTGCAACTATTATGGGAGAGAGGTAATATTTATCTATGAAAAAACAATTTACTTTTTTCTTTTACTATTTCTCCTGTTGGTTTAGTAAGCAGTGAAACGTAATTTTTTTATTTCAACTTGTCATTCTTTCTGACAGGGAGTGGATAGATATTCTATAGCCACCAGGCCTTATGGAATCCAAGTGATACGCTATACCCTAGACGCATGAACCCTACTCACCATAGCGAGTGAGCTGCATGACGTGCCTTGCACCCCAAAGTCTGTGAAAAAACCGCCCACTCTGGCCAGCAGGTCAAATGAACCCTGCTGGACACAACCCCCAGACCTTATCCTCTCTTCCCCTCCAAAAAAACACCTTTCCCCTAGCAAGCAGAGTCCAACTCCTGTAATCACTGACAGGTGTTTACGGGTGTTTGACGATATGCTTGCCAAGTGTACATTGTGTGTGTTATAGTTGAGTAGAGAGTAACACTGGTGTTATTGACAGTTTGCAGGGCTTTCACGAATGTGGGATCTAATGTATATTTAAATGAAAAAAAAAAAATTTTGTGGATTTCTTTTTTGTAAGATGCGGTATCACTTGCTATAAATATTTTTAGTTATTCAATTAAAAGAATATTGAAGTCATAATTAATTATATAATAAATAATAGTTATAACTGAGAGTTTTCCTTCTTAAAATGCTGGATAATGTACATTACACCCTCTATAGTTTTACACCTGAAGAAGGCTGAAGAACATATCTATCATAAAACATTATGATAAAAAAACAACAAGGATGAAGTTACTAGTTCAAATAACATGTAGAATAATAAAATATAATTACAAAATATATCATCTTAGAACGTAAAGGCTGAAAAGTTAAGATAAAAACGACAGTTATAAAAATATTAGACGAATAATGAAAATATTTCATTTTCAAACTTTAGACGACAGTAAGAAGGCTGAAGAACATCGGCCAATATGTTGATAAAACAACAAAGATGAAGATACTAATTTGAATGTGTAGAATAATCAAAAGACTTCATCTCTGAACTTTAGACAACAGTTTTCCCAATAAAAAAGAAAAATATGAAGAACTTGTAATACTTCCTTGAACACATAAGTCATTATTTACAACAATAACCAAGAATTTTACAAGTATAAAGGGCATCCCTAACGCAATTATAAATAGCTGTGTGTATGGCAATTAGCTTCTTCTAGTGAGCAAACGAAGCCTCTGGGTGATTCAGGAGCTCGGTTTTGGCAAATTTTACAATACAAACAGATAAACAATATAAATTTTAGTAGTATAGTGTGGGAATGCTGTTCCTCCCCTTCCAAACAAAGGTAATGGACCGCCATTCGCATGCGCTCCCACAGCACTAAACCACTGGTTAGTCTCCTAGATAGAGTGTTACCGCTGGAAAGTCAAAGATTAAGGTTTCTGATCCCCTTGAAAGACAAAGTTATGCCTGCGTCTTGTTCATAACAAGATGGCTGTTGCTCCCCATCATTCTTTTTGGCCAATCTTCCTCCCATTTTCCTCATTTGACTGAAGGGGTGTAATTTTTTGTAGGACCCGACTCGGGGCCTGGTGGTTTTTGTTTCCCGGGTATGGCATCCCATTTTGCTGCTGCTGCTGATGATTAAAAACATTGAAACACCAACAAAAAAAAACAAATGTGTTTTCCGATGCATCCATTTTGCACCCTCGCTAGTAAAACTGCCAGTGCTTAACCTTCAGTTTTTTTATTCTTCCACTATCATCATCAGTATTATTATCATTATCCCAACCCCCTAAAATAAAAAGAAAAATTTAAAAAAAAAAAAAAAGAAAAGAAAATCACTCTTCACCTGTTAAAGAATTTAAACGAGAGGTGGATGTGATAATTGTTCCGTGTTTGCCAATTTTTTTTTTACCACTAACTTTCTTTCCAAAATTGAATTAATGTTTTTTTGTTTCCAACTGGAAATATTTTGTATGAAAGACAAGCAATTTTTGTCAATTTTTTTTTAAGTGCAGTCGCATACTCTTTTCTTTGTGTGTATGAACGTAACAGGTCGTGTATGAATAAGAAAAAATTGAAATGTTAAATATCTTTATAGATATAATCTTACTTTTCATCTTCTGTCCTTGTCTTACCATTCCTTAGAGGTTTAAATCGTTTGTAAGAGTCTCAATTTATTGTATATGCTAAGGCTTTGCATTGTTTTTTTCCCCTCATAACTTAATACAATATCATACCTATCAAAATAAATCATTTAGTAGGTTTTGAAAAAAAAAGTATTTCTTTTTAAATAAAGAAAATGCATAGCTTTTAAAATAAAAAAAATAAGGAAAACAAAAAATATCCTGGAATTAGTTCACATATGGCAAAACTAAAATTTGATACATGAAACAAGGTTACTGCGTACAAGAATTTTTGTGTGTGCGTCTCTCCCTCTTTCCCCCCCGGCCATTGCTACTAACCTCAAACCTTGCAGACTTGTCATTATGGTTGACATTGAGGCAGTCATGGATTATCTACCACCCGGGCCTCTGGGCTTAAGCCTACTCAGCCTAATGGTTAATCCGCCACTGCATTGGGGGGTCACATGATTTCCTCTATGGTAAAATGTGATATCCGCAGAGCCAGCCTATCAAACTAACTTTTTTAGGGTTTGTTTTTTTTCTCTGAATTTGGCCCTTACACCTCTTCACCAAACAGTTTTTTTTCAAAACAATATGCCTAGTGGTTTCAATTCTCTTGATAAAGTTAATCCCTTGATAATTGTATAGGTTTGAAAAAACAGAAAAACATGTACATGTGGAATTGCAAAATAATGGTTGGAAAAAAATAGAAAATAAAAAACTGTGCAGTAATATTGTCTTCCATAATTTGTAATTATTACTAAAATGTCCCATAATTGTTACATTTGTATATGCATATCATATACTAAATGTAGCAACTATTATGGGACAGAGGTAGTATTTTATTCTTGAATAATTGTTAAAAATTAAATAAAGTTATAAAAAAAAGAAAAAACAGCTTGTTTGATTATTTTCCTAGTTGCAAAAATAGCCATTTTAAAAAAAACATATCAAATTTTAATCCACTAAAATGTAAAGGAATATGTAAAATATTACCTCTGTCCCATAATAGTTGATACATTTAGTGTGTGAAATGTATATGCAAATGTAACAACTATTATGGGACAGAGGTAGTAGTTTCTTTTTTTGTCGCCTTTAAAAATAAATAAATAAAAAACAAAAAAAGAGAAATAGCAATATCTCGACATTCCTTTTTATCCATATTTCAAACTATTTGCAGCTGACATTCCCATCAAAACAAGCAGTTTGGTTGTGCTTTTATAATTATTATTGGTGTACCTGTGCTGTCAAAAATAATGGCATATACAAAATATATGGATACATTGCGTTTTTTATACATGGATAATAGAAAAATTATGCAAGGGATGCAACTCTTCTGTATTAAGTAGGTTATGTCCCTTTAGTAACAATATTTATTTAATTGATTCGGGTTACAGACAAAAAAATAAATATACAAATACAGGTGGTGTATGATTATGGTAGAAGATTATTATAATTAGGGAGGGTGATTCATCTGATAGATACGATGGTTCTCTTACCAACCATGTTAATTTCAGCATGGTAGAGTTTTGTCGGAATCAAGGATTACCCATCTTACCCCAAGGAGAATCTTCTTAATCCATACCAATTGTGGTCAATCTATTTGTATACTTGTAAAACCCATGATGACCCCGAGGTATAAATAAATTATTTCTATGATTAATGTTATTAGTAGCAGTAGTAGTAAGAAGCAGAATGGACATTCGTACATTTATTTATTACCAACAAAATTCAATTATTGCCAAATCATTTCCTCTATTACTGTTATTTCCTCTGCTATAAAAGAATTATACTTTGTGCAAGTCTCCCCTCCCCCTTTCTCACCAAATTAATTTCCTTTTTATGATGAATTTCTATCCTTTTACTCCCTCGCCTTGTTTTGGGTATGTGACCAACTCATCGGAAAATACGTGCAAAATAGATAAAACTTCAATTAAAAAAGTGAAAAAATGAAAAAAAAAACAAAAAAACTATCATACCAATGCAGAGATCTTTTCTATCGTACCAAGAAGACAGATCTTTTCTACAAATTCCTTCCCATTTATCTTCAGGACTTTCTTTTGTATCTTATGCCTCTACTGTATATAAATATAATATATACATAGTGATGTAAATGGTATACAACAGACTGTACATAGAGGAAACTATTGTTGTTTTTGTAGTCGCATATAAACATATCTATGTCTAACCCTGTATATCTGGGTATGCATAATAATGAATAGGAACCTTTTTTTTTTTAGTTTTTCTTTACTTTTTCTGTGTAAGTGATGATGGTAACATTTGTCATATGTTCAGACTAAATTGTAAAAGTACCCCCATCTTGTTTTCTCCCCTCAATGACCTATTATGATCATTTTTTATCATTATTATTAAAATTATTATTATTATTATTATGATAGAGCACTTTATGACTCCTTATGTGCACAGCTTTTGCTATAATGCTTCAATAAAGATTCTTCTCATACCAATTCATTTTGTTCTTGTTTTTTAACCCATTGTACCCGAGGTGTTCTGTGAAGACCAACTTTCTTGCTTTCTTCATTCGGTTCATCCAATGTTTGGGGATCGTGAAGGTTTTCAGCACAAACGACCTATGTCAGTGCAAGAAATACATCGAGGATGAAGACACAATGATAATAATTAACTCTCAAACTAAGAACCATGCAACACACACAGGAGAAGATCCTGCTTAATATCACATGGAATGATCACAAGACAGAATGATAAGAATTAACTCTCAAACTAAGAACAACGCAACATGCACAGGAGAAGATCCTGCTTAATATCACATGGAGTGATCACAAGACAGAACATTATATTAAAAAGCAAATAGGTGTCAGAGTTATAAAAACTATTAAAAAGCTCAAATGGCAATGGGCAAGCCATGTTGCAAAAATGTCAGACAACCGAAACTGTCCAAGAGAGAAAGGAACTCCGTGGTTTCAACAATATCAGATTTCTTGAAAAAATCCATACTAGGCAGATTTGAACCAGACAACAATCCTAAAACCTTCACCTTATCTGAGAAAAACAAAGCCCCAAATGTAACAGATTGTGTCAGATTTCCTTGAATTTTCTCTCTTCTCAAAAACTCACCATGTTTAAGGTCTGTCAAGATAGTATCCAGCCATTTAATATTAATGAAAAATAGCCTACCTATGGCAATGGCGCCATAGTCCCCTTCAAAGTAATCCCTTTGGAACCTCACACACTTATCTCTGCATCCCTTCCAGTTTTCAAAACAATCTGCACAGTCCTCTTTTGGGATCCCCACCAGGTGCCTCACCATAATCTTCTTAATCTCGTCCATGGTTTGGAATCACAGGGATCCAAATTTGGACTGTAAGGAGGCTGATAGACCTTGATGATGCTATGTCTTGCTAAAAACCCTTGCTAAGTCATGGTGAATGCGACGGTCACACAGTATACAAGCTCATTCAATGGCATATTCAATGTCAACTGAGTAACCCCACAGGAGAATGTCTGTCCACGCATGTGCAGTTCGGTTCCCTCTGATTGGTTGCCAAGTTACATCAAGGCCACGCAACCCATTCTTGAGATATTCAAAATTGCTTGATACTTTATGGAGAGACCTTGCATAATGCAGAAATCTCATGCATAATGAGACCTCCACTTCCAGTGGGTTAAAAAGATTGAATATATTTCATTTCATGTATGAATCGAGCCTCCACTTTATTTTATTAATAAAAAAAAACATCATAAAAGATTTATCAAATGCTTAAATCCCTCTTTTACTGTACATATTTCCATTTGAGTGTATGATATAGATTTAGAATCTAGACAGAAATATCTTTCAATTACTGCAGACAGAGAATATGCCAAGTTTTCACTTGATATCAAACAAAATCTTATATAATAAGCCAGATGATGGACTATATTTTCTGTCTAACATTTGTCAAGGAAGATAACTATTAAATGCTAATTGTAGAGTAGCCTCCTTTATTAGAAACCATCAACCAAAACTGTCACCATAGTCAACACTGGCTGTCTATCTATGTATGTATGTGTCACGCATACAGGCCGCACCAATGGAGCTAGAGGGCTGAAGAATTAAACATTTACTCCTTATTATGTCTAGAAAAAACGTTTTTTTTGTTTTGTTTTTTAAATTCTCCCCCAAACCAGTTTTTAGTGGGGTTCAATTTACAATGTAAGTTCATGCTAAATTGATCCCTTAGTTTTGATTCTAAAGCATTACTTGTGTATTTATTCATATATTAGTCATTCTCATGTATAATGAGACCTCCACTTCCTGCTGGTTAAAAAGCTTGAATATGTTTCGTTTTCATGTATAAATTTAGCCTCCACTATATTTTAAGAAAAAATACTTAAATGCTTTTCCCATCTTAACAGTTTTATTTTCTTGGGATCCATCTTTTACTGTACATATTTCCATTTGAGTGGATGATGTAGATTTAGAATCTAGACAGAAATATCTTTCAATTATTGTAGACAGAGGATATGCCAAGTTTTCACTTGATATCAAGCAAAATCTTTTAAAATAAAAACAAACAGGTCTGGTCAGTCACTCAATAGAAACTGTTACGTGACCAACATCTTTGGCAGCATGCTGTGTTGGGGGTGATCAATTAAGAAATGGGGAAAAGTGGTGATCAATGAATAAGTTACTTCTCTTGCATTTTGTTGGGCTGTGATCACTAAAAAGTCTGAATTTTCATTTTTTTAAAAGTGTGAATGCCGACGGACACAAACTAAGGGATCAATTTAGCATGAACTTACATTGCAAACGGACCCCCAACTAAAAACCTATTTAGGGGACAAATTTTCTTATTTAAACAAAAAATGTTTTTACTAGACATAATAAAGAGTAAAATTTTCAGCCCTCTAGCTTCATTGGTGCAGTCTATACCCACAATACATATATAGCCAGCCAGTAAGACTGACTTAAAAACTGAAGAAACCTATGTTGACAGTTTCTAACAATGGAGGTACTGGGTGGCCAAGGGAGTAGTGGCACCGAGAATGGACTTGGCAAGCTGAATTCAAACTCCGGCTGGGACAGTCTGTGTTCATTTCACACTGATGCCCTTGGGATAGGCATTAATCCATCTCTCCCACCAGCTCTGAGTGAAATAGAGCAGAGTGAAGTGAGTGACACCACTTCAGGTGCTTGTTTGCCTCAGACTAATTCACATAGAGCAAATAGGCCGAGTAAGTAGTAACATGATATGTAGAGGTTAAGCAGGAACAGCTGAAGATCCAGCCAGTGTAAGCGCACTACTTACTTAAAGAAACAATTTATTGTTCTAGACAAAACCTTCACGACAGAGAAAAAGATAAAATGAAATTACAATTCCTCCTTGTATTAAACAAAAAACAAGGTGTGTGTGGAGGGATAAACTGCACTTCCAGTTTTGAAAGGAGAGACCAGAATTTATTGGTTACCACACCTTTCCAGCCAAGTACCTCTTGTTCTTATCACCAGATGGTATCAGAATTTTATTTATGTCAATAAGTACAGCACTTACTTGTTGCTGCTCCTAAACAAGGGCTGCACTCACAAATAGGGTTCAGCGCAAGAGCTCAGGACCGACAATCATCAAGTCGTAGTTTCCTTCAAGAGTGAAGGTTTTTCTTGGCAGGCTCTGATGAAGGAAGTTGTTCTTGGAGAAAGGTTTACATTAAAAGGTAACCAAGTCAAACTTTAAGAGGACAGAAGGGGGATATAACAAGGAAGGTTTTAGGGGACCTTGGCTCCCCTTCCCATACCTCATTTGTAACATTTCTGTTGTTTATCCAGATGCTCGTTCAGGAACACAAAACTAACCAAGAGAAAGGGAGCTGGTATTCTTCTGGACATGGTAGTCAACATGGGGAGGAATTTGTTTTTGTAACAATACCTATGTTAACCCTTTTGAGATTCCTGCAACATATATATCCCAAGGTTTCTATGACTGCTGGGATATATATGTCCCTTAGATCCAGTGGTTTCAAGGGGCGCAAACCAGTTACTAAAAAAACAGAAGTTTGGTAAATCGGTTGTTAAATATACCTTTCCTATTCACATTAGAGTTACTATTGTGGAGACTAAACCAGAAGTTTCCACTTCAGCAGCTAAATGAATACTGAATCAGAAGAACAAATACTGAGTCCGAGCAGAGAGACTTCCGGCTCCCAGTGAAAATGACTAAAAAAAAAAAAAAGTCGCTCAAAAACATTTTGAACCAATCAGAATCACACTTTGAAGAAATTTTTTAGCCAATTCTGAAGTTTGTCAATATATAAATAGCCAATATGGTGATCCTACTAAACAACGACTTCGCTCCGAGCCGATATAAAATACAACTATTTTTATCAAAAACCTGTTGATATTTGCTTGCCATTGACAAATCTTTATTTCTCATATTTCTTGGACAGTAATCTTGGTAAGTTAGTATTTCACATTGTTCATAACTCTTAACTTAACATTTCTGTTCAGACACTTACAAATTTTACTTTAAAATTCACAAAATAACTCGTTGAATTTACTATATTTATCTAAATGCTGAGAATACTTCCATACCGTTTTCACATGCGCATGGGATTTTTTTGCGTTTCTGAAAGTTTGAAAAAAGCCTGATTTTTGGGGAGGTTTTTTTCACGTTCTTTGATATTAGTTTCTGTAACTTTGTATTTCATTTTGTTCATATTTATTATTATTATTATCTATGTATTAGGATGAAATTAATTTGCAATTAAATGATTTGAAATAGTCACTGATATTTCTGTATTTAAAAATAATATTGATGTGTTAAACTAATTTAGAACAAGGAAAACTAAATTTAAGATTTTTAGTTTTTAATGCAGTCATTAGTTTAAAATCTATCACTGCTTCTTTGATTTTTTTTTTTTCATTTATATTTTTTACATTTCACCTAATAATACAGATGCACTGAACAAAACTTATTTTTCTTTCGAGTTTCTACAATTCATATTTTCTGTTTTAATTATTTTAAAACAATAAGGCAATAGCATTGGGTGAAAAACGAATTTCTTTTTTTAGTATGAAAAACAGTTTTATTCATGAAAATTCAGAACAAAGACAACAGCAGTAGTGATGTATCCGCACAGACACATAGATAGCCAAACAAATTGAGTTCATTTTGCTCCCCGCCCATTCTCCTATCTTTCTGTTTTTAGCGTGAGAGTTCTTTTTATAATGGCAGTTTTTAATTACAGCTTGGACCCCTACAATGAAGCACCAGCATAATAGAACTTTCTTCAGAGTAAAATTCCAAGAATTGATTCAAAGCAAGATCCGAATAAAAGAATAGCTCTACAACTTCAATGTTTGATAACATTTTCAAGCAAGAGACAATTGAACCTCAAACTTCACCAACATGTGATGAAACATCTAATAATACTGTACAAGATGGAGATAGTGCTTTTCCAGATTGCTGGAGTATGAAGCAGGCTGAGGAATTCAAGACAAAATATGACTGGTTACTTGTTATCAGCAAGAAACTTGGTTGTAATCACTGTGCCAAATGCGATTCCATGAACATTAAAGGATTCCATGTATGAAAGGAATGGAAATGCTGCAATGTTGAAGCATCAGGAATAAATAAGGTCGTCCAGCAAGCATCTCTCAGGGAAAGAATGAACTACCATTGTTCATCAAAAGTGCACAATGTGTGATGCAACTAAAGGAATGTGCAGAGAATGAGAATCACTAAAACTAGTGATAAAATTAATGAAAGACACATGAGCTCCATATTTAAAGGCTTCAATACTGTCTACAGTATAGCAAAAAGAAACAGGCCATCTTCAGATATTGAAGATGAAATTGAACTGCAAGTAGAAAATGAGTTAAGACTGCAGTTAAGATAGATCATTGCGAAGGAAATTAAAATGAAATATTTAGTAAGATAATTCAACAGAACCTATAACTGTTATCATTGATGAAGCTTCAACAATATCTAGTAAACCAGTTATAATCATTTTTGTAAAAGTTGATTTTTTTACCAACAGTTTTCCTTGATTTGGTTGAGTTGAAAAGATGCTGAATCAATATATAGTTGTTTACTACAAAGTCTGCATTTTGCAGGATTTGATACTGAATATTTGAAAAACGATCTAATTGCATTTTGTTGCAATGTTGCTCCATTGCAACAAAATGCAATTAGATCTTGTAATGCTTGGCAAAAAATGCTAAACTTAAAAATGATTTTCCTGAGATGATAATTTGGCACTGCTTGAGTCATTGCCTGCAACTTGTTTTGTACAAATCATTTTAAAGCATTTATTAAAACAATAGCATTGGATGAAAAACGATCTTCCATCAATCAAATAAAAATCAGATGGAACTATTTAAAATATCCGGATAACTTGGATTAGAAATCCTAAAGATTGGTAGAGTTTTAGGACCCAGATTGGCTGCTTGTAGCCTTAGATCAACAATTGCTGTATGGTGTGCTTATCCAGCATTGTTCGATTATTTTTTTTCTAAGGGAAAATATGCAGGAATGGCTAACCGTCTTTAGAACAAATCATTTTTGGAAGATTTAGCCATAATGATCGACATATTAGAAGAAATGTCCTTGCTTTCGAATGTTCTTCAAGCAAAACATTTTAATTTATCAATATCTGATAAATTAATAAAAAGAACAATCAAGGCATTCAAAATGCTCAAAGAGAGAAACCCCTACTCTCTTGGAGCATTTTGAATGCCTGGGAAAAGAAAATAGATGAAACATTTCTTCTGGAGTATTTCAACATATCCAGTCGGTTCAAAATAGGAAATGTGTAAGCCTTCCTCACCAGAGACTTCTGGATGCAGTTATAAAAAATATGAAATTTAGGTTGCCAGAAGGTGGAAAGCAGCTGAAGAAAAATTGCATGAATTCTACAAACAATTTCACCATGAAATCTGCATTTCTGGGACTATTTAGAAAATATCACCCGAAATTCCCCTACAATTCAAACAACAGTGCAAAGGGCCAAAAACATCATAAATGCCATTGCTCTGAGTTCTGCAGAGGCAGAAGGGAGAGTCGCAGTAATGAACATTATATACTCAGATAAAAGAAATCGCCTTGATGTTAAGAATGTGGCAAACCTCTTGGTGATTAATTTAATTGGCCTTCCATTTGTAGGATTGTACGGAATCTTAAAATCTGGTTGAGAAAAAAATCACACAGCTGATGACAAAAGACTCAAATCATCAACCAATGAAACATATGATGATAAAGTTTCCATATGGAAATATTTGAAGCATGATAAATAACATTATTTTATTATATAAAAGCCATTGTTACGTGTTTTTGTCACGCTATTCCAAACATAACAATTTAAGAATGTAATAATAAAAAATTTTTTTTAAAAATAGAATGGTTGCTAAATGCCTGAATTTTTCATTTATCCATGTCAAAAAAGAGAGAAACTGTTCCTAAAAATTTTGAATCCAACCACTGTGTAGATCTCTTTTTAAAATCATTACAGTTGAAGCATTCATGCTTTTTCCAAGGGCCCTAGTGCAAATTGAAATCATACAGCCACAGCTGGAATTTGAACTCAGTTCACCAATTCCATTTTCCACTCAGATAACATTACACTAATTTGTCTGGCACAAGGTGACAGATTTGAGTATCCAGTGAAGATCAAACTCATGACAATAGGGAATTAGTGTGAGGGAAGAGCTCGCTAACCCCTGGGCTTATGGTAGGACCCGCTATCTACTAAGTTTTTAGTGAGAAAGTTTAGCTTCCTAGAAAAGCAGCATTAGAAATGCTGGCCTTTACTTGAGCCCAAACACTGGTGGAAAATGCATAAAGATCTTAGCAACAAAATAGGTCCCAATATAGTTATTTACTAAGCTTAACGTAACCTCTTCGAGACTCCTGGGACAGGTATATCCCGAGATGCTGAGATATCCCATATATTTCTTAAGAATTCTACTGGGACGTATGTGTCACAAAAAAAAAGTGTTTCCCGGGTTTAACATTATATGACTTGAACAGGAAAGTGTGTGAATATATGCTACAAGGGTAGTATGAATATTTGAGTTGAAGTGTACATTCAAATTTCTCACAGAATTGAGAAACAGAATTGTTATTCCATTTTACAAATGACCCAGACAACCATATTCCTCTATTCTTGACCTCTGGGGTCAAACAATAGTCAAAATGGAACACAATCATGAGAAAACAATCCTTCAATTCAAATCTAGATTATCAGAATTTCCCATTTCCACAAAGTTAAAAGCGTGGGTGTATCTTTTCTTATTCGTTATTCAAATTAACCACTCCTTCTCACAGATAAGGGTGTATATGCGTGAGATGCATTTGACTTGTTGGCTGTATGACATAAGTGGGTAAAACAGGCTTTTTGATGACAGAAGATAATTTTAATTTTAACCCACTAGACATCCCCACTCCAAGGATTCTCATAAATATCTGCGATTTTCCTACATTTCTTTCTCTGAGGCCTGAGATGCAGCAGACAGCTTAGGGGGTTACCACTGTGAGTCTTGGATGGTGTAATGGTTAGCACATCTGCCTCACACGCAGAAGGTCCCGGGTTCGATTCCCGGTATGAGTGAAGAGTGTGGAAATCTCTTCATTAGGACAAATTTCCCTGTGCACTCAGCAGTTAATTGAGTACACTCTAAGCTGTGTGATTAGGGTGGAAAAGAATGAAAAAGGTAATGCTCCTAGATCAGAATACTGTAGTACGAGCATCACCTCAGACCTTTCTTTCACTGCAATCGACGTGCAAGTATATGCTCTTTTGAAATAGAATAAAGGCTACAGCTATTAAAAGAAAGGTGTCTCTGATTTATTTGGTGTTGTTTGCCAATTGGAAATTTCTTCATCAAACATCAACAAAGGACAACCAGAGCAACATCCCTACAACACAACAGATCAACAAGCGGTCAACATCTTAGCCACATATACACACCAGTTGATGGTTGCAATACCCACTATATTACAAAAGATGTGTAGGCAAATTGAGATATGCTAATTCTGTATTTTTTATCTGTCGCAAGATAAATGTCTAATGGGACAAATGTATCCCATCATGATTTTGGTTCTTCAAATAATGGAAAATCTTTTATCTAAGTATAGTTTTCTTTAACCATTAAATAAAAATTAACAAGTCTTTGTAGGTGCCCAATACAAAACAATATAGTAATATTGTGAAACTAGTGATTTTGTGAAATCCCTGAACATTTCAGTAATTTCATTAAATCTCTGGTTTCACAATCAGTGTAGTAATGGTTAACAAGCTTGAGATGCTGACTATTACTACTCTAATGAGTTCAATACTCACAGAGAGCCTCACTACAGTGGCCTTGTGTCAAGCTAAACTTAGTAAATATCAAATATATTCTGCTTCAGTATTCACAGTGTATATACAGCTTAGTTTGACACAAGGTCACAGTGGTGGGGCACCCAGTGAGGATCGAACTAATTACCGTAGTAATGGTCAGCATTACAAGCTTCTTAACCATTGATTGTGAAACTATGGTTTTCATGAAATTACTGAAATGTTCTGGGATTTCACAAAATCACTAGATTCACAATATTACTGCAACATAGATAGTACCTTTGATATGTGCTTTCAATGGGGGTTATTATTATTATGTTATATATTTTTTTTCTTTATATAACGTAATGACACAAATAATACATTTAAAGAAAATAACAATATATACAATAGATATATACAATATATATATAT
>VCCN01007234.1:5169877-5183266 GCA_006491835.1 Architeuthis dux
GGTGGCTCTAGCTCTAGCCGTCCTTGAGTTATGCGATGACAGCCAGACGGATAGAACAGACATTTGGTGCATTATAATACGTCAGATGACAATGCCGAGAAGGTGACAGTGAGTAAGCGATAAATTTAAATGCTTTTATGCAAGCAATTAAACAATACAATGCTGGAAAAATAACGTTGAGAAATCTTGACCTTTTCGTCAGGAAAATCTATTCATGTGACCACGAGCTTTATTAAGATAATCAGATTCTCCTCTTTTTACGTCATCTATTTATAGCTATCCAATCAGAACAGTGACATACTTTATGACCCGGATGAAAACTGACTTAAAATAACATCTTTTTACCCACCATCCCCACAACTGACCTTCAGCATTTCTTTTTTTTTCATTTTCCCGCTAATTTGTTAAACTTTGAAGAAAAAAAAAGGTTCACATCTGCCACGTTTCATTTTGTGACCACAAAAAATTCCTCTCGCTAATGTCGTTACTCAATCTTTTGTCCTCAGGGGAAGAAAGGATTTGACGAGCAGAGACCACAATCCTTAACAACAGGTATTTCAGGTACGGCAAAGGTCGTAAAGTAGGCTAACGATCGTTAATGCATAGCTCCAGTTGGAAAATTAAACAAATGAATAAGTAAATGAATAAATAAACAGGCTAAGGCCACAACGAATGGACATCAATCGTCCGACTGTCCGAAAAACGGAACAGAAAAATCCCAGATGGGACAGGTTTCCAGCGCTATACGAAAATAAAGCATTCCTATAATAAAAAAAAAACTTTCGTAAATGGCGTAACGCAATGAAGCAATTACCATTAATTTATATGGGGAAATTGGGGGGGCGTTTCCAGACTCCAAAAATGGTGATGATGATATATTAGGCTGAGTCATCGAAGGCTGGGGTGGTGGGAGCTACAGGAGACTGTGGTGTAGAGAAAGAAGACGGGGTGGACGCTGCTTCTTTAACGGCTACTGCAAAACAATCGCTGTTTTCGACTTTTTTCGTAAAAGCGAAAACGTGACATAAAGCGAACTTTCGTAAAGCGGGGCATACCTGTATTTGCAGGTGTGGTTCAGTGGTTAGTGCATTGGGGATTAGACAGTAGTGTCCAAATATTTAACCCATAAATTGCTGCAGGAAGCGAAGAGTAATAGTTATCCATTGCAAGATAAAAGCCCTGAATCACAGATTTTATTGATTTAACCATAGAACTACAATGACGGATATAAGAATTATATTAACCCATTAACTGCGGAAGGTGGCGAAGAGTAATAGTTATTCATTACAAGATAAAAGCCCTTATCCATTGCAAGACAAAAGCCCTTATCCATTGCAAGACAAAAGCCCTGACTCGGTGATAGAACGAAATAGCCATCAATCATAATAAAACCGAAATTCTATTGAGTTAGCCATAGAACTGCAATGACGGCAATTTCCGTCATTCGCAGTTGTAGTGGCTTAATACTTAGTCAGCCCCGAGAAGGAACAGCATGACTTCTAGCCTCTCTCACGTCGATGGAGCCCATCCTAAAAGCGAATATAAAGTAAGAAAATGTTGAGAAACTTTGATCTCAGGATTTTCTCACGAGTATTTGAAAGATATCGAAATAAATCCTATCAGTGTTTTAATCGCCTGACGAGCTGCACACTTTAACACACTCTCCCCCCCACACTTAAAGCTTTATGTCAGACTAAGCTAAGCTTAGTAAAAAGGATGCTTGTAAAATCCACCACACACACACAAGCCTGTGCTTCAGGATGTCAACAGGTAAGCACATGACCTTTTGAACTCTGCTGCAACGGGACGGGGGGACAGAATGGTGTATTAACAGTGGCGAACAGTAATAGTTATCTATTGCATGATAAACGTCTTTGTACATTGCAAGATAAAAGCACCGACTCACAGATAGAACTAAATTGTCATCAATCACAATAAAACGGAAATTTTATTGACTTAGCCATAGAACTGCAATGGCGGAATCAGCACTTAATGGGTCAATTAGTATTGCATTAAAACATTGTAACAACCATTTAGAGAATGGATTTCTCGTTATTTTTATGCTAAAAAAACGCAATGTATTTATGTGTGTGTGGCCGCGCATGATAAATGCCCAACGAACTATTTTTTTAAAAATTGATATTTTCGTTATTTTTAGAGCTACAATGCTCAGTTCATTTTCATTCTTAAGCTTGAACACTCAAAATAATGAAATAATAAAACTGAGCATTGTAGCTCTAAAAATAACGAAAATATCAACTTTAAAAAGGTTCGTTGGGCACTTAAGCGCGCCCACTCATATTTGTTTCAACATAATCTCATTTCTTGTCAATGCACTTAATTCAGTGGTGAATTATACAGTAAACATTTCAGATCAGAATTCAGCTAATAACTACAGGTTACGTACTTATTGATCCACCCTTATACCTAAGTCTAGATCAAAATCCTAAGTGTAAGTGTACCTAGGCTTAGATAATAAAAAAAGTTTACAAGTGTAACTAAGCCTTGATCGAAGACATTTAAATAAGTATAGAAGCGTACCTAAGGCTAGATCGGTTTTACTTTTTATGCTTTAGTCACTAATATAACGGTGTCACAACGAAATATGACGATACACGATGATAAAATAGAAAGAATAGATTTGAAGTCATAAAAAAACGCAATGAAAGTATCCAGATATTACGACTAAGAAGTATGGTTTTAATGTTTAAAGCTTTCTCAAGGAAATGTAGTGGAATTTACTAAGGTTATTTAATCAATTCCTGCAAACTCCTCTATAAGAAAAGCATGTCCATTCTCGTTAGACATACTTTTAAAACCCGTTCACCTGTCTCCGTGTGTGCATTCATATATTAAATGAAACTCTTGGTTTTACCTCTATTCCACGACGATCTGCATAATACCTGTTCGCTAACGCATCAACTGGAAGAGACATGACACACAAAGAATTAAATTCGCCAAATAATATTTGATATGTTATCCGCGAAAGTTCTACAACGAAGTAAACCTTTATTAATTCTACAACGAAGTAAACCTTTATTAATTCTACAACGAAGTGAACCTTTATTTTGTCTTGTTAATTCTTAAATCCATCTAGTCGTCATTTCCAACCTTGGTCCTAAATACCAGATGAAACGACTGGAAATTGGTGTCCATTCGGCAAGATATGCTTGATCGAATCGTATTATACATAGGTTTCCCCCGCTATTCGAAAGTAGAGCGTTCCTATAAAGATCTTTCGTAAGCCGAATGGCGTGCAGCGAAGAAGCAATTACCAATCATTTATATGGGGAAAATTTTGAGCGTTCCCAGATCCAAACAATGGTGATGATGATATGTTAGGCTGAGTCGTCAAGGGTTGGGTGGTGGGAGGTTTAGGAGACTGGGGTATAGGAGAGAGTCGCTGTCGCTGTAAAACAATACTGAACAGTATTTTCGTTTCTCGCCTTTTTTCGTAAAAGCGAACAATTGGTGTAACGCGAACTATATATATATGTTTGCCTCAGTAGACTTCTAAAAGAGATCTATGGGACGTATATACCCCAGCAGTCATATCAACACAAAACATTAAAACTAGTACTATTACTACAGTGACTGGAGCACTTGCCGCACGATAGTTTCGCGCAGACCTCATCGGATGCCCAACTATTGCGGCCCTGTGCCAGACTAAGATAAACAGTAGATATCTTCCATTAACATAGTCACGTATAGCCCATATAAAGGCTATGGTGGAGTCTGCATAATGACTAAGATAGTTGCGCATTTGATCACGGCGTCAGTGGTTGATGTTCGAACCCATGTAAAAACTAAGATTTCGAATGCTGATTTCCAAGGAAGTCTCTCCCAACTTCGAAGAAAGTCGCAATACTATCTTTCTATTCTTCCCCATTCGCTGTCATTTTATCCTTGTACCGGAGTAAATTTATAATAGTCATTCTCAACGGGGGCCATATGTTCCCCTTAGGGGCCCTGGCACATTTGAAGGAGTCCATAGGCTTAAATAATAATAAATTAATTTATGTCTATCTTTTGTATCCCTGTTTGACACGTGGCCCTGAAACCTGAGAAGGGCTCTTAAGGGGGCTGTGACAAAAAAGAGGCTGATCTATAATAATACTTACACTGTCGTTGGTACGATTCAACTGATAAACTAGCTATTTCTTTCTTCCTTTTTTTTTAGCTATTATCAACAGATCAGATTTGAAAGACACGACTAAAAGCTCTCACATTAAGAGAGCGGCAATTGGTACAGAAGTGTTCTTATAAAATCCTTCGCCTGCTTGGTGGCTGAGGTAGGTATGTTTTTTTTCCACCGACTCTGATGGTCGGTGCTAGAGTCCAGATAAAAACCTCGATTACGAAAGCTGGTTTTTGAAGCAGCCCCCCCCCCGCCCCATTTAACACTTTCAAGACTAACCTATTAAAGTGCTTAATTAAAATGCCCCAGTAGACTTCTAAAAGAGATGTACGGGACGTATATATCCCAGCATTCAAATAAATCTCTGGATATCTATATCCCAGCAGTCACATAAATCTCGGGATATCTATATCCCAGCAGTCACATAAATCTCGGGATATCTATATCCCAGGTGTCTCGAAATGGTTAAAAGACTGGCGCAACACAGTCTTCATAGCCCCTAATTGGCCGCATGTCAAGCTAAACTCAGTAAATAATATCGTTATAAACTCCTGCCTGCAACGTAAGTATCTATGCCTAAATAATAGTCGGTCATGCGAGCAATAAATTAAACGACAGCTGCTAAATCCAAGACAGTCGTTGTTAATTTATCGTTTTTAGATTGGAAGAAAGCATCATTATATTCTCATCATGGCGAGGTTTCGGATTTAAATTAGCATTTGCAGGTGATTCGGCCATCAAAAGCCGGCAATATCGAAGCTAATATCACTTTTCTTACTTGCCAAGCTTTATTCTCTCAGTTTTCTCCCTTTATTTCTATTCTATCTCACGCTTCATGTCTCTCCCCCCTTACACTCTTTCTATCTCTGCACTCCGCCCCCCTCTCTCACTCTTTATCTATCATTCCGTCT
Organism: Architeuthis dux; assembly: GCA_006491835.1. Taxonomy (NCBI): domain Eukaryota; kingdom Metazoa; phylum Mollusca; class Cephalopoda; order Oegopsida; family Architeuthidae; genus Architeuthis; species Architeuthis dux. Next base: position 5,174,927 of record VCCN01007234.1, read on the forward strand.
CCTATTTTCATGCATCTCTCCTTAGCTGTGTCCTGTCTTCATCTCCTTGCTTCTCTTTCCCTCAACGGTTTCACACCAGACAACGGTCTATACAGTCCCATTCAGAGAAAAAATATAATAATAAAAGAGAGTGAAATGATTAATTCTTATCTTATTCATGGAGCGGCCATTCAGTACAAATCGTTAAAATATGTAATCAGTGTCAAAAAGGCAGGTTTACAATACCAGGCTGTACGAACAACGGCATACAAGATTAGCAACGTGTATGTCGCCAGAAAGGTTTTCCTAGAGATTTTGGTTCAAACCAATCGATATTATTTTATCATTTATGTTTTATTATTATTAGATGAAGTATTGTAACCCATTGTATTAATTTTTCAGTTTTTAATTGTTTTTGTTTTTTTATCAAAACTCAATTTGGGCCGTCACTCTACGGCAGCGAGTAAACAGTGCAGAAGAAGGTTCTGGTGAAATTCGAACTCATGTCTCTTGCTATAGGGGGGCCTAGTTTATGCCCAGCTGTTATGACCCCTTAGCTATGAAAGCTTCATGACCAACAGAAGTCAAACCTTACTTTTTAAACCTACCCTTTACTCGGAATATCGGCGCCATGTTTGTTGTTTTTGTTTCAGTATTATTAAAGCAATTATTTTAGTATTCATTTTTATTATTCGATGAAGTATTGTAACCCATTGAATTACTCTTTGACTACTATTTACCTTCATCTTAATTTGTTAGTTGTGTTCATCACAACTCAACTCGGGTCGTCAATCATGAAGTTCCTGTTGCCTTTACGGAGCAGGGCGTAAGCCAAGCTTCCCTCTTGCACGAGGGACGTAAGTTCGAATCTCGTCGGAAGCTTATTCTTTATTTCCGATCCGCGCTGTTTGCTCGCTGTCGTAGAGTGACGGCCCGAGTTGAGTTGTGATAAAAACAACTACAAAAATTAAGATGCAGATAAATGGTAACCAATCGATACGATCAGCCGAAGTCAGTCCGACGTCAAGTGTCGTCTCTTACAAAACGAAGAGACGCGGAATACGTTATTTTCTTTTATCTCTCAAGTTGGAAGAAGTATATGTATTCACTAGTGTGTTTGTCCACACAATATCTCCAGAAGTTCTCAATGAATGTCATGGGCTAAGGAAGAATTGATGAAATTTTGGGGTGGATCTAGATTTTTTTTCGATTGAGAGATATTCTTTCATATATTAAGACAATAATCCGAAAATTGAAAAACCGCAACTTACAGTTACCTCCCCGCACAGTAGCTATACAGGAACGATTTTCATTCAGTTTTTAGTTAATGTATGGCAGTGGCAGAGGTATGCGCTCTCTGATTGCTTTCTAGATTATTGTTTTTGCAAAATACGTCATTCCTAGAATAGGTACAAATTGATTCAGTATTAATGTATGTTATTCAACGCACAAATATATTAGGTGCTAACAAGTATCACACGGTTAGAATAGGTTTTAAAATAAAACTGAACATTTGACAAACTAGAAGGAGAAAAGTGAGAACTAATGTGAAGTCATTGTTAATTGGTGCAATAATCACAGATTATTGCAACCCACTAATCAAAGATTATTAATATTAATATTATTATTATTATTATTATTATTATTATTATTATTATTATTCTGCTGGTTTGCATGTACGACCGTTACGCTTTCTGATTATTATTCATTCTCCTCGTATCTTTCATCCCTTCTCTTCTCTCTCGCCACCCACTCTTGTAATATAATGAACAAGGGTGAGCATGGAAGAAGGTTCTTATGCTTGAATGGGAGCAAAAGGGACTTAACCTTCATCATAACTGTCTTTCATTCATTACTCCTCCCTTACAAGTCTGAAGCCTACAAATTAGGTTATAGTGGTAGTAGACCACAGATAGCAAAAGTAGTCAATAATAATGTAAATGTAAATAACAGATATATTAGTTTCATTTGCCTTTGCATGTTATTATAAATACATTCCATAGATAATAAATTACTTTAACTAAATTATATACTTTAATTGCAGAAATATACACGCGAGGGTAATAATGATATCTTAGTTGTCAACACCCATGGGTCCAGCTAGTTTTCATTATTATTTCATTGCGGTTTTGAAATCTCACTCCGTTTGTCTAATACAAGTTTATTAAACAAAGTCTCATAGTTGAACAGAGATGTTTGTTTACACTGTCTGTTAAAAGCCTATGAATCTTTAGCTTTTCGATTCTCACAGTTGAATTGAGATTTGTAGTCGAAAGACGATTTTTGTATTTTGTTTTCAAATATGTAATAATGGAAGAGCCAGACTGAAAAATGTTTTTCCTCTCCGACCCAATTTTGGGTCGCGACTCACGGATTGAGAAACGCCAATTTAGATTGTGAATTCTGTCATTGACCTGGAAGTGGATTTCTCTTGTGTAAACATGATAAAAGAAAAAATGTACTCGGTCAAGAATAAGTGAAGCAGAAAGCGGGACATTCCCACTTCCGAATGGGAAGGTTCGGAAGCAACCTCTACAAAAGCTTGACACTCCTTTTTTTGGGAGTCTATAGAGGAGTCCCTCGATATAGCGCACTTTGCGGGTGGGTGGTGAACCCCAACATTCTTTTCTAATATTATCAACCGATCATCCGGAAAACCACGTATAAAAACAGAATTTCATCAAAAGACTCACTTAATATAATATGACCAAAATATTAAATTACTTCAATTTGCAATTAACATATACTTACATGGAGTGTTACACACAATTTCTTTGATGTTGTGATGAAAACAACATTTTGTTTGGTACTCGTAATTGACTTTTGATTATGTGCGTTCACTTATAACGAGGTTGTCTATGTTGGACCCCTACACCCGCGTTTTATAGGAGGACCAGTACACTTATTATTCCAAGGTTTTAACCACAAAACGACAACATTTGTTTTCTTGGAAGCGCAATAAAGTAGGATCAAACAATACACTTCACCGCTCAGAGCTACTATCATACAAAGAACGATGGATCGTTGTTTGGTGACGAAACTTGCTCATTACGCTTCAAACCAGCTTTCCAGTGTATGACTAGTCAGAGAGCGAAAAGCTGTGACACACACTGACATTTTCCCATGGGTTCTGACTTCTTAAGTGATATTTTGGTCAAATATTCCTGTTCTTTTACAACACAGACATGGGGTTTTAGATATCAATTATCTGATTAGGGATAAATGATATGTACATATAAATCTATACTAATATTTGAGCCGTTTGTTTGTCCGTGCCTCTTCTCCACGAAAACTACAAGGAATGTCGACTTAATATTCTGCATGGATCATCAATAGAAATCGACTTCCCACAGAGGCTAACGAGCCAATCTTCGGTTATAAACATCAGAAAAAATGATTTTTTATACCAGAGATTTCGTCTATCATTCCTTTCACGAATGGCACACATTTCCTACAATAAAATCAATTATTAAACAAGTTTTGGTGTTTTGGGGCGTATTTCGCTTTTGGGGGCAATGAAACTGATAGCAGTAGACGGTTTAGGCCGGTAGATGTTTCGGTTTCTCCGTCTCCGACTTCTCTTTTATCTATGACAACAACTCTACCTAAATCAGTGTGAGGGAAGGAAGGTTCCGTCTGACACTCCTATTTTTCATTGACAAAGATTCTACGTAATTCTGTTCATAGTGAACGGAGTGTTCACTCAACACCACCTGTTTTCTCATTGACTATAATTTGACGTGATTCATTTCATAGTCAAGCCAACGTGGTGCAGGGGTGAAGCATACGGACACTTATTCAGATAATTTTCTTAGATAAACTTGTAAATAATTATTCTATGGGGGGCGGATGAAGTATTGTAACCATCATTCTTAAGTGTGTACTCCTATTTTGCTTCATCTTACTTTTTTAAAAATTTCTTGGCCCACTACTTCATTAAGGCCATCAATCTACAACAGCCAATAAACAGCGCATATTAGATGTTCACATTTACGCCTCTGTATAACAGTTTTTTTCATTTGTTGTGTTAGGTATTTTTCACTGCGTTGTAAATTTGAAGTATTGTTTTCAACGGGCAACGCCGGGTATCCCTTCTAGTTATATATAAATGACACGACTCACCTTAAACTAGGCTAATAAAACGTATTTTCTTGTAGCTGCGAGTCAGGTACTTGTAAATGTATTCATAGTTCCAATCAGCAACCGTAGTAGTGATATTACCTGCAGCTGTTGCCCGCGTACTTTCTGCGGACACACAGACACAGCAGCAGACCACTTTGTATGTGTGTTCGCAGTACCCCCCTTCTCTCTTTCTGTTTGCTTTAGCGTGACAGAAAATCAACACACAAAGAAAGTGACACCTGCTTTTATATAATAAGATGGTAATTACTTCTTCGGTTTACGCCATTTCGGCTTACGAAAGGTTTTTATAGGAACTCTCTGCTTTCGGATAGCGAAATGTGCCTGTATTGACTTAAAGTCTTAAATTGGATTTGATTATCCATTTTACACAGATTACGAACACTTGTAACCACACAACAGGGAGTTCACCAACACACGTACATTAAATAACAACAATAAATAAAAGAGTCATACAGAATAAAGCTTTACTTATAGGCAGGCATGTGATAGCTTTCGATTGTCGAACAGGACCCATTTCTCATCACAGGTCAATAACAGATTAAAGAACTGTTCATTCTTTGGTGGGAAAAAAAGTGACAAGCTTAGTTTATTTATTGTGATTCGTTGGTTGTTTTTTTTCCACTGGGTTTTTCAGTGACCCATTTCCCTAATGTGTATCTGTTTTCCAGTGCGGTGTAGGTGCAGACGTATCACTTGTGTTAAATCTTAACGGAAGTATTTGATACGTTGGAAGCGGATTAGATTTAACACCAGAGCTGGATTAAGCCAATGTGGGGGCTTGTAGCATTCTTATAAAGGGGCCCTAAATTTTTTTTAAATACACATAAATATTACTATTACTAAAATAACCTCGAAGGCCAAAAGGAAAAACTAAAAACTATAACACGGAAAACTAGAACATTTTAACTTGTTCTTTTGGTACAAGTCCAGTAGTGCGGTCCCTAGAAAGATGCGCGGTCTCTCTCCCACAGAACTTGTGGTAATGCTTTATGAAAAGGCAACAAAAATAGCCAGAAACCTCATCAAAATAGATTTGTAAAATAAAAATTGGGCAATTAACTCTTCTGAATATTATTTAAGGTATACATCTGATATTTACATTTATGAAGCAATTTAAACACTAATGCCTTTGGAAAAGGCATGAATCCACCTCTTCTCTCCTCAGCAATGGGTAAATAGCAGTGCAGACTGAGCTCTTCAGCCTTGATTGGCAACCAGTCTAGGAGTCGGACAACTCTGAATTCAAATTGAGAAATGAGAGACTGGCAACGGACAAAGTATTGAACGTGTTCCCGAAATGTACGGTTAATTTTGCTCTGGTGAAGCTTCAACGGGCCTAGCAAGCCGGAAATGGATTATCATAAATTGTTCAAGTAAAATAAAGGAGAATAAAAAAGCGGACGCAGAAAATAATGCGATTGCCGTCGTCTCCACATATACCGAATAATAAACAGTAGACTGATATTTACTTTCTCTATAGTTTTGAGAAGGGTCATTAATATTGAAATGGTTCTTCGGACGATTGAACTCCTTGTTATTTGTGTTGTAAACACGACGTTTCGGCCGATCCATTCTTCGGCCTTCTTCAGGTGTAAAATCCGAGTGTGATGGGTTAAACAGAAGTTATGTTTGAAGGGGATAACCCTTATAGCACAGGGCCCGGATGTTTCTGTGTCTTTGTCGGGTTTAGGTTTGTTGAGAACCATTTGATACTTACTAAGTTTAACGAAGTCTAAAGGTAGATAAAAATACTCGAGATTCTGAGATGGAGTATTTATCACTATCATAAATACAGGTTTCCCTCGCCATCCGAAAGTACAGCGTTCCCATGAAAATCTTTTGTACGCCGAAATGGCGTAAAGCGAAGAAGCAATTTCCATTAATTTATTTGGTAAAATGTTTAAGCGTTCCCATACACTAAACATGGTGATTATAATATAGAGTCGTCAGAGGTTGGGCTAGTGGGAAGTACAGAAGACGGGGTGTAGGAGATAGAGGAAAAACCGTCGCTACCTCCCCACGACACCTTGAATACAAGTTTAAAAAAGAAATAATATTAAAAATGGTTATTTAAAAAAACGCTGCGAACAAATTATTTCTCTGTAGTGCCAGTTGTTAATGGTCCTCCTCGCCTAACTCTTCTTCTCGGCCACTTAACCTTAATTCTCATTGCGAGAGAGCCTAATTATTATGTTACAATGAAAGTGCTGAGATTACAGACAAAAACAATACCCAGACACATTACAATAGACAGCGAGGCTAACATGACAGGAAACAGAGAATGCATACGAGAGAGATCTCTATCATGGTTGTATGTGTGTTCGTTTTGGGGTTTGTGGGAAAATGTCTTAGTAAAACTAGTATGGCCAACTTTTTCCAGATATATATCTAAAATCTAGAAAATAAATCTACTCTAATAATTAACAGTGTTATTTTCTTGGTTCGCTGGTCGTAACACTGGACCCTTTCACTGGGGGGGGGGGTTACAATTTTGCTGAAAAAATGGTTACAGGTCAAAACGTCCAATGAACAAAACGTCCAATGCAAAAAGGTCCAATTTATACATATATACACACGTACTACATGCACTCACACACCAATTACAAACATACACATACACGCTATGTAAAGAGATGTGTTTGGTCTATGTTATTATAACCAAAAAAGAAATATATATATAAGAAGAGTCACTACCTCCCTTATAGACCAGAGATTTTTAACACCACCCACCCCCATAACCCACACATTGACCCCTCCAAGAATAATCACTCCCTCCTCACACAGACCAGTCTTATTCACCACACACCAGATGAATGACCACAGCACCACACCAAATACATCTAGGATCACTCACTGCACGCCACACGGATAACTGCAGGACTGCCATGTTCAACTCTCTTCTGAAGACGTCGCTCGCCGCGACGAAATGCATAAAGATTTATCCTCGTGATAATAAACATGTTTGAGATGTAACAATCTTTTCCCATTCTTTTCCTTTTCCACATTGTCTAACCATATCTACCATTCTGTCGGATTCCCTCACATCCACACAACAAATATATATATATATATATTAACGTAAATTTTACGATCGTGCCGTGCAAGCTAATGAGGCTTTCTGGTTCAGGTAGGCTGGATAACGTGTTGTTTGAAATTCTGCGTTTTTTTAGAATTCGCAAAATGTGGTTTCAACTTTGCTTAAAACATTTCTGCACCTTGTTTCACTCGGCGAATTAGACTTATGGCCTGGCGCTAGTAATGTGACCTTTGGGGGTAACGACCGATGTCTGGACCTTGCATGAGAGCATGTAGCATGTGTGTGTGAACTTGTACATTTGAGTATGTAGCATGTGTGTATATATGTATACTTTGACCTTTTTGCATTTGAAACTTTTGTATTGAACCATTTTGCATTAGACCAAATGTGTGTGCGTATATGGCATGTGTATACGTGTGCGCATATGTGGCATGTGTGTAAGTATACATGTGAGCATGTAACATGTGTACGTGGTATGTGTGCATAAATATGAGTATGTGTGTGCGTATGTGGCATATGTGTATGTGTATGTAGCACGTGTGTCTGTGGTATGTGTGTTTGCTTATGTGCATACGTGACGTGTGCACATGTGGCATGCGTGTATGTTGTGTGTGTATATATGTATAAATTAGCCCTTTTTGCATTGGTTCAATGGTTCAATGCCACACACGTATACCCATAAGCATACGCACATGCAATCATTTGTTTTAATAAATCATTATTAATACTGCAATACACGCTCCCTTCGCTTTCATTCAACCATAAGAGGACTTTAGGTGGAGATTTATTATGGACACTGGACAGATACAGGTATCCCTTAACTAACGTGGTTTTGTTTAATAGCGACCATCCCTTTATGTACGCGGTACAAATTTTGATTAACGCGGAAATTAAAGAAAAACTAAAACTAAAAAACCAATCTCTACGTGTTATCAATATAGTGGTCTATCTTCCTCTCTCACGTCTGCCGCACCCACCCCTCTACGATTACACTACTAGTACTGCTATACCACAGAGAACGTATCTTTTACTTACTACTGTATATTACAAGCCAATTGTTTTCTTCAAACATTACTTAAAAAATGTTTTCCCTTCTAACAATGTTTAAGAAGAAGAGTGGTGCAACAATTGAGAGTTACAAAACTGAAAGGAAAATAATTACTTTAGACATTAAACTGGAC
>VCCN01007234.1:5202107-5215048 GCA_006491835.1 Architeuthis dux
TAATGACCAAATTTGACTAATCTGACCTTTTTGAAAAGCATTGGCCATGAACTTTTTGGTTTGGTCATATTTAAATTTTTTCCGCGACCCCTGCTTTGAGAAACCGTGTCCTAGCCTTTTTAGAATCCCAATCCGTCCCTGCAGTACACACTTTCCAGTGTCTTCCGGAAGATTCTCAGAATTCTTCCGAAATTTTTTATTTATACTGTTTTCTGGGCGTCTTTCGGGTTTTAAATCTTTTCGTCTCAACACATGACAAACTTCAAGAACCTCAGAATCTTTCCGAAAGTTTTTTTTATTTATCTTAATTTCAGTAGCTGATATGCCCTGAAACGTAATTTTAGTCAATCTTAGATACATAATTTTCAAAATTGAGATCCCTAAAAGAACCCACAAATTTGGGAAGAAGGCGAGTTCAACAGGCTGGATCCGCCAATGTGTAAGTACAGTATATCATATGCACTAGATTTACATGTTTATACAAAAAACATACATAAGTCATATATATTTAGCACTGAATACAAAAAGTTCTTGATGAGCAGTTGGAAATAGGGACGGGGCCTACTTTTCCCATTTGGCCCGGGCCTACTGCTGGTTCTGCACGGCCCTGCTCATCCCATATGGCTTCATAACATTTCTGAAATTGGTTTTAAAATATTAGAGAGCTGGTAGCCCTGCGTTCCCACACCTCATTTTTAAGTACTGGTTTTAGTTCTATAGTCCGAGTTCCATGGTTCCAGAGCGAGGTTAGGGGTTATGTCATCAGATGACGCAGTCAGATGACGCATAACACTTACAGCCCACTTTACTCACTTAGGTCTTTAAATTCTATGCATTGATAGAAAAACACTTCCTAGAGTAGCCATTTGAACACCCCCACCCCAGTTAAAATGCTTTGTTTTATTGACAAAGTTAAAGAAGATATTGTTTTGACATTTCCAAGCATACTCGTCGAGTATTTTTTGCGTATCGGGCCCAATTCAGTGTTTCATAACAGCTTCATACTTAAAAGGTTGTTTTGTTGTAACCAGCAAATAGCTAACAAGGGGTTTCTCTACAAGCAGAGGAAGAATGACAGCTTGAAACACATTGTCAGTCATGGGTTACGGCTTGGAAACAGTCTAGGGGGATGTTAAATTGATTTGAGGTGTTTGCTGTAGCGCGATTGTTGGCAAACTTGTCTCACAGACCACCTACCTCGACTTCATTGAAGACGAGGTAAACCTTTTCATGGCAAGAGTCTTTCTACGATATTTTGCGTCAATCTTACGAATGGCCCACCTGCATAAAAAAAGGACCATATGAAATTTTGGCTTTTACTTGGACTCGAACCAAAGCGATGGGAAATAACCTCTGATTAGTTGCCAAGTTGCATCAAGGCTACTCAACCGGTTCTCGAGATATTCAAAATGGATACTTTCTGGACAGACATCGTAAATATTATGGAACGAAAATAAGTTTCATCCGCCTCGTAGAACGGGATTTGACTCATTATAGAATCAAATCGGAGTTCAAAAGTTGTGAAAACAAATCAACAACTAAAACAAACCAGAGAAGTCGTACATTTTGGACACACCTTCGCGATAATTTCTTTTTCACAAATCTGACTCCAGCAGTCTATGTGTAATTAGCAGGAAAACCACTGTTAGCCAATTCTTTCTTGGGTTGTTAACGCAAAAAGTAGAAATCAGATTTTTAAAATATTTCTCCCGAGGAGACGAGTACCATATCTCGCCTTACAAGGACAACGCATTCATCATTAGGCTCTTGAAGTTTTTATAGTCAAGGGTGTGGTTTTAAGTAGTAGCATCTTCTAGGATATAAATATAGTTTTAAGACAGACATCATACCCATATTGGACACGTTCAGGGCTCGAAATACATGTTTGCGTATTTGGAAAGATTAAAGCGGCGCGCTTGGGAGATATTTGCGGCACACTATTGTACCGTGGCACACGGGTTGAGAACCTCTGTTTTAATGTGTCATATTTGATACAATTCTGATTGTTACTATTTAAAGATTTCATTCCTCACGGAAAATTAAAGGTGGTATCAAATAGGGTTTTTTTCAGCGCACGTGAAACATTTCCTAAGAGATATTTTCTATAGTTTTGAGAAGGGTCATTAATATTAAAATGGTTCTTCGGACGATTGAACTCCTTGTTATTTGTGTTGTAAACACGACGTTTCGGCCGATCCATTCTTCGGCCTTCCGAGTATGATGGGTTAAACAGAAATTATGTTTAAAGGGGGGTAGCCCTTACAGTGCATGGCCCTGGTGTTTCTGTGTCTTTGTCCTGTCGGGTTTAGATTTGTTGAGAAGTGGAAGCCACATCGGGTTGAAATCCGCACTTATCTGGCGAATGCATTTAGTCGACATTTTGATGCGAGCTGCCTCTTTGATTTTTCTGCTTCCAACATCGTTCTCTGTCAATAACCTGGACTTCCACTGTTCTCTCTCCAGATGTGGGCGGCCATAGCAGATTTATCTATCTCGCCCCTGATTATGGCCTTCTTAGCCCCTTTAACCATAATTTCTGTTTAACCCATCACATTCGGATTTTACACCTGAAAAAGGCCGAAGAATGGATCGGCCGAAACGTCGTGTTTACAACACAAATAACAAGAAGGAGTTCAATTGTCCGAAGAACCATTTCAATATTTCTTAAGAGATTTGTAAAGATTTTAAAGAGATTAACAGATTAACTGCGAAAGGTGGCACGTATAATAGTTATCCATTGAAATATAAGCCATTGCAAGATAAAATCCCCGACTCACACATAGAAGAGTTGCCATCAATCACAATAAAACGGAATTTTTATTGAGTTAGCCATAGAACTGTACTGACGAAAATTTCCGTCATCAACAGTTAATGGCTTAATTTTAAGTAATTTTTAGAAAACAATCGCTTATTTTCACCAACGAATCTATATTTCAAATGAGGTGAGGGGAGGGGGCAGACGTTGTGCTTAATTTAATAAACTCAGTAAAATATACTTAGCAAGTTCCCCGATTCAACCATATTGCGGTTTTGAACGTGGTTTTGTTTGTTTTATTAACTTTTGTCTAAAATATATTCTAATTAAACGTACCGACAAAAGAAAAAAGTATTAGGTAGCGTAAAAAGTACCTTCTCTGTAAACTACAGAAATCTTTTTTTTGCGTTCGAGTCTCATTTTTACGTTGTTTTCTTTTACAGAAAAAACAATGTGCCGAAAATGTTGTTTATTTTCTTCCATCGTCAATGTTAGAATCAAACAAAAATACACCAATTTTTACATTAAAAATATTCACATTGATGTCATATCCGCGTATACTTAAAATTTGCAAAAGACTCAAAAGCGATATTTTTGAGGTAAGTTATAACTAAACCCCCCTAATGCCATCTAATGAGAAAAACCGAACGAACTTTTTGGTCAACCTAATATATTAAATTCAATTTAATTATGTCCAATGATGAAAGTATGTGGTTAAAATCAACTGTCTGGGTTCTTTGAAAAGAAAACAAATACATAAAATAAACAATACAAATAAGATTTTTAAAAAAGGCTATTATAGTCTCCTAGATGGTTAAATCATTAAACATGAAATTTTATGATTAAGTTTAGTCTTTGTGTGTGTTTGGTTTGGACTGATTTCCTCGTCTTTGTTTTTTTTTCACAACGTTTCGGTCGTGTACCCTACGGCCTTCCTCGGGTGTTTGTCACAACAGGGTAAATCACGTAGTCTAACAAAATTCAGAGAAGTTTAGTCTTTATTATTTTTAATCTTTATGACTACTTTTTAACTTCATCTTAATTTTCTAAGTTGCCTTTTCATCGCAACTTTTGCTCGGGCCAATTACCCCATGGTAGTGAGTAAATAGCGTTGATCGGAAAATAAAGAATACGCCTTAAGTGGGATTCGAACCCACATCCCCGAGGGGAAGCACCGTTTATCCCGGCCTGCTTTACCAATTAAGCCACCAAGATATCAACTGAAAACAGAAGTTCAGATAACACCCATAAACCCACCCTTCATTCCGATCGTAGCCATCTTTGTTTACGTTAAACGGAACATGTTTAGTCTTGTTTTAATATTATGAGATAAAATCAATTCACCATCAAAAATATTTTTTACTACCCCCCCCCCTCCTTGCAACTATTCTTCGGCCATTAAACTAAACAGCGGAAAATTGATGTCAACTAGCAGGGTTAGGATGTCAAAATGATGATAATAATCTGTAAAGCAGTGGAAATACTTTATGTCAGAATGTCAAACAGCAGTTAAGGCTGGCATATTAATTAATCTATTAACTGCGGATGACGTGAATTTCCGTCATTGCAGTTCTTTGGCTAACTCAATAAAATTTCTGTTTTATTGTGATTGATGGCAACTCAGTTCTACTCGTGAGTCAAGGCTTTTATCTTGCAATGGATTACTTGCAATGGGCAAGGGCTTTTATCTTGCAATGGATATCTATTACACTTGCCCCCTTCTCTCTCTCTGTTAATTTATTTGCGGAAAAGCACCAAAAAGGTATTTACTAAGCTTGACTTAGTCTGGCACATGGTCACAGGCATAGGGCACCCAGTGAGGATCGAACTCGCTACACAGCAGTAACGTTCTGCTTGAGTAGCTCTCTAAACATTACCTACAACGAGGCACCCAAATCAACCATTTCTTATGAATTTAACCCTCCTTTCAAATCTTGCAAATTGAATTTGATCATTCCAATCTACTTATCTATATATGTACTTATGATCAGCCTGATGTTTTCCGTTTCTCTTTCAGTAACAATGAACTCTTCCACTTAAAGGTAACATTTGAAACAACGGACTCTTCCACTGAAATAAGTTGAGTAGTTTCTTTTCTAAAAAAAAAAAAATATAATAATCTCATATGAATTGAAATATATCCATGATTTTTTTCACTGGGATTAGCAAGTATATTTATAAGTAAACATGTTAGTGCACGTACGCACACACACCAGAAGGCATTTGTTATAAGTGAACACTGAACAGATAAGGAGAAATAAATTTAAAAGATAGATTTAGCCTTTCCATAAGTGGAGAAGGGCTATCAGCTACTGCCCAGAGAAGTTATGTAACCCACACCAAAACCTGTGACCTCAAATAACATATAGTTATTTAATTTAACGTGAAATCGCAAGGAGGAAAAGATAACATAGATCATTACCTTCATAGTTTCGGATTAATTTATTCGTTACTATGTGAAATAATCCAGATTTATTTTTTTCATTAGTCAGTCTACGGCCATTAGTAAACAGCGCAAATCGGAAATAAAGAATAAGCTCCAGGCGAGACTCGAACTGGTGTCCCTTTTACCTCGGGAAGCTTGCCTATGTACGGCAACTGCTCTACTGGCTGAGCTACTAGTTATTTGATTTAACATGAAATCGTTAGGAGGAAGAAAGGTTACCTTCACAATAGATTTTGATCAATTTGTTTGTTACTACGTGACATATCTCTAAACCTACTTTCCCGAGCAACGTTATTCATCTATTAAGACGTTTTATATGTCACTTCCAGCTGGAACAAAATTACAAACTACCCTTATCGCCAAAAGTTGTTGGACAAAAACGAAGAGCAAAAGCCCCAGATTCACGCGATCAGCTACGAAATATAGAGGTCACGAAGGGCGGGCGGGTAGGAAGACACAGTATTCAGCGAGAACTATTTTAAAGAATAGTATGAAGTATGAACCATACGCAAGACAATGCCAGACTTAGTGTTCAAGACACCTCGTAGAATGAAACCACAATAGCCAGCAACTACTTTAGCCATTCAGAAATAGTATTTGCAATAACCGTGTCTCTTGCAGCGAGGATAATTTCCGCTTAGCAATTAAAAAAAAAACGAGGGTTGGGAGTCTTCGTTTTTACTAGAACTTTGATTCAAATCCAGATATTAGTGCTCGAGTACTTAGAAAAAAATCAGACCGGAAGCTAATTACTCGCCATTATTTGAATAACTAAAAATAAAAATGTCACTTGAAAACTCCGACCGAACGTCAATTTGTTTTTTCATATCAGAAGCAGAACATGGATTTTAGTAGTATTTTATTGTCGATAATTTTTGTCTTTATTTTGTTTGAACAAGATCGTATTTAGAGACTAAGCAAAGTAATACGTTTGGCAAAAGACAAAGTCTTTTTTTCTGTCACAACCAGCTTCCTCTTCAAAAAAGAAAGTAGATGGTGTGTTTATTCTACGGAATCAGCCCGTTATTTCTAGCCCCCATCTTTTTTTCTACCCACTTAGCAGAGAAAACAGCAGCGGTGGAGCCCTATAGGGTGGGGGTGGGAGGGTGACTGTGCATGTCGGGAGAGGTAGGGTCGGTGATGCTGGGTGGAAAAGAGCCTGCTCGGTCGAGGGAGAAAAGATGGGTCCAGGGATACAAAAAGGCAGAAAGCGAATTGGAAAAAGAGACAGAAAAGACATCAGATCCCCAAAGAGGAAGAGAAGAAGAAAAAAAGGGAAATAAGGCAGAGAAAGGAGAGGCCAATAAAAAAGAGGAAAGGAAAGGAGAGAGGGGACTTAGCGGTGGGGCGTAGGTAGCACGATTTTAACTATAGAGAGAAGAGACTCTTCTTCCGCCATTGACGAAGGAGTTCACCATCAACAACGACCACCGCCCCACCCCTGCTTAACAGCCAGCTACACCGGCGGAGAAGTAGATGTGGGTAAAGGTTGAAGTTAAGGACAGCTTCACGACGGGGGATGGGTCCCCGTTAACAGGCAGAGAATGAGGGTGCATGGTACTGGAAAGGAGTAGATAACCAACCCTGATTACAAGGCTGGGGTGAGGACGTTAAGTTGAACAAGGTGGGGCCTGCTAAAAACAAAACCGTAACAACACAACAAATAAGCAAACACCAACCTAAAAGGTGGGTGGAGATATGTAGGTGGGTGGTGAAGGCAGCGGTGATGGGGGTGGGGGTGAGATCGATGGAGGTAAGAGTCGAATCCTAGGATGAACAAGCTTGGTCTTCCTTTCTCCTTACCAAGATGTAATAGCGACCCGTAATGTCAATACATTCTACTGACCCCACGCTACCAAAAATATCAAGTTTTTTTTTTATACAATAAGGAAATAAATAAATAAACTAAAAATAAACGAAGGAGAGAGAAATCTGATCTTCAGTTTAGATGTGGGCTATAGGTCTTGATTTTAGCAAAGGAAACAAACCCGATCGCAAATCATTAGTAAAACCCACCATGTAACTTTACAGAGTCTCTAGCCTTACAGATTTATAGCAGCACCAAACGAACAAAAAACTTAGCAGCACAAGAGAACACAAACTATAATACAGATAATTACTAACTACTGTAATTTTCTTGTCACATACAATAGACTGAACTAAAATGTGTTTTGTATAATTAGAGACCAAAGTTAGACAATATTGGTACAAACAAGAGAGCCATTGAGAGACTAGTGTAAGGTTCTTTTACAAGGATAGCGAAATTAATAGATCACTTTCAACGATCGGTATTCCTGCCTGGAAAAAAAAGAACTATTGATTTGCATACGGAGAAGAGAAGGAGGCTCGTGTTGATCATTCAAGGTACTCATGTTCCTGTCAGCCTTGCAACGTAAGGACATTAATCAAGAGTTTTTATTAATTATCAAAGCAAAAACAACACTGACAGACCCTTATTCACACCCCTTTTCCCCCTCTTTATACAACACAAACGAAGAAACGCAAAAAAAACCCCCAAAACAACTGTTCTATTGTCAGTTTTATGTAACCTAGCGTAATGTTACGGATTGCATTCAACATTGATTAATTATTTCTTGTATTGTAGAAGCCTTTTTCATGATGATGCCGAAATGTCAAGGTATCATGGAGGTATCTACCATGGGCGTCCGCTGCCACTTTTCCAGGGGCGGGCAAAGTTTTTTCTTTAAATCAGCCTTTTAAAGTCCTTTGTTGGACATAGGCTTTCCCTAAGTGTAAGGCATGAGGGAGTATTGGGCCTTACCCTGTCACGCTGGCCCAATGACGTATTGGAAGGGGGTGGATTCATGCCTTTACCATTAGTGCGAAGTGAACGCGAACTGTCTCTGTCGGAGTTTGAACCAAAGTTGCCATTTGCCATTTTCAAGACCAAAATTAAGCAAATCTGGTATTGAACAAAGCTATTTGGTTCCGAAAATAAAGATTTGGCACCGAAGGAACATTTACAAAACACAACAATCCCTTACACTCGAATGATATGATACAACATAAATATACATGAACAATAGATAATAAATACGTATTTTAATCTATTTTTCTTGCAAGCTTAGTCTGGTGATGGATTTTAAGTTATTTGATTATTTTGGTACTGAAGCTAGACCATACCAATTAGGTATGATGATGGATTTTAAGTTATTTGACTATTTTGGTACTGAAGCTACTTAGTATGGTTCCAAGACCATATAAATTTGGTCTTGTTCGGCAAAAGACATCCGGCAACCCTAGTTTGAACTCAGCTCGCCGATCCCATTATGCGTGCCTTTAACCGCTCGGCCACTCACACCTTCCTAGAATCGAGTTACGATAGATTTATATTTTATAACCAAGAAGAATTTCAATCGGTTT
The DNA here is from genome assembly GCA_006491835.1 of Architeuthis dux. Classification (NCBI taxonomy): domain Eukaryota; kingdom Metazoa; phylum Mollusca; class Cephalopoda; order Oegopsida; family Architeuthidae; genus Architeuthis; species Architeuthis dux. The sequence goes on from VCCN01007234.1 coordinate 5,210,693, forward strand.
TAGGTTATCCGGGTGAAATAAAAATACAGGTTTGTTTTTCTAATCGAGCAAAACTCGGCTTCCGATTTGGCAAAATAAACCAGATTGTTTTTAATAGCTCTTCATAATCTTGTTTTTATTTGATCAAAGTTGTATAGCTTCGTACAAACTTGATTTTTCTCTCATTAAATTGCGAACAGATGTCGAGTGTGTGAACAGTAAACAATATCTACATTATTATTAATTTTTGACTAATATTTCAGTTGCTTTTCGTCGCAACTACTCAGAACGTCATTCTACGACCATTAGTGTCAACTGCCAAAGAATAAGCTCCTTCCCAGAAAGCCGGTCTTGGCTCAAATCTTTTGCGTGGTCACCAAAGAAACATGCAGCCTAGTGTTATCCTGATAGAACGGATGAAAAGTGGAGATTTTTGTTGAACGATGCTCCACGGTCAAGTAGAACAGTTGAGTTTTAGGGTGGCCAAACGTCCGACTTTTAAGCACACTGTCCCCCGTCTGGTCCGACGTTGCGCCCACCTTTGGGGGGGGGGGTCAGACTGAAATACTTATTCAAATTACCTCAGATATACTTTTGTTGTGAAATCTTGCAAAATTTACTACAAAATCGCATTCATATATCAAAGTGATATTTGACAAATGAACATTTTGTATATTTTATACACAACTTTTATATATTTACAACTCATCATTAACACGTCCCAGAGAGTCAATCTGTCCAAATCCTTCTTTACAGTCTGCAATATCTTCCTTTTGGGAAATTTGGAAATTCCCACCGTAATACCTTTTGTTGACTCCCAGGGGTCAGCGGACCCCAGGTTGGGAATCCAGACTAGAGCGTCCACCTTTTGCTAGTTTGGGGATGGCTACCCTACTTGGGGTTGATAGCGAACAAATCAAGACGTTACTTGAGAATAATCAACGTTATACGGCGCAGGAGTTAGCATACTCAAAATATCCAAATCAAACATTACATCGTTCGCACCAGCTTGGTTATATTAGGCGCTTTGATGTGTGGCTTCCCCATTAGTTAAGCAAAACTAACTACTGGACCATATTTCAGTTTGTGATTCCCTAATTGAACCTAACAAAATGTTCCATTGTTTTGAAAGAAATGGTGATGGGCGATGAAAAGTGGATACTTTACAATAACATGGAATGCAAGAGATCGTGGGGCAAGTAAAATGAATCACCACTAACGGTGCCCAAAACCGGTCTTCATCAAAAGAAGGTGATGCTTGTATATGGTAGGATTGGAAGGGAGTCCTCTGCAATGAGCTTCTCCCGGAAAGCCAAACGATTGATTCGAACAAATACTGCTCTGAATTAGACCAATTGAGACTAAGGGAAAGGACTTGATATTCCATAAGGATACCGCTACACCACGTGTTTGTTTGGTGACTACACAAAAATTGTTACAGCTTGGCTGGGGAGTTTTCACTCTTCCGCTGTATTCACGTCGTATATCCCTCTTATTCTTTCACGTAGTTGAGCAACCATTAACTTTTTTAATGAATCAATTTCCTCCGGCAACTACTTTATTTTAGAAATATTATTTTATGACATGCTCTTAAAACTTATCTAATATTTTTATTAGTTAAGTTATATTAAATATAAACCACAGTTAAAAGTTAAGTCGTTATACATGAGGTTTCATTGATATTGATGAACTAAATCAATGATAACGAGATAAAATTCAAATCACATAGAACATGCGTACTCTGAGATAACAATATATGGGGTGGCGCAAAAGTCACTTTCCATTTTAAAACTTAAATAACTTTTTTAATAAAAAGATAAAGAAATGGTCGGCATTTGCAGAATGTAATTTCCAAGGTACAATATATATATATCATAGATGGAGAATACTTAAACAACAAGATTTACCGATGACATTTCTATGATGTCCGAAGCATCTGACGAATTACAAAACATGCTAACCGATCTAAATAAGGAAAGTAAAAAAAGTAGGCTTAAAGATGAACAGAACAAAGACAAAAGTAATGTTCAACGATAAAGTCCCCAAAAAGGTCATAAAGATAGAAGGTGAAATGAATACATCTACGTAGGTCAGGTAATAAAGCTACAGAAAGACCATGACTGCGAAATAAAAGTATTTGGTATGAATAGAGACATTCTGAAGAGCACCTTGCCAATGTGCTTAAAGCGTCAAGTATACAACGGTTGCATAATACCAGCCATGACATACGGATGCGAAACATGGAAATTAACCAAACGAGCTGAAAACCAACTCAGAATAGCAGAGAGAGTCATGGAAAAAGCAATGCTAGGGATAACTCTAAGAGATAGAAAAAGATGGATCAGAGAGAGGACTAGAGTGAAGGATATTATACAACTAATTAAGGAGTAAACGAAGTAGGAAAAGATCAGACACAAGATGGAGGGACGAGAAGTTTTTGCCGGTAAGTCTTTGTAGAGGTTAGCACAAGATAGATCGTCATGGAAGGAGATGGGAAAGGCCTTTTTCCAGCAGTGGACTTATAACGGTTGATGATGATGATTATATATATATATATATATATATATATCTAAAAGAAAAATATCTTCCCTTTTTTCTTAAAAAAGTTATACAAGTTTAAAAATGGAAAGTGACTTTGCACCACCGTGTATAAATAAAGTTATCTAAGATCCACCAAATGAAGCTTTTGGACACATTTGGTATCAATTTACGAGTAATCTGATAATATTTATATGTTAAAATAATTGTATAATAAATCACCCAGGCTCCGATAAAAAGAAAACAAATCTTTTTGTCAAGGTTGGCACGACTATTTTCAACTAATACAAGAGAGACCCACACAGGTGACTACGAACAAAACTTATTCACGCCCCCTTTTATAGGGGTTAGTATAATGGGTGTTACTCCTACTATTTGCATCAGTTTTTGTTTTTGTTTATAGTATGGGTGGGTAGTATAAAGAAAGAAAGAAACAAAGAAACAAAGAGAAAGAAAAGAGAGAGAGGGAGTGAAAGAAATAAAGAAAGTGAAAGAAACAAAGAAAAAGAAATAAAGAAAGAGAAAGCGAAAGAAAGATATTGATCAATAGAATTTGCTACAAATGTACACACACTCTACCAAAGTTAAAGAAGAGTTCAGAACGAATACAATGAATGTCAAGGACTAAATTAAAGTAGTGTCCTTACGCTGGCTACGGCTTCAGCCGTCCCTGCTTCAGCCGTCCCTGCTTAGGCTCACATATTACTACGTACTCGGTCCCGTTTGTGATATGTGAATCAGACTTAGAGGCGAGAAGCACCCGAAGTGGCGTCACTGTTCTCCGTGTTATTTTAGCATTAGCTAGGGAGAGAGTAGGATTCATGCATTTCCCAAGGACATTAGTGCGAAGTGAACACAAACTGCCCCAGCCGGAGTTTGAACTCGGCTCGTCTAGTCCATTCTGTGTCGTTACCCACTCGGCCACTAAGGAAAATATGCGGTTCAACTGAAAAGTTACCAATCTTTCTCAGTGACCATTTCAAATACATTTAGCCGCTGGAATTGTATCCGATACCAGAGAGAAAACAAAAGGTTTGCATTTCAGTTTTTAAACATAAAAAAAACATTGTCAAACTCAAATACAGAGTCTGGAGTTGACTTTGTTTTTCTACCGTAACGAGAACAACAAGAACAATCCTCACCAAATTGAGGGGAGTAAAAGTTAACATTCCCGTACCGTGATTTGAAACCACGATCAACTGACTGGTACGCTGGTCTAAATTGACAAGTCTTACATAACTACGAAATGTATCTCGCAGATACGCAAGGGCTTATTTCATTCTGATAAATAAATACATTTATCAACAAAAAAATACATTTTTATAATTTTAAAAAATTTATTATACAATACAAAAGTTGCAGTAATCATCTTCAGTCGGAATGGAAGTAGGAGTCGAGTTTGACACTGCAGCAGCCAGGCTTGTATTTTATTTGTTTCCAGGTAATACCCGAAAAGAATAGAATAATGAGATAACTGGATTAACTATTGAATGAATGTAGATTAATAAAAAGGCGTGCATAGTACCCGTATAAATGACGGGATTATTTACGTATGGATCGGCATTTCTGCCTAAGATCAGAGTATCTGTACGCTCTGCATGTAACCAAAGTGTCGTTACCTGGCACTCCTGCCTAGGATCAGAGTGTAGTATCTGTGTGCTCACTGAAAAGTGTAACACACACATTTGTTTCACACTTCTTAGTGAATCTTCAGGTACCTGAAGATTGATTAATAAATGTGAAACAAATTTGTCGTGAGGACTCCATAAGCTTATTACATTATACAAGCTCTATTTTTAATAAATATTGAGCACTATTATTATAAATGATCATCATAAT
>VCCN01007234.1:5233278-5251936 GCA_006491835.1 Architeuthis dux
CTAATGCTGTGGAAAACACTCCCCGAAAATCTTCGTTCGTGATGCCAAGCCATTCATTCATATAGCATATATATATATATTAGTTATCAGGCACATTGAGGATACTAGTTAAAATAGTTGGTGAAATAATGAAAATCTTACCCTCTCTGTCTGTCTTGCTACTGCAGTCACTTGTTCGTCTTTTCTGTTGTCGCTTCAACTGCTAAGAGTATATAAGTCATTGAAAGTGGCCGAGTAGAGGGCGTGAATGCACACATTTTAACTCATCAGCCCCTCCTCCCCCGAAAACTCTTTCAAGTGAAACGTTTACATGTTTCCTCCCACACCTTCTCTGGCTCTTTACATTCTTTATTCCCTCCAATCTTCTGCACGCATTAGCAACAATTATATATTAAAAACCGCAACAACCGTGCAAGATACAGCAACAGATGAACGTTCTTGAGACACATTTAAAAAAAGCCACCCTAGTTGAGTTTAAATAAGGGCCCTAATCCGCTTCCTGGAGCAACGAACCAAATCCCTCGTTTTACACCCACTCGCGGACAAAACCCTCTGACGCACGCCACGAACTTTCGTGGAGCACTTCCAAGCTCTAATACGAATGCACTCACAACTGCATTAGTCAAGGCTTCACACCTGGACAGGATCATACACACACACCAACTTGTTTACGTTGACATAAGCGCATGTACCCACAGAAACGTACTCCGTATAAAACCATACGATAGGCCATTCATAAGCAACGTGCATGCACCTACACATACATCTGGTTGGGCGTGCATTAGTGGACAAATCGAGAGCTTCGTGGATGCTCTGATTTTGCTGTCTGCAGTTAAATTGCGATCCGAGGTAATGGGCGGATTCGATTACTAAATTCCTGACCGTCAGGATTCACATGATCTTTTGAAACGATGCAATTTTTCACGTCGCTCAAACATATCTGCCTTGCCACTGAGATAGTTGCGTATTTCTTATTGGTACCAGAGGTCGGCGTTCGAGCTCAGGCAAAGGGCCAAGATTGAGAATGTTGATTTTCTCGTCAGGCAGACAGACAGGCCCTCTCCACTTGGAAGATTGGCCTAGCCCAGCTTAGTAAATACCAGGTATATTTGTGTCCTCGCTTGGGGGAGGGGGCGTGTTGGCTCCAACGACCACGTGATCAATTTCAATCAGTTCATATCTAATCAAGTCTATTCGTATTTATCTCTCCTTAGTAAAAAAGAAAAAAGCGATTGGCCAAATAAGGGTTAACGGCCCGGAGAATGGAGTCGGTGAAACGAGTTCAAATTCCGACCAATGCCCCTTTAGAAAGACATGAATCCACTTTTCCCTCCAGCTATGGGTAAATAGCAGGGTAGTTGGAGTCCTTAAGCCCTGTAAGGCAGTTTATTTTGGGAGCTGGGCTAGTAGCCCGGCCCCGTAAAAAAAAACATAATTGCTACAAACAATGGAAGGGTCTCTATGGATCGTTCGAGAAGAAAAGGAGACAAAATCATTTACGACACTGGAGCGAATGAGCTGAAAGATCAAACAAGGAGTTGGGAGAGAAATATGTACTATGGTAATCTTGCAGGCGGAGAGAGGTCGCCTGCCTTGAATATCGACATTCGATATCCCACGATGTTAGCTGGGTTCGAGCAGCTTTTTATGGCAACTTACTCAGGCTCTCAGTAAATCAAGATAATATTGCTGCTACTAATACTACTAGTGTAAAAACAATAACAAATATGGCACCGAGAGAGATCGGGGTAGAATGAAGGGTAGGTTTAAAAGTTAGATTTAATCTTCTGGCAAACGGGGGGGGGTGTAGCTCAGTCGGTAAGATCAGTTAGTACGGATAAGCAGGCTTGTTGAGGCATACAGTATGCGAGTTGGAGAGCTTATCCTTTACTGCCGATCAGCGCTGTTTACTCACTAAATTAGGAGGCTCTACTTTTACATAAGATCGACTTGTACACGAGTATATATGTTAAGAGTGTTCGATGTTAACCTCATTCTCATGCATCTCTGCGTTCCTGTGCGGGTGAATGTGTTCGTACGAGCATGGCATTTTAGGTTCATCTCTTTTCTCAGGGAATTGACACGAAGATACTCGATCGTTCGAGATATTTCTCGAGGCTATCGGGCTTACTTGGCAATGCCCATCACCTCTCCAAATAACATGTGGCTGATTATACTGGTGTTACATGGCATTAGCAGCAGGAAGTAATCCATGTAATCATTGGGAGAGGTGGATTCATGTGTTTCCCAAGGACAGTTGTTTGAACAAACTACCTCAGCCGGAGATTGAACTCGGTTTGCCGATTCTATTTGCCATGCTGTTAACCGCAAGGTCAACTCTGCATCTACGATTTTACTTTTTTTCTCCCGTTTAAAAAGTATTGCACTCTTTATTAATACAGGCGTCCCTCGTTATAGCGCGGTCCGCGATAGAGAGTGGGTGAGTCGTAGACCGCAACCTTTAAATTAATATGATTTTGAGATGAAAACAACACCTTTTGGCACCAGTAAATGACTTTTGATTTTCCGCCGTTCAGTTATAACACGTTTGTCTTTCTTGGGTCAGAACACCGCGTTATAAAGGGGGACTGGTGCATGCCATTCGTTTAAAATTCCAGAACCATGTCCATTGAAAACTTTGCCAATGGTCATCTGCCAGTATCATGGGAGCCTCTTCAAGTGAAACATTTATCTAGCATAGTTGGGGAAATTCTTTCATTCATTTCTTGCCGCTCGCAGCCAGGCCAGTCAGAAGGTTCTGGGGATCTTCGCCTTGCATTATTGAGCGTAGTGTAAAGACCGTCCCCCTATGATGATTAACGGGATCGCCACGGGAGACTCTTTACATGATCTCCAGCTGCTTACGGCACCTGGTATTTCCAGACGGTCACCCATCTAGTCACTGACCAGGCTCGACGTTGCTTAACTTCGGTGATGCATACGAGAACCGGTGTGTGTCTAACGCGATTCGACCGTAACAGCTGGGGAAACAAGCAAATGCCCGTTGGGAAGTGATCGTGGACAAGTTTTGCAAATGCAACAACAGCTACTGTCCATGAGGGTCCTGTCGGCAGTCCGCACCCAGCTCCACCTACCCGAACGCATGCACCCATGGGAGTGCCCATTTACAGGGAATGCATAGATGTGTGTATGCGTAGTTTGTTTTTTTTTGGCATGAGCGCGTGCACACATGGCCTTAACACTTAGCGTTCTGTCAGTGCATTCAGTCCCTACATTTAAATGTTGCCCCCCCCCCAAAAAAACGACTGCTGACGAGCGCACAGTCACACAAACAAACTCCTCTCCCTCGCTCTCTACTTTCTCCTTCTCCCTCCCCAATCGGCTGCAGTTCACCAATGAATACAGACAGCTCCAATATTAGCACTTACAGCATGCACACTTTAATATGACGCGTAATAAACGTGATCGCATGCACCCGCCTCACTGCAGCACATAAATGCGCGTAAACAAATAGATCGTACTCTCATCAACTGCGCACACTTAAAATAATCGACACTCTAATATTTCGGTACTTTTTAAATGCATTAAATTCGTGCAACTTAATTGTCCCACAGTTTTAATAGCAGTCTTTAAAGTAAATATTGAAATGCACTTAAGTCGGCATTAACAAAATCTTCTAATTAACTTGTGTACCAGGCTTTTGTAGAACTTTTCCCCAGCAAATTAAAAAGTAAAGCAAGCAAATTAAAAAATATGACAACCGAATAAAAAATTACGGCGACCAAATTTTAAAATACGCCATGCAAACTAAAAATACGCCATGTAAATTAAAAAGGCAAGCGAACTGAATCGTGGTGTGGATTTTTAATTTGCGTTGCGTATTTTTAAATGTGGTTGCCTTTTTTTCCCTTAATTTTATTGCCGTAGTTTTTAGTTTGCTTGGTGTATTTTAAAATTTGGTCGCCGTATTTTAAAATTTGGTCGCTGTAGTTTTTAATTTGATCGCTGTAGTTTTTAATTTGCTCGGTAAAAAGTATAGTTATATTGTTAGCTGAACGACAGCAAACTCCCACCATTTATTATCAATCTAGTCAGCTTTTCGGGAAATTATATCCACTTCTCAACTTGAACTTGAGACCCGAAACCAGGCATCATGGGCCCTGCAGATTTTAAAGGACTAATCGTAAACGACGGGGATGTAAGGGTTAACAGCACGGGAAATGGAATGGATTCGGCGAACCGTACAAATTTCGGCTGTGATAGTTGGCGTTCACTTTACATTAATCCCCTTCGAAATGGCATGAGTCCCCGCCCACCCCAACTATGGGTAAAATAGCAGGGCAGACTGGGTTCTTCAGCTTTGGTTGGCAACCAGTCTAGGAGACGGGCAACGTCTCGTCCAGTGTTGTGAGAGACGGCCAACGAATAGAATAGGGAACGTGTTCCCTAAATGTACGGCTAACGAGGCTCTGGTGAAGCTTCGATGAGCCTAGAAAGCCGGAAGTGGATTATAATAGATTGCTCAAGTAAAATAAAGGAGAATAAAAACGGACAGACTGAATAACGCCTTGCATTTAAATTAAATATGTTTTGGTGGTTTTATAATCACGAGCGTCACCTACCCGGAAGTTCAATTTTGAAAATAATTGACAGAGTAGATTTCATTAGCACTACACGGACGGCTTCAGCGAAGGGCTTTGACTTCCATTTGAAAACAATTCCTCTCAACGAGTTAACGAATTTCACCAACTGTTTCAAGTGTATAGCATTAGACAAAGAAGTTGCTGAAGAAAGGGTCCTTTCCCTGCCCTTGAAATCATAATTAAAGCTCTGGGAACGGCCCAAGGACCTTTGCAAGAAGATTGGAACAATTCAAGATGCGGAAAGAATTGGGACAATACAGATCTCAGCGTTGTTAAAGTCGATGGGAATACCCACAAAAAGTGCATTTCAAGATTTTCTTTAAAGACAGCTTTTAAAACTGGAGACATGATTCCAAAAGGTCAGATTCCACTGGTGTGAAAATAAAAATAGCAATAATTAGTAGAAAAAATATATATATAAATAAATAAATTTCACAGACCCCCCCCCCACACACAAATGATGTGAAACTCTCATATATATATATACATATATATATACACACACATATATAAATTTCACAGAGTTCCCCCCACCACCACCACCACACACACTAATGATGTGAAACTCTCTCATATATATTATATATAGAGAGAGATAGAGATAGATATGAACAGAAGGGTATAGATAGAGATACATAGAGATAGAGAGGTATTCTGACCCTTAATGAGTGCAAAAATATTAATGGGAGTAAATCATGTTTCGTAATCTCAAAAACAAAAAAACGTAGTTAACAACATAAAAATGCAATTTTTTTTTTTCGACCTAATCTTTTGGCGTAAACTAGTATGCATATAGTTTCAGAATAATGATAGGTATACGTTTACGACAGACGTGTTTTTTAACTTTAAGAAACAAACTTGAAAGACTTAGACTCTCGTACAATGACGTAACCTTTTACAACAATTCAATTTAAAGTACACATGCACCTTAACACCAATCTTTTATTTACAAAAACATGAATTTAATCCATTTCATTATTTTTTAATAATTTGACTTCTGAAGATTGAAGAGGCGGGCGTTTCACCTGAGACCAAATTCATTTTATGACTGTACCTGGTTTGTTGTATATGATACTCGTGCAGCGAGAAACACAATCCCTCTGTATCTGGGAGACGTACAATTCGAGCATGTCACCTGCAATTGAAAGTGGCTATTAGCACCAGAGATTGTAGTTTGATATATCGTTTTACCGGGCCGGGCAAGCAAATTGCCAGTTGAACATTTCGCCTATTTCAAATTTCAGCTCGGCAGCAGCTTTCTCGTGCATTACGGTCCAATAAAAATTAACCTCTATTGTTAATTGAGCATCGCTGTGAGTGACGCCTTTTCAAAAGCAGACGATAGAGTAGAAGAACAAAAATGGTAGGACAAATAAAATAAAATTGAAGGAAGCACAATGACTTGCTGTTGATTTTTGTTAAAAAGACCTGAAAATGAAATTTAAACGTTGAAAAAACATCAAATATAAAAAAATTGTGACATTGAATTTTGTTTAAAAATGGCGCCCACAATGCTAGGGATTATATTCGGTAATCACAGACTGAAAATAAATACAGTAAACTCTCGCTGTAACGACACTCGTTCTAACGGCATTATTTAATGACACACACGTTCTAACGACACGTTTGTTTTTATTTTCTCGCAAGACTATTGTCGGAGATTATACCTTTTATGGAGCAAATTAAAAATTAAATAATTTGCCAGTCGTATTTTTTAAATGTGCATGCCGTATTTTAATCCGCCCGTTTTAACGGCAAATTCGTTATAACGGAACTCCCCGATGGTGCCGTAACACCGAGAATCTACTATAAATAAATAAATGACCATTTCTTCTTCTGTCCAATTTTAAAAGAGCCCAGAATATCTTACTATGGATACTATGTATTTATGCCTTTGATTATGTTTCTGCTGTTGAGTCCAGTTCCCCAAATCTTCATCTTTCTGAGTTATTTTTTTCAGACTTTTTTCTTTCATTTCATTCTGTTTAATTGAATCCGCTTTGATATTCCTAGATGTGTGTATTGCACTTTTCCGTTCAATGTCCTCCTGATTTTATTGTCGTCTACTGTTTTTCTTCATGCACCACCAATATAGCACGTTTCTCGATATACGAACTCTATTTCCGTTTCCTGGTTGAAGATTCTGACTGTTTGTCCAAAAGTTTTCAATTCATTATTAATTATTATTTCGCTCTATTTTCCATGTTATTGACATTTACTAAGCTTAGCCTAGTTTGGTAGAAGGCTATAAGTGTGGTGTACCCATTAAAGATCGAACTCTCTACAGTTTTAATGGTATGCAGAACTAGTTTGCAAACCATTGCTCCACGGCAAAGACTACTGAAATTTACTAAGCTTAGGTACAAGGTTATAAGTGTGGTGTACCCAATGAACATCGAACCTACAATAACACTAATAGTTTGCTCCACAGCCAGTTGCACTAATATTTACTAAACTCAGCTTAGTCTGGTATAAGGCTATACGTGTGGGGTATGTCGTTAATGTTTTTCTTGTAGTTATTGTTATTATCATTATCTCTTTCAAGCTACTGAATTCTTACTAATATTGTTGTTTTTGTCGCTGCTATCATCATTATTAAGTTGACAGTGGCATGTTTTATGCAGGGCTAATAAGTGGTCATATAACACCCAAGGGTGACGCTTGACACACCTGCCCACTGAACATGCACAAGGCTCGGGTAACACCCACTTCTTTTGACTCTTAAGAGCAGGTTATTTCTTTTCTAAGAATGGGTTTTAAAAAAAGGCTTAGTTAAAAGGGAGAAAAAAAACACCCGATCAAATATGAAAAAAAGAAGAAAAGAAAGGTAAAAGTTAAATATTTATTTTTAATAAATTTAAGTAAAATATTCAATTCTGATTTTAACGATTCAATGAATGTTCTTTTGGCATAAGCGTGCTCCTACCATAGAGTGTTACTTGGTGAGGGGGTGGGGACATTGGTAGAGTTTGCATGACATTCACCCTGTTTGGTGGCATATAAGACCGGTAATCATAACTTTTAACGTCTTAAATTCGTTTGTTTCTCAACTATCAAGGGAGGTAATAAAAATTAAAATAAAAGTTTAAAGTTTCTTTCAAAAACGAAAAAAATAAACTTGTCATAATGTAGGACTGGTGGTCCCGATTGTAAATTTTCACACCCTCGCTCACTCGATGTTATTTTATTGGAAAACACAGAATTTAAACAAAAATTTAAAATAATTTGTTGGAATGAACAAAATTTAAAAATTTTAAATAATTATTTAGAAGAAATTCAAATCACCTTTTGAGCCATTGTTTTTTTGTTTTTTTGGGGGGAAGGGGTCTTAAATGCCGTCAATTACGGTATTTACCGTAGCTTTGTTTGGTACAAGGCTACAAGTGTGAGGAAATCAGTGAAGAGCAAACTCACTACAGTCATAATGGCCCGCGAGACTAGTTTGTTAAGCATTGCTTGACGATCACAAAATGACAGGTGGTCGACTATTGATGGCAAATTTAGGGCTAGCCTGGATCTACAAAGAACTTGGTTGTTGAAATTCGCTTAGTCTACGAAGACCAATAGATCAAGTGTTGATTTGGGATTAGTTAATAACTTAATACATCGGGAGGGATGGGAGTTCGAATCTTTCCTGAAGCTACTTCTTTATTCGGAATTCCCGTCGTCGATTTTAACGACTGGGGAATGGATCGGCTAAAAAAAAAAGTTGTGATTAAAAGCAACAAAAACGACGAAGAAAACTGGTCAAAATTGATAATGAAAACTGTGTGCAATAATAGTAATAATCCAGTCTCCAAAACTATTAAAGAGCACAGGTATCCCCCGCTTTAAGTCACAGCGAAATAATGTTCAGCGTTTGTTTTGCAGCGAGCTTTTATAGAGGCAGCGCGAACTCTCTTCCTCTCCCTCTCTCTCACCCCAGTCTCCTGTACCTCCCACCACCCTAATCTCCGAAGACTCAGCTTAGCATACCATTATCAGGATCTTGTAACGCTCAAAGAATGTTCTCGTATAAATTAATGGTAATTGCTTCACGCCATTTCGGTTTATATAGGAACGCCCTACCTTCGGATAGCGGAAAAACCTGTATTACGACTTTTGTTGCGTTGCGAACACAGTGTTATCTCAAGTGGTAGTGGAGAGAAATATAAATGTGGAGATCTGAGATATGCAGTTTTTCTTCTAACGACAAAACAATTCTTTTTTAAAAACTTTAGGTGAAAACACTACCCATAACAGCCACTGATTTCTATTTTCATGTCAGAGTTGATTAAAGTTATATATTTGCGAAATGTAATATTTAACTCTGTTTTTGACAAACTTAACCTGAAAATGATAGTCAGATTGTTGCTATAATGGCGAAATATATCTTCTTCCCCAAAGAGATAATCTAATTTGAGCAGGGCCAAATTTGTTATGGCTATTTTGATCACGAAAATACGGAAATATCCTTGTCTGAAATTCTGAGGTGAAGTCTTGTCATTATTCAATTATTTGGACTGTAATCTTCAACTACATTTTGACTGGTACACTCTTCAGCATTCCTGGTTTTGACTGAAATTCTGAGATGAAATATCATTATTCCATGAATTATTTGGACTAGTATCATCATCTTTGTTGTTTTGATCATTACATTTATGCTGGTGCTTTCTCCGGCCTTCTTCGAGTTGTCTGAAGTTCTGAGGTGAAGTATTGTAATTATTCAATGGATTATTTGACCTATCATTTTCAACTTTGGTAATTGGGACCAGTCATTAGAGTATGATATGCGAAAATAAACCGATACTGCTAGCTTTGTAGGAGGGACGGCACTTCTTTTTATGGACCGTACTTAACTTGTACCTAAAACTGCACTTATTTGTAATTAAAATAATATTCACTTATACAGAACTTGGAAGATTTTGTTTGAAGTTCGGAAATTAAGTATTTCCATCATTCTACGGACTTGTATTTTTGTTGTTTTTATCAGAGTTTTGACTGACGTCTTCTTCAGCCTTCCTCGGTAATCCTTGAGTGTCGCCAGAGAATTTTTTCACCTCGTCAACAGGAACAACACATATTCTGAGTGCCAAAATCTCATCCCTACAAGAAGTTTTTCATGCTAAAAAGAAAAAATTGATCATTCTAGAGCAGTGCCTGTTCCAAAGGTGCAAAGGGGTCGAATGGTGTGTGGAGCAGCCTGACATAATTTCCATTTTCCGTCCGTCGTACTAAACTACGGCTTAGTAGTATTTCGGTTACTTCTCTTCAGTGTTGCCAATTTAGATATTCTATATCTAAATTTAGGTAATTCTAGGGAGATAATGTATATAAACTATGAAGAAAGATCTATAATTTTTAATGTTTTATTTATTTTCATTATATTTCTGGAGAACTGCCGATCCAAACAACTTCAAACTCGACAGTGCACTGCCTTGTGTGCTAATATATTTGCCGAATGTCAACTTCGTCCAATGGCCACTTGTCGAGTAATAATGGTTCATACACACAGAGATTTTTTCAATTGTGGTTAGATATTACTGAAATCAGCGTGAAAGCTATTTTTTCAAATATATATGGAAAGCCTGGGTGATCCAATATAGTTCCTTTGAGCTCTGGTTACTACAGAAAGTTCAATTCCACATTCGGGTCACTTATACCTTTTGACAAATCATCTCTTCCTTCGCTTTACAAACCGTTCAGTCTGGTTCTTTGTTGATTATTATAACTTCATCTGCTGATTTCTTTTCATAGGGATGGGTAACAGTGTAACTAAAGAATTGTTTTTGCGTGATCACAGGATCTTGACTCTTTGATCTGTAAATTAAGATTGTATTGTTCCTGGTAAAAGCTTCTCGGTAATTATATAGCTGTCTGAAGTTAAGATATGAAGTATTTTCATTATTCCACAACTTATTGTTATTTTTAGCACAACACTTGAGATTTGTTTTGTCTACTTTAAGTATGGGTTTCATCCAGTAGTTTTTTCTCCACCTTTTCAATATGAACCACGCAGTTTGTAGATCAGAGTCTCAAGTTATTGTACTGATATAAGCAATGTTGGGATCAGGCTGAAAAACTCAATTTTCCAAAGAGAAGACTTCAGGAACACTAATTGCACACTCAGTTTACTTACAGTTCTCGTTTGGCAACTTCATATATGCCTATTCCTTCACTTTACACACTTTCCAGTATGGTTATTAGTTTGACTTCATTCCACAAAGAACAGATGCTCCATTTCTCTTCTGTACATGAGTTGCCAAAATTTAGTCTTGCATAATACTATAGGACTCTCTAAATACAACACCGAAAGACTCCGAAAGATCACAAGGTGTACTTAGATCCCACAGTTTCAATGAAATAGGACGGTTGGGTCTGGAGTACAGGGGTACAGATTCCTGGTGCTAAGGTTGCCCTATTTATGAAATCCTCACCGTTGGATGAAGCCAGGAAAATTCCTAGGAGTTTCGGAGATTTATTCCAGTATACAACTTCTGTTCTTACCAAAAACATAACATCAAATGCAGAAAACTTTTATTGCGAGATATACATGTGTGTGTGAAAGTGCACACACACATTATATAAGAAACGACGCGGGTTCGATCCCCGCACGGCGCTCGTTTAGCAGTCGTTCACACCGGCGCCGGGCAAATATAGGTTCTCAATTATCATATTGTCGGATATAAAGAATATCCATCATTTGATTATATATATAAATAAAATGTGTGATGTCTGTCCGGAAAGTATCCAGCCATTTAATATTAACGAAACAAATAGCCTACCTAGGACAATGGCGTCTTAGTTTCTTCAAATTACTCCCCTTCAGGCCTCACACACTTATTACATCGTTCCTTCCACTTTTTGAAACAGTTTGCAAAGTTCTCTTTCTGGATCGCCATCGACTGTCTCGTCCCGTTTTCCTTAATCTCGTCCATGGTCCAAAATCTCTTTAGAAAAAGACAGATGTTGCAGGGAGCCAAATCTGGAAACGTAGGGGTATGGAATGACAGATCTGGCTGATGAAATGTTTGGCCAAAAAGCCTCGAACGAGACGTGAAGAATGTGACCGTCCCACAGCACACAGGTTCACTCAATGGCGTCTCACTGCCAACTGAATAACCGCACGGGGAGTGGGTATTCACGCATACGCAGTAAGATACTATTCAGACAGACCTCGCATATTGATACAGCAAACTTTGATTGAAGGGGAAAATGAAACAATGATCACGGATCACTGACTTTACTACTCCATCGCCTCGCTTCAGTCATTTTCTGTATTCACAAACTAAATATTTCTAGTGGTAGGTAACAACATTATGATTGAACTGTGAAATTTGCCATTTTTAACCAAGTATTTGTTTTAACAACTTTCGGCACTCAATCTGTATGTTGTGTACTGGAAATCAGGTAAAAAAAACGATTGCTAGTGATCAGGAATTAATGCAAGCGTTACTAACATAATATGGCTATTATATGTATGTAAATGCATTGGTAATGGTTTCACTAAAAATACATTAAAACTCGAGAAGAAGGCTTATTATATACATAACTAGATGACATTTCAGCAAGTTACTGCAGAAGGCCTAAATGAGGCCTTTGACCCCAATAAAAGATCATTGACTATGTATTTATTGAATCATACCTTATTTGAAAATCATTATCATAAACTTTTGGATCACATTTAATTTGAATATCTAGGGAGATTTCACAAAAGACTTCAAGTACCCACATTTCTTTTTGAAATCCGTTTTTTTTACTGGATTTCTTTTATTTGAAATATGGAAATCTTTGAATCTGAATACTTTGCAATCTTTTGTGAAATCACCCCTTCGAATCATCATCTCATATTCACGAGAGGACTTTTGTTAATGAAGGCATATTTTGGATAATAAAACATTATTGGATTTCTAGTGAAAAGTTATGTTCATGTATGAAACGGCTTTCAACTACGTTTATAGCAGTACAGTGTCTAATGCATTCTTTAAATTAACAATATATATATATTACAATGCAGGTTTGAAAGGAGAAGATGAACATACACACAAGCATTCTCAAACATATATTAGAGATAGATAGAAATCTGATGATTATTGATGTGAGCGCGAACGCAGACCTTAAAATATTATTAACATTTTCAAAAACTAATATTATAAAACATGCTCCGGGGCCCCCATTAGTAACCACAGAAAATCTCGTGACCATAGCTCTAGCCGTCCTTGACATATGCAATGACAGGCAGACATTTGGTGAATTATAGTAATATAGCAATAACAATAATTCTGTTATTAACAACAACATTCTAATAACAATAATATTACTCTAAGGAAATCGAAGAAAAGCAGAGAGACATTAATAAGTTATAATACAATAATTTCTCTTACAAATAAGCCCATCGCAACTCCGACCCGTAGCATCGGCACCACCAAAATAATGAAATGAGGAGTACATTGATGGAGGCCTTCATAAAAATAATAATAAATGAAAGGTAGAAGCTGCTGTAGGAAAGGTGATATCGTTACTAAACAAATAAAACACCAGCTAACGATACTTTATTTTATGGCGAATGCCCGCACCGCATTCTATTTTTTTTTTTTTTTTTCCAAACGAAGAAATTGATAAAAAAGGCGTGTAATTATTTTATTACAAGCATTTGTACTTGAGAAAGATCATCGTCGGAGCTGGTGAGTCTATTCATACTAAAAAAAGTGACGGGTATTCTTTTCTTTATCAGGGTGGAGCTGACAACTTGCTTTGCACGACTACAAACTAAATAAAGCTACAATGTTTCACGGTAGCAGCAGTAGTTGTTCTTTTCTGCGTCAAGGTTTCTTTCTTTCTTTTTCTTTCTAGTTAACCCTTTCCTGGTAGACCTTCGCCTTCTTTTTCGATCTTTCTCACTGTTCCGTTTTTCGACATAGCCCGCACCAAAGGAGGGGGGGTGGAACAGTGACCAGATCTTGTCCTCAGCGACACCTTTTGTATAAATCGGATTTAGCTTTCTCTGCGTTACGTTTTTTCCTTGGACAAACAAACAAGACCTTAAGGAACAAATTAGACCATGGAAATCGTGTTACTCACAGCAAATGTAGTGGAAAATGGTCCTTTTATTATTTCAACGTGGCATTTCGTCGGCGTCCGGGTGGTGTATATATGGGCCAGCGGCGCTTTTGAAGTGAATGCGGGTATCGCGCCGCCGGGGTAAGGCCGCGCGAACACGACAACGTCCGAGAGTTCAGAAATCAGGTGTAAGCGAGAACTTGAAATGCGTGGTGGGGGCGTGGTACCCCCAAAAGATTTAACATGTCTGGCGGGTATAGACCATACAGTAGGTTCGTTCTTAACCCCCGCTGGCTTCGGCGAAAGATTTTTTTAGCTAAAAGTCTTTCACGGGTCCGTCGAGGCCAAGTTGCACACTGAGGTGTAAAAAAGACCCACCAGCATAAATGTGCGGGTCATGTAAAGGCCACACCTTGTTCTACCTTGCCTTTTCTTTTCAATTCTTCTTTGTACAATACTAAATTAATGATGATTTGAAAGACAAGACGACCGGGAGGGGCGAAAGCATTCACAGGTGTTGGCGAGTTATTATTAAGACCTTTGGTCAGCGGACGGACGCGAGCAGCGCGCACGTGTGTATGTTTATGCTTGTGGGTGTGTAGTTTCATAATTCAGAAGTTAAGTATATGCTGTTTGTTTTAGCGAGGATATACACACTTCCGTGCGCGTGTTGAGAAACTTTGAGGAACCGGCCTCCATTTGTGTGGCCACTGGCCGAAAATTGCTTCCTTTACAAATGACAATAAAACGATACAGGGGCAAGAAAAGAAGCTTAAAAAGGGAGGAAAACAACGAGATCAAAGCACGGGCTTTAAGATATGTTTAAAAAATGCTCAGCACCATGGCTACTTTGTTAGCAAGATAATTAGAACGTTTGTAGACGGACCTTTTTTTAAATAGAAAATAAGGAAGAGGAATTTTTTAAAATATTGTCGGTTATGTAATCGTATGAAGCACTTACAGACTTTCTAAGTTTGTTCAACTTGGAAGGAACTATTTTCTTACTTTTCGTTATTTTTCCTCTTCTATTTTTGGAATTGTCTGGTAGTTAGCATTGCTAAGTTATTTTACCTCTGCCAACGAAGTTGGAAGAGGTATATGTATTCACTCATGTATGTCTGTTCAATCAATATCTCCAAAAGTTCTCAATGAATTTCAATGACATTTTGTGGAAGGGTGAGCCATGGGCTTAGGAAGAATTGGTCAACTTTTAGGGCGGATCCAAGAATCTTTTCGATCGAGAGGTATTTTTTTTATGTTTATCCCTGCCAACGAAAATAAAAACTTAGTTACCTTCCCTGCATCGTAGCTATATATGAACTGATCCTCATTCAGTTTTTAGTTAATGCATGGCGTTGGCAGAGGTATGCGCTCTTCGAGTGCTTTCTAGTTTCTTTTTCTTTTTTTAAAAAAATATTTCTAACCGGTTTCTTTCTCAAAGAATACGGAGACGAATAGGAATGTATTTGCTATCCCGCGAGGATAAATATGATACACGGTCTTTTTGTTTTGGGTACTCAGCACATGATTAAAGTGGTATAGTGGGGGGGGGGGCACCCAGAAATTGCTCAGTACTGTCAATTATTGCTGCAGGCACTGACCCTACTCATCTTAGTGCACTGGAAGATGCTGCATGGGAGACGGATCTAAAATAATAATTTGTTTACTTTAGTATTTGTTGTATTATTGATCTTTGGTCCAAATTCTGTCAATTTTGAAACTGTATAAGTACGTTAAAATGAACTTTTTGCAATGCATCGGATACATTTGCACTCGCTGTAGATAGATATGAGCAGACTGAAATAGATACATTGATATAGGTATGAACAAACTGAGATAGATATGAGAAGACTGAAATAGATACATTGATATAGGTATGATCAAACTGAGGTAGATAGAGACATGAAGAAAGACACGCACAAATAGCCAAGATAGAATACGTGTTGCTATTTGTCATAGCAAGCTCCCGTAGTATGGGATGTCGAGTCTCATCCGAAACTAATTCTTTGTTCTGAATTTTTGAAATTCAATTTCAAGGCTCAAGAATGAAGTATCCGAAAGCGTTGTAATAAAAAAAAATCGCCCCCACAGAAAAAAGAAAAACGTCAAAAAATGTGCGCGCATAACCTCACGGTCGCGTATCTGTGCGTCGTACAGATTTGTATGGTCAAATTCTTAGAATTATCTACTTATATCATATATCACGTGATTGTCTATATTTTTGGTCTGAAATTTGTCAAGAGGGGTAACTATTAAATGCTAATTTTAGAGTAATCTCCCTTATTTATTTTCTTGCAAATGCGTAAAAATCTGGGTTCATTCTAGTTGAACAAAAGAAATACAGAGCAACATCATGTTTTTGCTATTTTGAGTACAGTGCAATTGTAAAATTATTTAAATACTGCTGTCATATTTTTGACGGCATGGGTAAACTAGTACACACACACATATATTTTTTATTTATAAACACAAACGCAGATATATCAATGCAAACATTGACACGTATGTCTAAATAGATTTCTTAACGGGTCATCGCGTAGAGAATGGTGGTTGTGGGTAGGTGGGGTATTTGAAAGGGGCGCTAATGCCAACTAGACAAACAATCCGCTCGAAGGTTATTTTATGCTTAGTAAAGTGTAAAAACTGGGGGCCTCCTTTTTTATTACTCAGGATCTATTCATTTTTCTTTTTTATTCCAGTTAAAAGAAAAAAGAAAAATTAGAATCGAATGTTCAGCCTTACCCTTGCTACCACTCACCGTAAAAATGCCCGCCCGCTGCAAGGAATAGTGGTTGTTCAATATTCATGTTTGGTTCAATATTAACTCATCAGACGAATAAAAATTCACCCGGTGAACCATTTCGTTGGGTTGGTTTCCCCCAGCCCGTGTGTAGGGGCGAAAACACGAGAGGGCATTTGTAAAAGCAAGCTTGGCCAATAGTGAAGTGTTTTTGTACAGAAACAGATCACACACGTGCAAATATATTGCCTTCATTACATACATACACTCACCCACTTTACTTCATCTATTCTTTGCAATATTTATCCACGGCCTCCCCGTGGCATTTGTTCCATTTGATTCTATTGACTTGCTTATTTAGTCTTTTATTTTCCCATTTGGCATATAAGATCTCATATACGTTGTCAGGGAAAGTTACTTCCAGTTATAATGTTCTGAAGATGACGTGAATAAATATCTAGATGTTAACACAATCCTCCCACGACTTTGTAATTAACTAATAGTCAATTAGCATTAAAGTTACATACATCCTTTAGTATACATAGATCTAAAGAGGTTGGTAAATGGATATTAACTGACATGTAGATATGAGCAGACTGGGATAGATAGATATTTATAACATAAAGGCATATGAGATTCTTCAAAGACACGCAAAGCACTGACTGCTAAAAAGAGAGTCCAATCTTCCAAGATTTGGGATGGCCTGCAGAATTGACTTGAAAATCTGCAGCTATTTCTGCAATCGAGTAGGAGGATAGATAGATAGATAGATAGATAGACATAAACGAAAAGACTTTGATATATATACCATATCTACTAGAAATTTAATATAGAAAATCGGGGTCGAAATTGGGGAGGTGGTTGGGAATATACTCAAGTGTAAAAAATGATAACATATCCCTACATATATTATTGATTTTTAGCTACAAAAAGTGGGGGTTGCATTATATTCGAGATCGCATTGTATTCAGGTAATGCGGTAGATATCAAAATGATAGATATGGTGGCACTGAAAAGAATATAAACACGGACAGACTGGGGTATAGAAATCATAGATAAATAGATATAAAAGCGATTGTTTCACTGTCTTGTTGATAGTGTTTTCTGAGAGTTAAAAGAATATGCAAAAACAAGGAATTAATGCATTAGTATTATTGCCAGTAAGTAAATTCACTTGGTGACAGTTTCCGCCTGTATACATTGAACACGGGTATTGGGGACATCTTTTAGCATCTGATGATGTCCTTTTGTCCTAAGCTGTACTGAAGGCTAATTATCAATAATAATAATAATAATAACTTTCCAGGTAGTTTGTTTTCAATGAAACCTTTCTTTTTTAAATATATATTTCTTCAGTGACCGTGAATAATATTAAGATTCTTGAAACGTTTAAAACGTATTTGCATTATGAGGTATGTTTTAAAAAAAAACATCTAATTAACTTTTTTAATGCCCCCTCTTGTGTTTAACACAACAAAAGGAAAAGGATTTTGCATAAAAATCACAAAGACTTTTAAGAAGAAGAAAACTCCCATCTTTTGATTCTGAGATTTACTTTCGTGCATGGATTTACACTTATTTAGTATACGTTATAAAATAGAGTAAAACTTCCATCTCTCTTTCTAGTTAGATATGTTTCGGCTAAATAAATAGTAAATAAAAGAATTATTGCACTTCTACCTCTTCTTAGCAATTCTTTTTAGCCATTGTTTTTATCTCCCTTGTCTAAAATAAAAATGGGTTTACAATTTGGAAATCAAGTAAGATAAGTAAGCCTTCTGAGCCTGATTATTTGGTGAAAACCTTCTCAAAATATATCATGAAGCCTTTTGGTAACATTTCTCCAAGTCAATTATTCATCCTGACTGGACGAATTGCAAATCTGAGAATATTATCTATAATTAATGCCCCGACTTGTTTTACTAAACAATGTTTGTGTTCAATAAACAGTAAACAAAAACATGGTTTGAGCGTTTGAAACGGACTTGATTTCTCTTTTCTCCCGCTTATGTTTTTTTAAAAATCTGGTAATTCGTTTACCTTTCCGATTTAAATTTACAATGAAGATCCCAAATAAATGAAGACTGCACGAGATTAGGTTCCCTGAAAAATTCTCATACAATAACAGACCACACGAAAATTATTGTTCCTTGTCATGTGCGCATTTTTCTGTGGGGAATTTTCTCGAGCATTTTTCATGGAATCGTAGACATAAACAGACTGTGATAGATAAATATGAACAGACTGTGATAGACAGATAGATAGATAGATAGAT
>VCCN01007237.1:28135-47044 GCA_006491835.1 Architeuthis dux
CACACACACACACACACACACACACACACACACGAATGTACATCCAAACGAATATATACATACTCTTACATATACACACAAACGCACAAACATGTTTTCAACTAGTACCAATAAACGGTCATTAAGACTTTCTGAAATGAAACGATATGCTGATACATGGGCTCACATAAACTATCCTGAATATACGTGTATATACTCAAACGAATATATACGTTTATAAGCATGCGTGTATTGAATATAATTACGTAATAGATATGCAGACACACAGCTGCTTGAATTAATGTCTGTAAGAGTAAATTTTTATGTATGCATTTATATTAACTTGTATATGTAGGAATGTGCGAACTGTAAGTAAATACGTCTATAGTCTTTGTTTTTGTTTCCAAATGTGTGTTTTCATAAACTGCGCGTGTATCTACAAACTTGCGTGTGGGATGAGCTCCCATTAAAGGTGTGAATTGTTGTTCTCTTTTTATATGTATGAGTGTCTGGTAGCTATGGTAAAGTTGATTTTGTACTATCAGTGTGTGCGAGTATTTGAGCGAATACTAGTGCTCTTTCCATCCCCATGACTGATACCCACTTTCCTGGCACAGAAAAAAGAAGAAAAAAAACTTCAGAAACTTTGAAGTGAAGAACAGGCTGGTTACTGTTTAGTGTCTGACTGTTATCGCAGATGTATCTTGGAAGTTCTTGTCTCATGAGAAAAGCACCTGCGACCCGACCACGCAACCCTACAGGTCTCTTAGATCCTGCAACCACGTCACCATACTCTGCACCCCACTTTGATTTGGACAGTCTTCAGTCTACTTGACCTACATTATTGCTTACTCATTTTGCTCCTGTTTTTTTCATTCCTAAAATCCCATCTCGCTCGATTTACTTCTTGCGTGGTAACACCAGTCATACCAAAAAGGATTATCCAGTACTGTTTGTTAGCTGGGAGGTAAAGACATTCAACAGTAGTCTACGAAGGATATTTGATAATAGTAACGACAAACATCCATTCTTGAAAACTCATTTGTGAAGATGAATCAGTTTAGACTTGAGTAGTAAATAAAACAAAAGAGAGAAAATACCAACGTTAAGAGCAAGATGTGACTTATCTAAAGGAACCTGATTATCAAAACAATTCTTTCTTTTTCGTAACGCTGACTGATGTAGTATACGTTTGAAAGCTAAATAACTGTTAATAGGAACCATATTAAAATTGATCAATAAAAGAGGAATATTCTTTACCCAAAATAATTAAACCTAAGTCGCGCAGACGTTGTTTTTGTTTATATCTACCACCAATTTCTTCACTTTCCCTTTAATGTTCTGATAGCAGCTGATTGAAAGGCGATTTCTACATTTCATATCAACATCCATCGAAGGAATAGGCGTATAAAGGAACATGTATTCATAATACATCAACGATTTAATTCAGCAAGATTGTGTACTGCAAAATGGCAAAATCTTACAGGATCCGTAGTTGAGTTAGACCGGAAAAGCTGGTTTCAGACAAACACTGTAATGGATTGTAGCTTAGTATTCTGCAAAAGAAAGAAAAATAGATTAAGTGATAATGTAGATATATACGTATGTACATCGTTTTCCCCCCTAAAAAGTATTTCCTTCATATTCATCGATATTTACATGTGATTTCTTATTGATTATTCAAGATACCAGTTATAAATAAAGATGATATATCATCATCATCACCGTCAGGCATTTCATGCCCACTTCTGTATAAAGGCCTTTCCCAACTCCTCCCATGGCGGTTGTATGGTCATGTTGGTTCTGGGTAGACAGTGGCCAATTAAACTCACCCTTTGCCACTATTTTCTAGTGAGCTGGGTTTAAATTCAAAGTTGTCCACCCCCCGAGGCTAGAGAGCCCAGTCTACCCTGCTAGTTTACCTACAGCTGAGGGGGGGGGGGATTCATGCCTTTCCCAAGAGCATTGGTGCGAAGTGAACGACCGGAGCTCGATGATTACATTGTCCGCGTCGTTGTGTCACTCGCACATCACAAAGAGAGATGTATAAAGTAATAACTGTTAGCTGCACATTTATATTAATACTGTTATGTTAAAGTTTTGTGTTCCAATATTTAAGCGTTGTGATTTTTGCAAATATTATATAATTTATTCCGAGATGACAATTTCGTCGCAAGCGCGATAACCAAAAAAATAGAATATGTGTGTTTTATAGCATGTGCATACGTATGTCTGTCTGTGTATGCGCGTTTGACTATCTTCCGCATAGAGCTAACAATGCTTGAAACACAAAGTCTGGACTTACTTGAACTAAGCCAAGTATAGCACAAGACAATATTTACAGAACACGACAAGAAGATAGATTTCATTATCAGCAGCTTGCAAGACCAGCGTACTAACCAAATTACCCTAACTTGAAATTCAGAAACACTTGTATATGTAGTTTATATGGAGTCCTAAGCATCACATTTCACTTGTAACCACCGAGAAAAATTGGAAACTCTTTCGGCAGTTAATTTTATGATGTCATCTGAATTTGACCATTTTAAAGTTCTACTAACGGAGGTGCGAGGTGACCGGCTAACGGCACGGGGACTGGGACCGGCGAGCCGAGTTCAAACCCCATCTGAAATAGTTTGCGTTCACCTCGCACTAAAGCCCTTGGGAAAGGCATGTATCCATCTCTTCCACCTGCCAACTCGTCATGGGCCAGCGTAGAAGGGTATGGCCCATCACCCACCATGTCTTGCTAGGGGAAGGCCTATGTCCAACAACGCAAAAAGGTCCCAAAAAGCTGATGCAATACCAGATGTTCTAAAGAGGTCTCTTATCCAAGAATCGACTTGGCTCGATATTGCTTACGATCAGGGAAGGTCGAAGTCTTTAACATGATTTGATCGTAAGCATACATAGATGAATATCCATGTATATATATTTCGATGCATATTGCATATCACTAATCTTTCTACTTCACTTCCTTCTTATATACCTTCCCCTTTAACCTACCCTTGAGTTAGTTAAGTCAATGCAAAATGATATCCCCTTTTCCTCAAGAGTAAATACGTGAATTAACTGGACTTGATAAAATGAATCCAATCCTAGAGGAAGCGATCTTTCAGTGGTTTCCTGATCGCTATCTTTCTACGTATAGGTTGCAGAACAGTGGTGAATCAACTAGTTTTTATAAACCATTCTCTGTGAGTGTGGTCATTTATGGATGCTCTATAAAATATGACATTGTACTAGGCTATATCAAATGTAGTTAATATCTTTCAATCATGTTATGTATTACATTTCAATTATTGTCACTATGTCTATCCATTTGCTTATATTTCTGATTATAGGCTACCTTACATACATATACTATAGAGAAATAGTTAACAAACTAGTTTTGCACAACATTACTACTGTAGTGATTTCGATCGTCACGGGGTTCCCATATATGCGAGACTAAGCTAAGCTTAGTAAATATCTAATTAATGGCAGATAAGAAAAATAGTCAAATTCCGATACATAAGTCTAATGGAATTATTGATATTTCGGTAGCGTGATATCATTTCAAGAACACTTCGCCGTGTCTTAGAGCCGAACTTATTGCTATAGTTTTAATTTATGAATTGGTTTGTGATTTGCGTAATTGACATGATACTATCACAGAAGAGTTCTTTGGTAAGCTCGTTCAGTGGTGTTTTCTTTAGATTTGTACTGCAGAAGTTGCACTGTCGATTTTGAAAGATTTGTGAATGCATATCCTGGTTCTATGGCATGTGGTTCTTAACGCGACATGTAGTTTTACACCCAGGTAAATTCTTTTTCTTTTTCTTTTGAAAACAGTGACATCAATCACAAGATTTTATTCCAGACGTCGTACTGAATGACTTAATGGTTTTGGCAATGGTGTAGTTGCGGCAACCCGCAAAAACTGACGAAAATTCTCAAAGACTCCGAATAAAACAATCTAATCGCCGTAAACGAACCCAACATACATATAACCTTTCTATTTACACTAATGTATTGTATTTAATGATGCAATACGCTTTTCACAGAAGAGCAACAAACATGACAGAGCATAAATGCTCATACAAAACATTCCGATTACTTACAAAGTAGAAAGGTGGGATAGGTTGGCAAATGCATAATCAGGAAGCGTTAACAGCTGATTGTTGCTAAGATCCCTGGAAAAGAGAAAGAAAATCATTTATAAGAAAATAGTGATTAGAAATACACATCCGCTCACACATACATACACATTCATGCATCAAGCTGATTTCTGCCGCAGACAAAAAGTGTTTATCAGAATACGTATGGAAAGGCTGAATGATTTCCATTTTGACAAGTTGCCAGAGAGAGAGAGAGAGAGAGAGAGAGAGAGAGAGAGAGAGAGAGAGAGAGAGAGAGAGAGAGAGAGAGGGTTCAGTGAATATCTATTCATTATCACCATTACTTCATGGTGGAAATGTTTGTAGTATATATTTTCAGATAGAAGCTTTCCAGAAGTTCTGGGAATTTTCTAGATACCATTATCTTCAGGAAAGTTTAGTTTGTTAATCTTGCGAATACTAGGGCGTTGCTAATCTTTTAGCAATGGCAAATGTCATATACTAAGCTGATTGCCTATCCGGTAGCATTTAATCTAACCATTTGAAATGCTTTCTATGAATAGTATCTTGACTTCTAAAACTTTCCTTTGGAAATAAACTTGAATATAAGATGTATCATATTTATAAATGAAAATTTTAACAGAACATTTCCTTCTAATAGAATGTGAAAAGTTTAAGGCGTAAAACCAAAATCATGATCTCTTCAAATTGTATTCACCAGTTATTTCTGCAGACGTTGGGAACAAACGTGGCTACAGTCATAATACACCAAAATGTCAACATTATTATTATCATTTTGACGTGATATGACGAAATATGTATGGCTACAGGTCTCATTGCATTTGCATATCCACAAGATAACTCAATAATAGCCGGAAGAATCAAGGCACAAATTAGCATCGATGAATATCTGGAAGTGTTTTTATGTTGGGGACTATTTTTGATGAGTGGCTTCCGAGTTGGCACTGAGCCCATCATAATTGTGCTTCTTGTTGGTTTTATGAAGATAGAAATAATTAAAAAGAACGAAAGGAATTTTAATTTTTTGCAATGCATCATTCAAGGCAGGTCATAAATGAAATATCTTAAACTGGGATAAAAATGTTAGTTTCCGGTTCGGTCTTTTATGGACTTTTGGTCAATGGCATAACTCTTGAGAATGATGATTTTAAAAGATGTATGACATTACAAAGGAACTCGTTATTCATTTAGTCTTTTGCATATGTGATACACGCTCTAACATTATAAATACAAAAATATTCATGAAAACAATGAACGAAAATTTGTGTTTGTGGTACGAGTAATATTCCAAGTTGATAATTACTCCTCAAATGTAGGATAGTTCACTGCTCAGTCAAACGTGAAACCAGTGCTGCTGCTGCTGTAACGGTTAAATCGCTAATTAGGTTTCGAGTCTCACTTGGTACTTATATTTTCTTGTCCTTTTTCATAGTCGAAGACTCATTGCAAATATTTGTTTACTTTTGATTTCTTGCTATTTCTTGAGATCCTACAAACATTCTTGGTTAGTAAATATTCATTTTCCATTTCATCTTTACTCTTCCATCGTAATCTTCTTTAGTTCTACCTTTTCAGTTTCCATTTGTTTCCATTTAGCCTCCCCCTCCTTCGCTTTGATTTTTCTTTTGTTGACGTTGTCGTTTATTTCTTCCATCTTCAAAGTTTTTCTTTCTCTTTCTTTTCCTTTTCAATTTTCTTTCTCTTTCATATCTGACTTTTCCTTTTCCTTTTCCGTGGGCTTTTAAAAAAATCTTTTCATTGTTCTTCATAGAATCATTCTTTTGTGTTCAAAACCTCTCCTTCAGCCATATTTTACGTCTTTCCTCTCTTATTCTTCTACGCCTTCCTCCACCCACAGATACACATCAGTGTAAAAGATGTTAAAATTCTTGAGCCACTTTTCTTTTCGATTTTTCTTTTCTCACTGACTCCACACACTATTTCACACGCCGAGAATAAGAGTAAACTTGTTCATTTCTTTTAACCATAGCTTCAACTAGCCTTTTATCACAACATCAATTATTCATTGTCTCTCACATTTCACATCCAATCACTAGCGTACCGACGGGGGAGCGGTCCGTCCCGGGTGACACCATCAGAGGGGTGACACCAAGATGACTGCCTAAAACTTCATATAGTTTCTTTGTAATTCTTTTTTCTAATGGAACATCCCAGTTTAGTTCAGTCAAATTTCACCAGAAAATGGTCAAACCTGGAAGTAAACACCATTAACAAATGTTGTACGAAACGAAGCGGGATTTTATGTAGAATAACAGAAAAAGAAACCCACGACATGAACCTTTGGGGACAAATACATAAGGTGTAGTCCGGGGGACAGCAAGACCTACACTGCACTCTCACCAGGATTCCATGAATAGAGTATCAAAATGTTCCTTGGGATGTCCTCTTTCAGAAAAAAGATGTTTCCAAGAAAACATTTGCATAAAACAAAATGGCCGCCATACAAATAAACAACAGAATCTCATATCTCGTCTCCCAACTGACATATCTGAGTACTTTAAAAGGCTAAATCATGGTTTTCAGACATGAGGAATTCAACAATACACTTTATTTTACCATGAACGTAATTAGTTTATAGGTATTTCAGCATTCAAGTATAATTTATAGGCCAATGTCTATGGATTGTAGACATAATTCATGAAGGATATATATATCTTGTCAATTTGTATCTGTAGGGTATGAAGAGTTACGGCAGGAAACGTGAAGCTAGGTATTCAGCCTTTTACGAGAAAATCTCGAGTACACAATCCAAAGTCTATGGACTGTGGCATTAATTCTTAAGGGAGGTATATAAATATATATAGATCGCTAGAAAGATAATTCCCATAGCTTTTCAACAATCAATTTGTATCTGTTAGGCTTAAAAAGTTAATCCGCATTTTACGAGAAAACATCAAGTACATTGTGCAGGTATATATATATTTTGTTTTTTTTGTTTTAAATATCCACACAGTGGGTGGACGGTCAAAAGAAGTAGAAGGAGGTGGATGTTGTGGGTCATGGGGAGAGACAGAGTGGAACTAGGGAACAAACCCACTATTACCAATAACTAGTCTTGTATGGTTGCTGTGAACATTGCAAGGGGATTTTTCTTCTGTAAATAGTACAATCGTGGGGAGGGGGGAGATACATATAAACATCCGGGCAGAGGAGAACGGGTCAAATAAAGGAGGGGGAGCTAACACCGGGCGGACGTGAGAGGAACTGTAGACTCTGTCAAAACTTAAGAAGTAGAAGCGGACTTATCTTCTTTTCTTTCTTTTTTTTGGCATAAGGGCGTGATCCGGATCTGAGCTGGGCTCGAACCTACACTGCACTCTCACCAGGATTCCATGAATAGAGTATCAAAATGTAGGGCTCGAACCTGCTCAGAATACTATACTGTCGGGTCACTGCTCTGGCGGGGTCAGCAGAACCCCATAGTTAGCGCCCATCTGCTTAATGTAGGAGTGTCCAGGGTCTCTACTTAAAGTTGCAGACACACGTACTGTCATGAGGATCTGTGCATAAAGTTGCAGACAGCCGCACTATCATAAAAATCTGTGATCAAAGTTGCATTCTGTCCTGATTCTGCTTCAAAGGGTCGGTAGAACTCTAAATCCAGCTCCGGCTTCTATCAACTACGGGATGCTCACGTTCTGTCTAACCACAGTTAAGCCTTAATGTCGGAACATCACCGCTAGGGTGCGACAGCCCCCGTAGCTAGCTCGGACACTCCTGTCAAACCTACGGGCTCTACTCCTATCCGCGTCACTCTGGTGGCCCATAGGATGTAACCCCGAGTTTAAAGGGTGGGGTTGACCCTGGGCAAGTCGCACTTCACCTTAAAACTACACTGCTCAGGCTGGAGGTTTGCCTATTTAAAGGAGAACCACATCCACCAACAACCCTGATAGCAAATATAATTTTGGTGGTCTGTGTCTGTAAAACTAGGAAACCCAAGCCAAGGTAATCTTCTTCCAGGTTTGATGACTTAAGCGATGAGGATTACAACAGCAACAAAAACGAATTGATACTCACAATTGTGTCAGTTTGGTGAGGCGACTAATGTCTCTTGGAATGATAGAAATATTGTTGAAATCTAAATACCTAAATAAGAAAGGAAAAGAAAACATACGCGTTATATGTATATATGTATGTATCCAGAAAAAGACCAGAAAACATGAAACAATAACAAAAACAGTGTAAAGAACTCTTTGTATAATTTGGTGTAAAGACACAAGAAAAATTAGCATTTCTAATAATCAATTTACCATTTAAGTAATCAACTGCAAAGTACTAGATTATTTTGTGGCATACAGGACGCACTGTAGATTTAGCATCAAATATGTTGGAATAAAATTAAAGGCAATCTAGAGCCTGCTCCAGACCCCACTGGCGGAGGCAGTCCAAAGTGTCTGGCAGTTGCTTCTTTACATATGCTATGGCATAGCCGATATAATGTAGTTGTGCCTTTTCTTCGATTTTATTCTGTTCGGATATTGGTAATTTGCCATAATATATTCACTCTACATTTGCCTGTATCATTAAACTAAGGTGGTTCATAGAGCTTGGCCCCAAACCGTACCATGCAGAATAAAAAATGATTTTGAGAGTAAGATTTAGAAAAAAATGCTGCTAACGATAACACTGTGCAACATATTTTTACTTTTATTGTTCTTAGACAATAAGTGTTATTTTCTAATTGATTATGTCTAAACAGTATAGAAAATATCAAACTTTGTTTTTGTGACCAGTATAGTGATAATTAAAAATCTACTTATTTTTTTGGACAACGGTAAGAAAATAGTAAGAAAAACAGCTACATATGAATAGTCACGAAAGCAAAGTTTGAAGGGAATAATGGCCAGAACATAACACTTACTACCCAGCAACAAAAAAATTGCATTGTATGGTGTAATACGTGTTAGACATTAACGAGTGGGTTATTATTGATATTTACTAAACTTAGTTTGGTATTGTCACAGACTCACAATAGTGGGCACTCAGTGAAGATTGAACTCACTTCACTAGGGAATTGGTAACTCTGACTGCCACCATACACTGTCCCCAAAATTGTCTATTATTCATTAATAGGACACATTCAGAGTTTTTTATAATTTTTTATTTATTATATATACTATACAAAAGTTGCAGGAGTAGAAGTAGGATTTAGAGTTTGACTCTGCAGCAGCCAGTCGTGTTCCTTTTAATTTTGTAAGGATTCCAGAAATAAAAAACACGCTACAATAGATTATTATTTTAATATTACTATAGAATATGAAAAATATTTGTTATGTGAACATTAAATATATTTCTTGACAAAAATAATTTTTACAGTCCTTAAACAGCAGTAAGCTGATGTGATCCTTTCCTTCATATCGACCTATCTGGTTTTATTTCATGACCTGCAGCTCCATTAAAACAGTCACTCATTGTCAGAAAAGCTATTTATAACATCCTCTTCTTACATTCTCACAAAATCATCTTATTACTTTAACAGTATTCACTTACATTTAAACCAATCTGTATATTAAACAATCTTAAAAGTAAAATATTACTTATGTCATTTGAGAATGTACAAAAGATCTACCGTACTGTCATCCTATAAACAAGTGTGATACGGTTGAGATACTCACAAATCTGTTGTATCCATTGGGATGTCTTTAGGAAAATATTTGAGACCCTGCTTAATGCAACGCACAATTGTTCCTGAACAGGTACAGTTGGGAGGGCAGTAGGCCCGAGGATCACAACTGTTTTCCATTTTATCTGAAAATATTTCAATAATAATGATAATAAACGTTATTGGAAAAGTATCTAGACCTGCCAAACTAAAGAAAATATTGTGAAATATGAAGGTGACAATTCTACTCATGATTACTATAGTGCTTAGAACAGTACTGAAGACCTTTGCAAAAAACTGGAGGAATTGGAAATCCGAGGAAAAACTGAAACTATTCAGGCATTAGCATGATTGAAATCAGCAAGAATAGTGTGGACTTGATAAGAAAAATGAAAGTAAATTTAACAGAATGGAGAAACAACAAACAAACCAGATGTGACCGAAACCAAACTTTTTGAGAACAAGATGGTATTACAGGAAGGAACATAATATAAAAGAGTGGTTGACAAACTTAATATAAAAGAACTAAATAGACAAGAAGGTAGCCATAAATCTATATAGTTTGCAAAGAATTGTAAACTAAATAGACAAGAAGGTAGCCATAAATCCATATAGTTTGCAAAGAATTGTAAACTAAATAGACAAGAAGGTAGCCATAAATCTATATAGTTTGCAAAGAATTGTAAAGAAAATTGTGAACTGGAAAGCACAAGGACAAGATGGTTTCTGATTCACAAAATTTACATCTACATGAAAGACTTACTCAGCAGTTGCACGAACATCTCATAGAAGCAAGGATATCGGAATGGATGACAAAAGACAAGATGACTGATGAAACAAAGATGCTGAAAAAAGAACAATTACAGGTAATTACAGGCCTATAACATGCCACCCTCTGATATGGAAAATCCTAAAAGAACAACATACGGATGAAAACTCTTATTATAAAACCCGAGGAGCAGAATGGGTGCAGAAAAAACCCCAAAGGAACATAACATTTATTGTATATTGATAAAAAGAAGTAAATGCAAGGAAGCAAAATCTAAAAAATCTGGAAGATAGAGCTAACTGCAAGAATGGAATCTCTAACTGAGGTCAGCATAAAAAGAGGTATTTTTCAAGGAGATTTTCTATCCCAATTTCTAGCAATCACTAAACTATGTCTAACCAAAGAACTGTGCCATCTAAACCCCCATTCCCATTCAAGAGCAAAGCCCTTGGACTGATCAGTTATTACAGGTACTGCCTACTACTGGTGGTAGCTGATTAGGTTTACTCAATTAATGTGATGAACAATTCTGGCCCTGTAGTGAAAGTTGCTTAGTTCACACATCGACGCCCAGACTGTTCAAACACGATAACAACAGAGCTTAGTCGATATTCACTGAAGCATTCAGCAACTTGGACAACACTCGTCTACAATGACTACAGCTTAAATGGCACCACAACCGTGCATCGACATCCAGACTGCTCAACACAGGGACATTCTCTTGTTATCGCTTGTGGGTGAGTTCACCGATCGGGACAGCTTGAGATTACCACCAGCCAGCACAAAATTCTGTCCCAACCCAGCCAACCCAACATAAGCCGAAACCAACTGATCCTTCATCAACAGAGTGCACGTTTGCGTCGGACAGACATAAATTATTTTTAATATAATAAAAAGCAATCGGAATCTCTGATAATAGCAACTTGGAACAAGAGTACTAGATTGAATAATATCAAAGCCAAAATAGACAAAACACAGCAGAAAATAGACATGATTGGGTGGAAACGACGATCCACTGCTACTTGTGCGAATGGCTTGGGTTTGACCATGTAGACAAATGGTATAAGCACTTCCTCATCCTTTCCAGTTCACAAAGCAAAGCATATAGATTTATGGCTACCTTCTGGGGAAAAAGTAAAGATTTTCAGGATTTTTGATCATCGAATCCTGGTTATGTGATCAGATATCATCATTGTAAACAAAGACAGAAATCTAATAGATGTTGCCTTTCCAGCACATCAGGGAGTGAATGTGAAATTGAGTGAAAAGCTAGGAAAATATATTGACTTTGCCAAAAAAAGTGAAAACTTATGAAACATAAAGATGATACCCATTGTTATCTAAGTGCTTGTCACAATCCTGAAGATTCTTGCAAAATGATTAAAAGAATTATAAATCCGACAACATTACAAAGAATACTAAGGGGGGGGGGTGCTAGAGTATTGTGGGTAGTTGTAGTCACTTGAACCCCAGTGAAAGCCACTAGATACTACTGGTGTGCAAGAACAAGAACAAGAACAAGAACAAGAACAAGAACAAGAACAACATATCTGCTAGTTTTAACAATTCTGAAACAATGTTGCCAATGAAAAGACGATTACAGAACACATGAGAGGTTCAACCCAATTTTGCACCAACCGATATTTGGTGCAAATTCAGTACATAATAATAAAAATATCTGAAGCTTTTTAAACAAAAGTTTCATTTGGAACTGATTGAAAAATCATTAGCTACAATAGGGGGAGAGGCACAGCGGGCCAAAAGTGAGATGAGGGTGGGGTCCTGATTTCCAGCAGTTATAATGCTAATCTGCAATACAGCTGATAGGCTGCTATTATTTATATCAAAATGAATACGCATTATGATAGTAAGTGGGATATGTGAATTAGTACAAAATGTGAATAAAAATAATATTATAAAAATTCCATTCAGACTTATAAGTAAGGTTAAATAAAGTTCTAATTACATTCATTTGATCACAACCAGTTCATGTTGAAGATGATTTCTAGCAAAGTTTTGCAGCAACCAGGGATTCTATGTTCGGCTTCAAATCACGTAAATTAACCAGCCTCAACACAGGTTGTAAATGTTCATCAGTTAGTCTTGAGCGCAACGCAGATTTATTTATTTTCATTGTTGGGAAAAACTGCTCACAAATGTATGTGCTTCCAAACATGGCCAGAATTTGCAAAGATGAGGCAAACAATTTGGGAAATCTCTCACTTGGAATGAACTGGTATAAATCAGGCACACCAACCTCTACATATTTCTGCTTCAGTATGGTATCGCACTGTATCTCCACCAACTCCATCTGAAATTCTTCAGAAACAGTATCAACATCCACGGTCAGTGGAGTAGCAAAAAGCATAAATAGCCTTTCTAATGAAAAAAGTCTTGAAGACGCTGGTCAAACTCTGCATGCAGTTTTAAAATTATATTTGCATATTCTTTCAAGCACTGTGGTTCAACCTTCTCCGATGACTGCAAGGCCGTGAAGTGAGCTAAGTTCCTGCCTGTAAGCTGCTTTACCCACAGCTTAGAGACAAAAATTGGATCACTTAACTCGGGAACATCCTTTCCTTTTATTGCCAAGAACAATCCAATTTCTTCACTTAAAGCAAAAAAAACTCAAAAAACATTCCTCCAACTGAGCCACCTCACTTCAGAATGATACAGAGGCTCACCATATTCAGTATCCATGGTGGATAGAAAAGAAATGAACTGTCGGTGATTGAGACCTCTTGTCCATATAAAATTGATGGTTTTCACAACCCCATCCATAATATTTTCCATCTGCAACCTTTTCCAACACTGCAATAGATAGCACAGATGGGCACACCAAGACTGTTCAGATTTTCTTTAAGAAGACCTACTAAACCCACCTTTTCAGAGCAACCGTCTGTTGCCACTAACACAAGTTTTATCCAATTCAATTCTGCACGCTCAATGCATTTTTCTAGTTCACTAAATATATCTTGCCCCGTCACTGTTCCCATCATAGGTAAATCCAATAATTCTTCAGTGACATTGAAGTTTTTGTCAACTCTTCTGATAAAGACAGTGCAATAAGAAGTACCTGTAATGTGCGATAGAAAATCTTGAGCAGTGGTAGCCAATTGATGGTATGAATTGCTTGCTAAATCAGTGATACGGCTGGCAACAGTATTAGGTGACAAGCTAATGCTTTCAAACAGTTTCCTTTTCTCGGGACAGAGTATTTCATTAGCTTTTAAAAGACAGTCTTTGATAAAATTACCTTCAGTGAATGGTCGTGATGATTTTCCAATCATTTTGCTGAGAGCAAAACTTGCACTTACAGCATTTTCACTTGTTTTGTTCAAGTTGAAAAAAAAGTTCTGTTGCTTCGTAAGAGCTGCCTTAAGCTGCTCTAACTTTTCTTCTCTTATCTTTCCAGTTAATGCCTTATACTGATCACTGTGTATTGTTTTATAATATCTCCTTATGTTATATTTTTTTTGTACGGCTACATTATGCAGACATATCAAGCATTGTACTTTATCCTTTACCTCTATTACAAAATACAAATATTCCCACTTCTCTCGGAAACTCTGGTTCTCCTCGGCAATTCTCATTTTCTTTGACCTTGTCGATATTCTTCTTTATTTCAATTATATGGTTGACCAAAAAACATGTCCTTTGTTTCAAAATTTCTGTTTATTTAACAATCTGCTCAAACATTTTCAGCAACTGAAATATTAATGTACATTTTACCTTTCCCTGGGAGAAACATGGTCAGACCCTAGCTGATCTTAAAACTGATTGACTGTTTGCATTAGGTTGGCTGGTCAAGCTTAATACTGCTGCGGCCCACGGGCCACGTGTTTGAGACCCCTACAAGCATTCAATCCTATTTACAACTTCGAGCAAACGATCTTATCAACTGAAATCTTAAACTGTAGAAATATATCCTACCCATTATTCCACTAGGGCAACAAGGTGTGGTACCCACATTACAGCCAATCTCATTGTTGTTGGTATCTGTTAAAAAAAAAAGAAAAAAACAATTAGATGAATAAAATATCTAACTAGGTAATAAGTTACAAACAAGCAGAATATTGGTTTAAGTTCTTAATTGCGAACAGTGTGTCTTTGTTGGCATTTATCTAATACAATAATGAGAAAAAAACAAAAAACAGAACAGGTAAGACTTCATAGTGATTTTAATATCCTCAATCATTTTGCTTTCAAAAACTAATATGCAGCAATCTAGTTTGTATCTAGGTCAAGAGATCAGAATTGTAATTGGTATATGTAAAAACGTTTCTTAGTTGGCATTGACCAATTCGCAAATTCACTTTTAATCAGTCTTTAATGTTACCGTCATATGATGCATATTTTTGGCCTAATGACGGATCTATCTCAACTTCCAAAAGTAAACGAAGAACCTGCTTATTTTTAACATGCTTTAGGAGATTTTGAAAGCATGAATAAAATCATCACTATAATCAGTTTTATACACACTCAGAAATTATAATATAAAAGAAACATTAAGTCTAAGTCGAACAATGCAGTATGTATAACTGGATAAACAACCAGAGATCTAATTTGAGGCCATCTTTGCGGTATATGCAAGCTGAAGAAATCATACTTTGTGGAAAACCATGAGATCGTTTAACTTTTAATATTAAAATCATGGATGACCGTTATTCTTAATACGTTTAAAAATATTGCTTAGACATTGAATATATTTATTTATGTATATTTTGGTACATATGTCAATTTGTTTCAGGCGAACTATCTATCTATTCTTATTATTTCTCTTTTTCTCTGTCTTGTCTCGAGATTAGCTGTAATCTCGATTTCTGCACACATTTTAATAGATATTTCTATTTATTGTCTCCTATCAACCACAGTGTCATTATCTCATTGAGGCCATATGATTGACAAATGAGCTGATTGCAGAGAGAACATTTATATTGAATTAGGAGAAGATAAAGAAATCATCAGGAATGGTAGCTACCTCCAGTAACCAAGTGCAACATAACATTTGACTTTTCTTGATGTCCAACTTGCCTTTGTTTGAAACTATATGTGATCTAAAAGATAACTCAATTCTTAGTCAGATATCATATTTAGTTAAAGATAATATTGTTTGCAGCTATCGTTGTGCATGCTAAAAACTTCATACTTGATTTGTTTCTACTTTGCTGCGTTCTATTTCAAAATATGGTTTATTATTTCCAGTGTAAGCGAAGCAAAGAATGTTTGGTGTGAGGAAAAAGAATGTCTTTTTTGCTATCTCTGTTGCTATCAGTTTTACCTTCACAGACGAGGTCTTTAGCAGTCAGACTTAGTATCGGCATATCCTTAAATTTATGAGGAGTGAAGCAGACGGGCCGTCCAGATACGATAGTCTTGCGTTTAAGCCACTCTGGCAGCCAAGATAGGTGGCAGTTGCAGTTAAACGGGTTCGACATGATGTTCCTGAAAATTAAAGTGAAAAAGTTAAGAAGAAAGATGCTATGTAGACATGAAATTAGTGGTTTTCAATTCATTTTGAACTCATGACAAAATGGTGGTCATGTAAGCAGCGGCACACTCATGGACGCACGCACACATGTACACAAAACTTACTGAAGCATTAGATTTATCTATCAATGTGTGTGTGTGAATCTAATCTAGGTAGTTATGTATATATAAACATGATTATTCATGATTATGGAATATGTAATTAATCTAAAAATGTTAAACATATAATAGTTTTGAATTACATAAAGAACAGTCTAACTGTAGACAATAATAAGAGTGTATGTGTGAATGTTAGCACACATACATGTAAATTTATAGACAGAAACGAATGTTATACAGAGTATGTCCAAGAGGCAGAGAACGTTGAGGGATTTTCATCTTTTTCCATTTCAATGTTAATATCTAGCAATCGTGAGACAAATCAATATTTCTTTTCCTATATGAATAATTGATGCTATAACAACTGAAGTTGAAAGAATAACATGTTTACTGGATCATCTCACCGTTGAGTAATAGTTAGCAATCTATGTATTCCATTACTGCCATAGTGAGTTCGATCATCACTGGATGATCCACATTTGTAAGTTTGTGCCAGACAAAAAGTAAATACCTAAGGCCTACTTGACGGCTTAATTATGTATTTTCCACAGGTGCCAGTGGTCAGTGTTCGGACCCACCCCCCTCCTCTTGAAATATTTGCATAACACAATTTTTCTTAACCCATTTCCTCTCATGCCGTACTAAACTGAGCTTAGTACATATCAATAACATGTTTATTGATAGTTGTCGTCAAGTCAAAGATACCTTTCATATCAATCCAATTCGTCTTTGATAGTTTTAATAATAAATAAACACCAAAACATATTTTCCGATAGAAATGGGTAATAAAAAAGCTCTACTTACAACGTGGAGAGATAATGTAGTTTATCAAATGCCCCTTCCATTATACACCGGATCTGGTTATCAAACAGTGATCTATAAATGAAAGAAAAAGAAACAAAAAGAAATATTCAGTAAAAATGGAAAATCAGAAGAGATTTTGATCACTTTACCATTTGATGCATCAGCATCCATGGAATATCGACATAAGTACAACAATGTTGTAAGTTTTCAATGAGCACTTGGTGGAAACATCTCTCTCATATGCTTCTCGTGACATGGAAACAGAAGTTTGCAGAAATAAGTGTACAATAACGGTTATAAAAAAGAAAAGTTGGAAAATATCATACAATAAATATATCTTAAAATCTCAACATATTAAAGAAAATAAATACTAAGAGGTAGCCCCCAAAGGAACCCAATAAAACAAATAGAAATTGTTAAAATACTAGGAAAACAATACGCTAAAAACTGTGCAAACAATTTAGATATTACTAATCAGAAGCCACGTACAGGAAAAAAGATGCAGAAAGTTGCTCCAAATTTTATTTAGGCCAGAAGATTTTCCAACAAAGAACAGAACAGAGGATTTGGTCAGAAAAAAAGAAAATGAAATTATGTATGAATAAGTCGAGCACCCTCACTATCTCTTTTTTGTTGTACATTTGGGCCTTTCTCTGATGTCTGTCACATTCGGTAATATTTCAGAAAATATTATTTTTATTTCTGCTAAGGGGTATACTGTTCTCATTCATAGTTTCTGTCTCTTTCAGTGTTCTTCCTATTTCTATGACTTAGTAGATAAAAATGCTACCTGGCCAGTACAGAATCACACATGATCGTTGGAGAAACAGAGAGCTGCCATAAGGAAAAATCAATAGTTACTAGTTCAGAAATCATGATGAAGAATAACAGGAAGCTACAAATGAGAACAATCTTGTATCTAGAAGAAATAGAGTTCCTTTTGAAATTGAAACTGAATAGTACCTAAGGCAACAGACAATTGAGGAAGGCCGGCTGATACAGTAGCTGAAACATTGTGATAAAAACAACAAAGATGAGGATGCTCGTAAGAAAGAATCATTGCATAATAACAAAACCCTTTTTTTCAAAAATTCAGACAGAAACTCAATATGAAATGAAAAAACAAAACTAAACTAAAAACAAAAAGTATAAACCACAAACACATTTTTAAAAAAATTGAAAATTTTGTAAGAATGCAGAGAAATGTCTGCTCAAAGGAAAAGATATTTTTTGTTACCACCACTAATAAGTAATAATAATGATACCAGCAATACTATTAAGAGACACTCACAAAAACCGAAGGTTTGGCATCATGTTGTATGTTTCATTATCAACGCAACTAATTCGATTTGATGCGAGTTTCCTGTAAAAAAAAAAATAAGAGTAGGGAATTAGTTAGCAAAATGAATTAGGCAAACATCACATTGAACAGGCTGACATATACATTTGACGTATACTGAATATATGAATCAATAAAGCATAGACGTAAAAGTCAAAAACACCTGCGTAAAGCGACAGCTAGTTCCACAAGGATTTTATTTACACACATGTGTAACCTGCGACACATACAACGAGACATAAATAGACAAAAACATACACATCTTTATGAAAGCAGTTCGTAATTTCCTTTTTTCAATTCTTTAACACCTGTCCATGACTCAGGTTGGATTGGTAATGTATTAATGCTCATAAATAATCCAAAACTGAAACACTTGGGCAAAAGTCTTGTGCTCAAGCTTATTGAGATATTATTCCTTATGCAGCTAAATACATTGCTACTTATGTTTATATAAATATATTCTCTGTTTGCACGCCTATCTATCATAGTCAAATCACAGCTTTATTTAAATATTTCAATGAAAAGCCGTGGAAAATGTTGGTAGAAATGTTAGATACATCAAAGGCAGAGAGATGTAAGTAAATTCTATTCATTATGTATGAAGTTTCTTTTTGTCTTGTCTTTCAGTGTGTTGTGTGTGTGTGTGAGTGTGTGCGTGCGCATGCGCATGTTTGTCTGTCTG
>VCCN01007237.1:60334-83182 GCA_006491835.1 Architeuthis dux
ATGTAGGTGATCTATTGTTGAGTAGCCGCTTCGGAATCCTGCATGCTCGCGTGGTTGGTTTCGTCTAGAGTGCCTGTTAATCTGTTTGTGAATATTTTTGTGAATAGTTTATATATGTTAGGTAATAGTGTAATAGGGCGATAGTTGCCCAGGTCGTGCTTATCTCCTTTCTTGTGGAGTAGGACTACTGTTCCTTTTTAGGAACCTTCCTCTCTCTTATGCATTGTGAATAGCTGTGCTAGTCCTTTGTGCAAGATTTCTCCTGCGTCTTCTAAAGGGTCTTTCGTAATGCCATCATCGCCTGGGGCTTTACCGAGTTTCATATTTCTTATTGGAAATATTACTTTTTCTACTGCTATGTCGGGGATGTCGCTAGTATCTATAGGTTTGTTAGCTATTTTTAAACAAGCGGCCTAAATCGTAAATGTGAATAAAGAAACGAATTCCGTGCGGGGATCGAATCAGCCTGGAAGCTACCTTATACGCAGGTACTACTCTACCGACTGAGCTAACGAAGGTCTTGTGGTAGGCAGAAGTCTTTTAATTCTACACTTTGTTGGCTTCTCCATTCTCACGTTCGTATTTTAGGCACGAATATAATGTGGCTCTCGATGTCGACTATGAAATCAAAGGATGAATGATTTTATATCCGACAGAATAGGATAATTATAATAACATTTATTATTTGAGAACTAATATTTGCTCGGCGCCGGTGTGAGCGACTGCTAAACGAGCGGCCTAAAAAGTAAATGTGAATAAAGAAACGAGCTCCGTGCGGGGACCTTCGTTCGCTCAGTCGGTAGAGCAGTACCTGCGTATAAGGTAGCTTCCTGGGTGGACGCAGGTTCGATCCCCGCACGGAGTTCGTTTCTTTATCACAATGGGTAGCTTGATCACGAAATTTAGTGAACTTGTGAAAACGCTTTCAACGAAGATATTTGCACATATATGCAGATCGTTAATTTGTATATATTATTAACTTACATTTAAATACAGCCACTCATCCTCACGTGCACATTAAGCCCTACGCACACACATATAGTTCTCAAAGATGTGTGTGTGTGTCTATATGTAAAAAGAAAATGTCGCTTACAGAATCTGTAGATTAGGCAGTCTTCTCAGCACAC
Source organism: Architeuthis dux (assembly GCA_006491835.1). Classification (NCBI taxonomy): domain Eukaryota; kingdom Metazoa; phylum Mollusca; class Cephalopoda; order Oegopsida; family Architeuthidae; genus Architeuthis; species Architeuthis dux. The sequence continues at coordinate 61,462 of VCCN01007237.1, forward strand.
TGTTCCCTTCAATCCTTGTAATATCATTGTTAACCAGCTTCCTACAATACATATAAACAAGGAGTAACATTTGAACATCTTTTGAAAATAAAAGCAGACGTGATAAATACAAAACAGAAAATTCTTATAGTTGTCGCTGAAAAGCATTTACTTGATAAATATAAAAAATTGCACAAATGATGGGAAAAAACTAAGTAGTATGGCTCTGATTGCACTGTCTTTTTTTTCGAACGGAACATTCATATATTGTTACGCAGGCAGGTAGTAAGCCGACATGGCATTTGACATAAAGCAACGTGTGGAATCGAAAAGGCAGGGAGAAGCCGGAAATGACACGTGGACTAAATCAGGGGTGACTAGAGAACTGTAGGAGGGGGAGGTCTCACGTGGTCAGTAAGTCAGTTGAGGCAGTTGGAGACAGACTGGGAGTCGAGTGGAAGCAGTCGTTTGAGTCGGCTAGTTTCGTAGGGTAGAGGTCTGTGAACTAAGCACAGTCAGAATGGCAGTTGGGATATGGTGGGGTACGGGGATTTGGTGAATGGCTGTGCTGTAAAGGAAATCCCTGGGACTGTTGCGAGTGACATTAAGGAAGGTCGCGCTGGAAAGACCAAATGGGGGGATGAGTTCCATTCTCTCCATATATGTGCATCCATAAGCCGCATTGCATAAACTGGCGCACACAATGCATTTCGCTTCTCCTGTACGTCCATCCTTTTTCGTCTCACATTACTTGTTGCCTATTTTGTGCTTGAAGCATAAGAAGAACTGAATTGTTTCTCACTCGCTAAACATGGACTTTAGCGGTCAGCCAGTTGGAATAGAATAAAGTTTCCTTTGTTTGTTGTCTATTAACTCATTAAAAAGAAGCGGCTTCCAGTACCACTCCGTTAAAACATACTTTTGTTTCGTGTCTCGCTTATGTACGTTTTGTCACCGTCTTTGATTTGCTTATAGTATCCATTATACGCTCTTTGCACGAAAGAAAGGAATAAGACACCGTTGCTGCTAAGGACAGGAACTCATGCAAGCTCACGAGACCTCAAAACCATCATATTGGCAGTAGGATTCACACTTGTGTCACGTCACCTCTTTTACATGTTTACACTTCGTGTTCTAACATTTTCAATCAAAGGTTCTTCCATGTCTATATTAGAGAAAATACAATCTCACGCCATCAAGCACCCTTCAAATGTGTACAGAAACAGAACATGTGAAATGAGAAGTCACGTGAGCAGCACAGCAAGTAATATCACGTGACTTAGGGCCGTTACAGTAGTGTGTCTCCTAGCAGTTCAAATATGCGTTAAACTGGCCTGCACACTAACGTGAACTCACATGAGTTCACGAGACGTGATATCAATGAGTGTCTGCCTTAAGTTTCAACCGTGTTCTTCAGGTATTGTGTTGATATGGTGACCCACGCCTCTGGTGGAGTGTGAAGATGAGGCGAATGTGAAAGCGGAGGTATTGACGGTCTGCAACAATATTTACACTGCAAAAATGACGTCTTGACTGCAGAGGACAAGAACAAATTAAATTTTACTTAGGATTATTTAAGTAAACTTACTTTTGATAAGAGGTCTATTGCCTTAGATATTTAAGTAAGGTGATTAAACTAACAACATTGTTGCGGAAAGAAACAGGTTTATATTATTAACTATCAAACGATATCAGAAAGATACAGAAAGAAACAGTTTTATAGTAAGAACTATCAAACGATATCAGCTATATTTCTAAATGATTACATTATTTGAAAGTAATGTATTTTCATTAAATACCCGCCGAAAATTATATCAATCATTTTTGTTGAACGATTTTTACAATGAAATAAAATGGTAAAACAATGTTCCAAAATTATACTTACAGCTCAGTGACATACATCGGTATGGTTTCGGGTATTTTAGTTAAACTCCTGCCGGTACAATCGACAATTGTTCCAGAGCAATCGCAGTCACGTGGACAGTCCCGATTTGTTACACAGTTTCCGTATTTTGTTCTATGATGTTCGGTACCTGGATGAAAAAACGCAAGTTGTTTTACAAACTGGTAAACAATGTGCACGTACATTCAGGCACAAGTAAACTCGATTTGCATCACTTCATATGCATGGATATTTGGGGTACAGTTTTTTTCTTAATTGACAATACTTTTCTGTTACTATAAATATTTCAGTGTCCTCAAATTATATATCAATATACAGCACTGAGCTGATTCATTGTTGTTCTAACAAACTTCTTCAACAGCTGTGATCATGGTATTTCCGATGGTTAAATCTGTATCACTAGCACATGCACCTTTTCGTCATATTTAGCGGTTGGGTTTACCAACCGCTAAATATGAGTTGTATGTAATACAGTTGTATTTGAGGATTTCAAAAGGAAGCTGAGGAAATTCTCTTTCTCTTTACAACGATATATATATATATATATGTATATATTTCCTTCATTAACTAAATCCACAATTTTGTCTATAAAGTATACTTGACACTTCCTTGTAAAATCCTGAAATACCTATAAATTAAGTGGATTTTTGAATTCCTCATGTCTTAAACCCATGATTTAGCCTTTTAAAGTACTCAGATATGTCAACTGTTTTGTTGGTGTATGCTGGCGACCATTTTGTTTTATGCAAATGAGGTAGTTCTTCCCAACTCTTTTCTTGGGAACATCTTTTTTCTGAAAGAGAACATCCTAAGGAACATTTTGCTACCCTAAAAGTAGAATCATGCCCACCCCCCATGATTCTACTTTTCGGGTAGCCCCTGCTGGCACCCGGACTAAAACAGCTGACGTCGGCTAAACAATATGAGCGTTGCATCAGCCATTTTATTGTACAAATAATGTAATCCATTTGCTTTTCAAAACTGTTATACAATTTACCAAAGTCAAGTTCTGATAAAACATGTTAATGATAATTAATACTGATTCAAATGATGAAGATGACAGTTACTGATGACCGCAAGGGTACTGAGTAACGCATCTACAACGCCCAGATAGTGGTGTAAACGAGTTGGAATTAAAAGGTTTGATGAACAGCTTAAATTTTGTATGCAAAACTTTTGAAAAATTCATGCGCATGTGACGAGACATTGGCGACACAAGTTCAAATCATTAATTAATCTTGACCTGGAATCTTTTAAAGTCTTTTAAAGTGCGAGACACCGATAAGTATTGGCTAGTTGTTAATCCACAAAGTAAAATAATTTTGATGAAATTTAATCTACGAGGATATATGAAACAGACACAGGATGGCATTTGGCATTATTTGTGCGCCATATAACACGCGTGAAAAATATCCAGTTCATTTTGTATATACGAAGCCCTCTTGAAAACATAAATATATTTAAGCAAATATTACTTTTTAAATTTCTGTTTTGTTATGTTGTTGGGCTGACGACTTTGGTAAAGTCAGCAACATCGGTTCTTTTCCAGGTGAGAACAGGTGAGAATATGGATCTAATTTGATCATAGAATCCATCATCTGTGTTTTAGTGGTATCCGATGATCGAGATTTTTCCAGAACATTATGGAGCACCATTCTTCTCAGGGTGAAGGACACTTGTCATGAAATTATTATCAACATTTCGTCTTCAAACACTGATTTTTAGTATCACAGAATTTGCTACCAACATATCCACAAAAGTCCTTTTTGTGAGTGTGCGCGTGTGTCTATTTACTGGTCACGCATGTTTGTCGGAAGTTTTGTTCCTAATTTACAGTTCATTAACACCTGCCTGTTGCAGATATTCCAAAAATAACAACCAGTCATAGATATAATTGTCACGTTATATACACGTGCAGTGCCGGATTACTACGCGCCCCACTCTTTCAAGAGCCCCGCGCCAAATGCTTGCAAGTTATCAATTCCGATTCAGTGATTCTGAACCTCCTCTATTGCTATATCGCTATACTGCCTTCAACTTTCATGGGCGACTGGGTGTTTAAAGTTGACGATTTTAGTCAATTATCACTAACTGGAGTTATCATTTTAATACAGTAATTAATGGGAGTGTGGTATCTATGTGATGCATATACGATTCATAAATACAAAGGTATTTGAAGCTGAAGTCAGGACCAATGCACAAAAATGAAAAAGGAAAGGTAATCCTACTACTGAAATATCAGACCTTCAAAAATATGCTACAGGCCTGGCACTAGCTTTATTCGGCACGTGTGTATGTTTGCGCGTTTGCACATTTGTATGTATAAATTGATTACCAGTTTTCGTTTATACTTCAGCGGGTAAATCGTTCAATTCATGAAACTAGGTGGAAATGGCACTTTCTAAAGGGCGTACCTGTATCATTTTCGTGTGTGTATTTCAATCTCTTGAAAAGCTCTAAAATCATACTAACCTTTGCACTTAAATTTTGTGTCGCGAATGCTTCCAATTTTTTTCCGTCTCATTCGCCGAGGACTTTCACAACGGGCACCACTCGTCTCTACTGGGTAACTGTGCAAATACTCCGACAACCATCGCAGATTGCAGTCACAGATGAACGGGTTACGGGCAAGATGTCTAAATATAGCAAGAATAAGTAAGTAAATAAAATAAACGACACAATATAAAACGGTAAAAGCTGAGTACATATTAATATTAGCGGATGTGTGTTAGAAAGTCGCAGCCGTTTGATAGTAATGATACTAATATCTTAATAGAAAATTCAAGTTTAGCTTGAAAAGTCAGGCTTACAAACTAATAATTAGTAAATTAATTTCTTACACGGGTAAGCAAATCTGTTTTAATTTAAACACATTGCTTAGGACAATGTATTTGTAAATGTTGATTGTCTATGTTTCATATATATCATCAATTTGTTTAACGATTTATATGATATAAAAATATGATACCTCGTGTTAGTTTCTTTTAGTCAGTCCGAAATACTTGATATTGTTCACCGCACTGATGTAATAAAACAAGTTTGATTGTTAATTCTTAGTGGTAGAGAGTAGAAATATACAACCCAATTCGCTGTTCTGTTTTTGAGAAGCCTTGCTTTATTTGGAGTGTTGATTGAAGAGAGAAAGAGAGTTTGAACAAGAGACGAAGTTTTCTATTTTCAAATCTTTTGATCACTTACAACAATGTGATTGTAGTGCCCGCTCGAAACACGGGGATAAACAAATACCCCGTGAATGTTCCCTACGAACGTGAATGTGTTTTCTTCTCTTTTCGGGTAATGTTTACAGATAGCTTTCTATGGTCAATGTTACATCAGTATGATTTATACTTAATCACGTAATTCGCGACACGTATTTACTTGGTCATGTGTCTTTCTTGAATCACATCATGTTGACGAATATGGGAGATCTGTCCTTTGATCACGCCAGCCGCGAGCTTCTTTGATGAAGCCACTTTGCTGAATATCTTACAATTGATTAGTTCTATAGAATATTGAGAGAAGAGAAAGCCACTGGATAGATAATCGCAGCCTAGTCTTTCAAAGGACCCCTGAACATCTAGCGCATTATAAGTGCAGCATACTGTGTTCAATCAGAATATATATGTTCTTGTTTTTTGCTCTCAGCCAGATTTCTATTTGAAAGTTTTAGTGAAAAATGTCATTTTTCCACTCGAACTATCAATTTCAATGCGTGACGTCATATCAAGGAGATATCTCGTCAGTCACTCCAGGAAAAATAATCTTTTGTGAGATATCTCGTCAGCAGGTTTCCAGTGCTTAAAATGATATATAGCAGTTCTCAGAGGATTATAGATGAGAAACAAAACACCTTAATAAAACTGGGGAAACATGAAGATCTTGAGAAATAATTGAGTCAAGGCTGATTTTATTTGGACAGTAGACATATAAAGATTAACTTTATATTCATAATGAGATGGCCCTCATCAGGTGAAATGGATAAACAAAAAGGCTTATTTTGTGATTTGAGATTTTATTAATTCAGCATCATTATTTTTTATACAACTCTAAAACAGTGGGGCCTGATGGTTACTTTGGAAGGTAGAGAAACAGAATAAAGGTAAACTACCGTTCCCACACACTAATTACGACTAACATAGAGGGGTAGGAATTCAAATCCTACCTAATATAATAAAGCTATTGACCTGAATGTCAAAAACAGATTACTGTCTGCAAAAGACCCAGAACAGCGCCATGTATGTTTTCTTGATCCGTATGAAAATCAAATATTGGCAACTATTTTTTTTTAAATCTCCGGTCACTAAAAGTAATATATATGTAAAAAGAACAATATATAAGATATATAAAATTTGTTAAAGAGGATTACTCGTAACCGTTTATTTTGCTTATTGTTCTCCCTCACAAGGTATCAGACACTTGGATATGCAGTCTGTCAGTCCAATCTTATTACGTTCGATCTTGAGAGATGTATATCTAGCTTCTGCTATGGCTAAGTCTTATCGCATCTAATGCACATAACATTTAGTGAATTCTGGAAAAATGAAAAAAGGTATATTCGTTTATTTCTATTTCTATCTAGTTTGCAGATTCATCAACCTTTTCATTTCTTATTACTGGTGCGCGTTCACTTCATTACAATAATATAAAGGTCTATTTCCATCTATAGAGTATCTTTTGTCTCAAACATCTTCGGTCGTGTTTAGAAATCTACTTTGCTGGCAGCCATTGCCTTTTTCTAATGCAATGCTTTTTGTTTTGCTCTCCTGCAGCCACCAATTTTGCTTTTTTTGTTTTTAGAGGCGGGGGGGGGGGGGGTAGATAGATAGAGAGTGCGGCATGAATGTATCTGATAATCAGTTTCTTACAACTGAAAATTAGTTAAGCGATGCTTTACTTCCGATTTTGCTCTAGCGATGAAAGAATATATCGACCTAGAGTGTTGTAATAAAAAGCAACAATGGTAAGATGTAATAAAACTAATAATACAATAGTGATACTTACAGTGTTTGTATATTTTTCAGAGGTTGAAAGGTTCCATTTGGCAAGGATTGAATTTTGTTGTCGTAAAGAGATCTGTAAAGACAATACGCATAATAAGCAATATAAGGAACATTATTCGGTGCACATACGCAACAGATTATTGAAAAATAAATGCATGAAATATCATTTTAATCGGCTTTCACACACTCGGACAAATCAAACCAGACAATTAATGTACACACAATAAAGCTGGAAACAAGAAACAAAAATCGAAGAAAAAAGTAAATGTCAGAGGAAAAGAATGTTTAATAATGAATGAAAAAGAATAAAAGTGTTGAAAGAAAGGGAAAATATCAAAAGAAACTGAATAAAATGCACAGAAAGGAGAGGGAAAAGTTAATAAAAAGAAAAGGTGAAAACAAGTAAGAAGTAAAAATAAAGGAAAAAACTCGAGAAAATGAAAAGAATAAAAATAAATCTGAATGGAAAAGAGGCAAAAGATCAAAAGATGAAAAAATTGATAGCAAAAATAAAGAGAGGCAAGTAAAAAAAGAGAAGCCCTATGAAAAAACGAAGAAGATTAAAAATATAAAAACAAAAAGACAAATAAGCGTCGAAATAAAGCAAAATATTGGAAGAAAAGAAAGTGTCGAGAAAAAGAAGCAAAAGATAAGAGAGAAAATGCCAAAAAAAAAAGTTAGGAAAAGTAAGAAAAAGAAAAGGTGAAAAAAGAAAGTACAAAGTAAAAAGGACGGAAAATATCGACAGTCGAAAAAGAAAAATATTCAAAGCAAAAGAAAAGGGTAAAAGAAAGAAAGATGAACAAAGTGGGCAAAACAGGTCAAAGAAAGGGAAAAAGAAAAAGAAATGTAAAAAAGAAAGATAAACACACAAACACAAAATGATGGCTGAAAGAATATAAACAGAAAAATGAGAAAATTATCGAGAGATAAGGAAGAAGACCGTTCAAAAAATGAAGAAAAAACATGTGAAATGGCAAGAAAAAGATAAAGATAATAAAAAGAAATTCGAAGAAAAAAGAAAAATGAAATGAACTCAAACTAGATTCAAACGTCCAACACGTGAATGCCGTATAAAATTATGAAGATTTTCGATATTCTTTATATCTTCATCAATCATTAAATGAAATGTAAGTATTTCTCAACTCAAACTAGATTCAAATGTCCAACACTAGTTTGAGTTGAGAAATACTTCATTTCATTGATGGATGAGAAGCGAAAGCGGAAAAAGAGGAAAACGAGAGAAAAATGTTAAAAAGAAATGAAAATGTCAAAAACGTTATCAAAAAGAAAAAATGAACCTAGAAAAAAAAGAAGAGGAAGAAGAGGACGAAGAGGAAGAAGAGGAAGAAATATGTGAAGATGAAGGAAAGAAGCCTTTAGTTTGGGAGAAAAAATAGAAAGCAAAATGCGAATTATCTGTTTGTACGCTGTTTTGTTCTTGTCATTGAACTTTACATAATTAAAATTGAATTTTTAATTTTATCTTCAGTGATATTTGCAATCTTTCTTTTTTCCTAGATTACTGTGGGACGAATAGGAACAGGAAAATGTATTCATTCGTAATTTTATGTTCTGTATAAAAATTCCCCCTATATATATATAATTTCATCATGGTAGTGAAACAGTTAGAAAAAAAGTTTTGTTTCACGCCATCCGACTGCATTTTTTAAACTGAAAATAAAAAATTGTAAGTATATATACGCAGCAGTTTAGGAAGATTCATAGAAAAAACAGACGTCGGATTATACAGGGATGACGGATTAATGGTGGTAAATAACATTAACGGGCCCCAAACTAGCAGCATAAATTAGAATAGTAAACTTCCTAGACGATACATTTAACTTACATGATATTACCTGAGGACTATACTCCAAAGATATCCAACCACCCATCTACGTAAACATCTAACAGCCCCAAAACCATACTCAGACAAATCCCAAACTCGATAAACAATAGAATAAGTAACTCCTCAAACAGAAAACATCTTCGATGAGAACAACAAAATGTACAATGACGCCCTGCGAAAGAGTGGCTACAAATACAACCTAGAGTAAACCTACAAAAAACAAAAACAGAACGAGAAACAGAAAAAGTATATGGTATAACCCCCCCATACTGTAAACTGGTAAACATAAACATAGGTAAAAAATCTTTAAAACTAATAGATAGACACATCCTCAAAGAAAATCCCTTAAGTAAAATTCTCAAAAGGAACACCATAAAAATAAGTTATAGCTGCGCCAGAAATGTAAACAAAATAATTACATCACATAATAGAAAGGTAATAGAATCATTCGATAGAGAAGAAAATAGCAAGAAAATTAAATCCAGTAAAACATACCCAGAGTGCAACTGCAGAGACAAAAACTCATGCCCGCTGGCAAACAATTGCACAACGAAAGATAATATATACTTAGCAACAATAACTATAACAGAACAACCACAGAAAATAAGATATTACGTAGGAATTTCAAAAATTAACTGGAAATCGAGATTTTATAATCACAGGTGCTCCTTCTCGTAACCACATCTAAAAAATAGCACAGCCCTATCTAAGCATTATTGGAAACAAAAACAATCAGGATTAAGCCCAGTAGTGAAATGGTCAATACTTAGTAACTCAAGACCCCCAAACAGCTTCAAAGACAGGTGCTATTTACGCCTGGAAGAAAAAATAGCTGATTTCTGAGTGAAATAAATATGGATACCCCTTGAAACGACGCTTCAAAGCCGGCTGATTGAAAATAAACTTGACCAATTGACTTACGGCGGCAAGGGTAAAGAGAGGCGAGTGATACGCCTATCCAGATTAGATTCCAAGTCAGTTAAAGTGAGTGATAAATTATTTGGATTGTACTTACAGTAAATTGAGATTTCGCAGATCCTCGAAGGTATCTACTCGGATGCAGCTTATCTTGTTGGCGTTCAGGAGTCTGTGAGAAAAGAAAGAAAAATAACGGGTATCACACACAGGCACCCCACACTACATACACACACACACATATATAAGTAAAACATCGGGCTTTATTTGCATTTTTGAAATGTACAATAAAAATGAGTATTTAGCCTTTCACAAATTTAGGTATAATTATCAATGTAGTATGACAAAATTAGCATCGAAAGTTTCGCAGAATAAAGATTGTTGTCTTTCGGGGAGAGTCGCAAATGCATCATTATATATATTAGGTATGTGACAAAGTTTCCAGCGAAAAAAGCAGATTATATATTGAGTCATTGGTTTTCAAAAAAGAGCGATGGGAATCTTTGCACACACCGTATATATATATATCATTCACTTCACCTTAAAACTTCACTGCTCAGGCTGGAGGGTTATTCCGCACGTAGATCCCGCCATCTATGGTCCTACTGCTATCGATTACTCCCAACAAAAATCTTCGTTCGCGAAGCGAAGCCATTCATTCATTTTGCCATATACAGAAATTTACATACACCTTAGCCAAATACATTTAAACTCAGTTTTTCACAATTCCTGACATTTAATCATAGAAATGATATCCTGTCTTAGGTCAGTTAGGATCACTATTTTATTTGAATGTGAAATGTCAGAATAATAGTAGAGAGAAAGATTTATTGGAGTTTTATTTTTTCTTCACATTCACGGTGGGTCATAAGTTTACATACACTAAGTTGACTGTCCAGAAAATGATGCCATGGCTGTAGAAGCTTCTGATAGGCTAATTTACATCATGTGAGTCAACTGTAGATGTATATTAAGGTCTACCTTCAAACTCAGTGCCTCTTTGCTTGACATCAAATCAAAAGAAATCAGTCAAGATCTCAGAAAAGAATTGTGGACCTCCACATATCTGTTTCATCCTTGGGGGAATTTCCAAACGCCTGAACGTACCACACGGGACAATACAGCCGTTATACCGCTCGGAAAGGAGACGCGTTCTATCTCCTAGAGATGAACGTACTTTTGTGCGAAAAGTGCAAATCAATCCCAGAACAACAGCAACGGACTATGTGAAGATGCTGGAGGAAACAGGTACAAAAGTATCTATATCCACAGTAAAACGTATATTATATCGACATGACCTGAAAGGCAGCTCAGCAGGGAAGAAGCCACTGCTCCAAAACCGCCATAAAAAGCCAGGCTCCAGTTTGCAACTGCACATTGGAACAAAGATCTTACTTTTTGGTGAAATGTCCTCTGGTCTGATAAAACAAAAATTGAACTGTTTGGCCATAATGAGCATCGTTATGTTTGGAGGAAAACGAGGGAGCTTGCAAGCCGAAGAATACCACCCGAACCACGAAGCACGGCAGTAGAAGCATCATGTTGTGTGGTGGCATTGCTGCAGGAGGAACAGGTGCACTTCACAAAATAGATGTATTTATGAGGAAGGAAAGGTATGTGGATATATTGAAGCAATATCTCAAGACATTCAGCCAGGAAGTTAAAACTTGGTCGCAAATGGGTCTTCCAAATGGATAATGACCCTAAGCATACTTCCAAAGTTGTGGCAACATGGCTTAAGGACAACAGAATCAAGGTATTGGAGTGACCATCACAAATCCCTGATCTCAATCCAATAGAAAATATGTGGGCAGACCTGAAAAAGGCCCACAAACGTGACTCAGTTACAGCAGATCTGTCAGGAGAAATAGGCCAAATTTCCAGCAGCTTATTGTGAGAAGCTTGTGAAAGGATATCCGAAACATTTGACCCAAGTGAAACAAGTGAAAGGCAATGCTACCAAATACTAACTAAGTGTATGTAAACTTCTGACCCACTGGGAATGTGATGAAATAAAAGCTGAAATAAATCTTTCTCTCTACTATTATTCTGACATTTCACATTCTAAAAATAAAGTAGTGATCCTAACTGACCTAAGACAGGGAATCTTCACTAGGATTAAATGTCAGGAATTGTGAAAAATTGAGTTTCAGTGTATTTGGCTAAGGTGGGTGTAAACTTCTAACTTTAGGGACGTGAGCATAACGGCTTAAAAATGGAAATTATTTCGTCATGTTTAATTTATTTATCCACTAGACCATACACAGATTAAACACATTTTAATTGATATGGATTTTAATGTGAATGATCTTGACACAGTAATGTTAATCTGTCAAAAATACCGTGATCCAATAGTTTAAGAAGACTCCAATTATCTCCCATTTCTATTGAATAACAACAAGGCACGAAAAAATAAAAGGAGTGTCAAAGGACATGTGAGATTTGAAAAGAGTGACTCAAAAGAAGGGGAAAATATGAGAGAAGCAGCAACAAAAAAGAAAACGAGATGAATAAGTGATATCCGAAGGTAGCAGCAACAGCAATGGTAACGGTAGCAGCATTATCTGAATAAAAAAAAATTGATTATCATTGTGGAAAAGCGACTTTTTCGGGTTTACCAGGTGATAAGATCTGCGTTCATGTCGTATCCATCACTATTTGCATTCGGCGTTGGTTAGTTAAGGAGATAGGAAAATCAAAGGGAATACTGATTCTATTCTACTGACAGACTATTCACTTCATGCACTGGTAAATACAAAATAATCAGTAGCCATTGTCAACAAAGGACGCATAGAGATCTTCAGTATTTTATATTAGAGTTCTAATAGTACATTTTTAAATATCAGTGTGGCATTCACTTCAAGTTAGGAACATAATGCACGCACGCACACACACGACATGAAAGCAATTACTGTGTGTATGTGTATGTATGCGTGTGTGTGTGTGTGTGGTGTGTGTTTGCTTTATTTCTTTAATCTAGTTAGTGCGGAGAAAGTGAAAAAAATGATCGAAGAATTTCTAATTTACAAAGATTAAACTCAAGATAGGGTGGAGGGATACATAAATAGCCAGCAAACAAAAAACCCGTCGTGTGAAATGGTAACTATGCTGATATTCCCAGGATATCTTCCCATATTCAAGCACCTATGTATAGTAGCCACGTATCTGATTTGAGTCGACGGTTCAAACAAACGAATCAATAAAGTAATCTGAATCGAAGCTGAGGAGACACTTCACTTGTGCAGTTTCCACAGGTGAGCATTGCATACAAACTTTGTCAATTTTAGCCCTACATTGCGTTGTAGGTGCAACTGAAGATAGAGCTACGATTACGTCAACAGACCAGAGGACCACTGGTCAAAACATTGTGAGAAAAATATGAGGAAGCTAATCGGAAAAAATTCAGGTATATATAATCCAAGTATTTCGGATGAGTTTTGATCTTGGATAAATATTCAAGTTCCGTCGCAAGCTTGATTAACGGAACTAGAAAAACATTGTCCAGCAGTTTATAAAATAGTTAATCACGAGATAAACATTTTGTCAGTAGATTTTAGTTATAAATTAAGAATGGTGATGATAACATTCCTCGAATCTCAGTTACAAATTCATATAACTTCATAGAAACCGAAGAAGCTCTTTAGCAAAGGGTACTTATTTATTTGTGTCGTAAAGAAAATTAGTTTCAACTTTGATTGCCCGGAAACGACGTGAACCCCGCAGAAGATTTTCCACAATAATATAATTAAACCAGATAGCACTCATTACAACGTTTCTGTGGAATAAAAAGCGTTCACATTGGCTGAAAAAGGGAAAAAACAAATGCAATAGGCGTCGTTGAAAGCAGAAAGCATGGTTAGCAAAACAGTAGAGCTGCAACTTGCAAGAGCTGAGGAAAAGGAGAGATTTCCCAATTTCTAAATGATCCCAATTAGACAATATATATAAACACCCCACCCCCCCAAAGGACTAAATCTCTAACAACAACATAACAAGCAAACATTAAAAAGAGTGCATTCGAAAAAGCAAGCTGAAAATAAATAAAGCATCACTGGTGCCGCAGGCAGTAAAGGCGTATGCACTTACTTGTGGGCAATTGTTGGCTTTTGCAAGTATACAAATGTACCAACACGACAGGTATGAAATAGGTATAAGAAACTTACCTAACGTAAAAAAAAGGTTCGAGGCTCGTTGAAGTCAGTCAAGTACGTTGATAAAAATAGAAATAAACAGATACATTACGAATTTGACAATCTCCTTTTTATCATTTTATATATTAGATTAACAGCTTTTAGGGGAAAACCTTTACCTAGGTCTTTCTTTTTCTCCATGCCAAAAATGTTGAGCCCTTACCCGAGCGTCATACTAGTCAAAATTCTTATATGAGTATTTAGGACTTTACAAATGCAAAATTAGCTTCCTTGGAGCTTGAATACTACATTATGCTGTTTTATACATTTTTTCGTTCAGGATTTGTAATCTTCAATGTAAAAATCAATATTTGTAAGGAGTTTATCTTTCATATCGTTGAAATCAAGTAAGATTGTTAAATGCAGCCATTAGAAGTTGAGGATGGTTACATACTGCTGTTGAAATTCAAAGTTATCAAGAGTAGAAAAGTAGATTAATTTACCAAAGTTGGAATTGTTTGTTGTTTTCTTCAAAACCCATAGAAACGCAAATTTGGAAAAATCCATTAGTCTGATGAACAGGTTTGTAAGAGGTGAAAAAAGGGTGACGTGATACGTCGAGCATCCCTGCCGTGGGTAGGGTCTAGTACCTACCAAGCTCTCTCTCCCTGGTATTTCAACTGGTTACAATTCAAAACTTGGAATTAAATAACACGATATTTCATTAGAGACTGAGAAATAAAAAAATGTTTAGCATTCTTCGACCATTAAGTAGGAATTGATATGTCATAAAATCTCAATTATTCCCAAACTCAGCAATTATTTTCTGACCGAAACCATTTTTAGCACCATTGCCGGATCCAGGTTGAACACACATTAGGAAATTCCATGCATTTCAGTAATAACCGTTTTAGTAGTATCCTAATTCACAACATTTCTTCTGGTTCGTACCTTTTCTGTTACAGTAGTATCAATAAGTTCCTGTGAAGGCTATTAATGGAGTACTAGTGGCATAAACAACAGAAGCGATAGTTAGCACTTGCAAAAAGGAGTCACGAATAGCGGAATTCATGTCAAGTATTAATAGCAAGAGTAATTGAGGTGTTAATGTTAAAAGTATTAGCATTGGTGGGGAAGGTGTTAATAGATGGTGCGGCCAGGCATTTGATTTATACTCACAGTAATTGCAAAGATGTTAAGCCACGAAATATCCCTTGTGGGAGATCACTAATTTTGTTTCCGTAGAGGATCCTGTGTAAGAGAGAAAAACTTGCAAATTTGACACAAATCTCGAAATGGTGTGACGCAGTCTGTCATGGAGTCAGTTGTCTTAAACGATGAATATCCCAAGATGACATGCAAAATTTGAAGTTTAATAACATTGACTGTTTTACATTTATACATGTAAAACTGTATTTCTTTTGCTTCTTATCAGAGATGTCCAGCCATATTTCAACCAAACTTTGTGTATGACAAACAAGCTTTCTAAATAAGAATTTTACTTATATTATAAATTGTTTACTTGACCGGGAAGTAGACCTAAAATAGAGTACGAGCAAGAGTTAGAGAATAAGCTAGACCAAAGAATAATAGTTATTTTATCGATTTTCTCTTTCAAGTAGCTTGTTTTGTCAAATATCAAAAGTCGATTTAACTTTTCCCTTTATGGTTCCACCCAACATCTTGAGTTTATAAACTTAGTTCGTGTGGTGGAGATGTTACAAAAGTTTGCTTCAAATCAATCCAAAGGATCGTAAATCGCAGATATAGGAATATAATATTTTAAATTTAAATTCTTTTCTAAAATATGGTAACGCTCACTCGTAATGTTGTCTGTTTGAAAGTGTGTACAAATGTGCGCCAACCTATCCATATATATAAATATAAACGCCTATTTCTATATACTTAGCTGACTCAATTTATCCACATCATCATCATCATCATCATACGGAATAGTGTTTACATTTATCTATTAATTTGTCAATGTAACAGCTCATTCATTCATCTATTTCCTATATACGTGAGCATATACATATTCATGGCAATATCGAGATGGTTTTCATTGAGATATTGCGTGGGTTTCATTTGAATGTTGCATGACTGAAGCTGATATATGTAAGTCAGGAATAGATTTGTTTTAATTAATAGCATAACTTTGTCAATTTCTCTTCTTTAATATAATATAATTTAATTCAATGAATGTTCTCTGTTTGGGAAAGGCCAATTGCTCAAATATGTCATATTCTGCACACTGTAAATCTTTTAAAAAACTTAACCTGTCACTTTTAACAGAAAACGTCAATAGTAAACTTTGAATGGGTTGCATCTTATTAAAAGTTGAAAAATAAATCTAATCAATAACCATTCAATTTATTTTTCTGTTTGATGAAAAACTCCAACAATAATTTTAATTTGGGAACCTGGGATCTATTTCCTAGAAAACAGAGAAGTATGCTAAAAGGTACACCTTGATGTATACGACACAAACCGAGGTAATTCTTGGCACCTACTCAGATAAAAAATAAAAGAACTTGTGTCGTATGTATCATATGTGGATAAGCAAAATAAATACCGCAAATTCTTTTGTTCTGGAACTGGAACCAATAATGTACTTATAAAATCCTATTTTCTTTGTCGCATCAAAAGTATAATGCACACAAACATAGGGGAGACCGGAGCTAGTTGGCACAGGGGCAGGTTAAATCACTTGCTTTAATTTCTGTTTCCACAACTTGATGGCGCCACTGTTAGCGTCATTTTGAGCAGGAAGATTTCGGCTATTTTTCTAAGTTTGAGTCATATGTGTTGTAAGCACGAACGTTTTTGCATGAAAAACGTTTTTTCACTCTGGTAAGTAACTTCTTAACTTTGACAAACGAGTGCCGATTTCATGCTGTATTGTGCAGTTGATGATAGCATAGTCTATGTTTATGAGAAGTGACAATAAACAGTATATATTCTACAATTCAAGCAGCTTCTGTCAAGAACCTTTTCTTTGAATAGAATGTAAAAACAACCATGTGTTTGGGTCTGGTTTGTACATTGTAAGCTGAGTACGCTGTAATTCTATTCAATTGAAGCAGAGGAACAACAAAAAGCCTGCAAAATAACAAAACAAACTTCAAACAAGTTATTTGTGCCGTCATTTCTTTCTTATTCTTCTTTTCCCCACCTCATTGCAATGCATCATTGAGGTCCACTCACATATGATTCCACTTGTCCTATCAGGTATTCATTAAATTCCTAAAATCTTACTTTTTACCCAAATACATTTTTCTGTCTGGTTTAAAATGTTATATTTCTCAATTATAACACTCTATTAATCGCATCTGTAGTTCATCTGTCAATCGCATCTGTAGTTCATCTGTCAATCGCATCTGTAGTTCATCTGTCAGTTCCGGCAGTGACTTCCATGTTGACCATGCTGCCTTCTTACCATGCCCAGTAAAGCTCGAGAAATAACTCACTCAATAAGATTGTACCAACTATCCCAACTGGTGAGCTAGGTTTGTACACTTTTTTCCGAATGTTTGCATCGTAATATAATAAACTTGACAAATGTTTCATATCCGCGTTTTAATGAATTAATTTCACAGGAAGTTACAGCCATGTAAGTGAAAGATGTACCACCTATCTCCGGTCTCCCCTAATACTCCTGCATCATCTCACTCTGTATATTTGGATATAACGGCATACACATGCTCACGCATACATACTTATATAGAGAATACATACAAACACACGCACACACACATACTGGTACACAAACACATGCACATGCGTACACATAAACATGCTCGCGCGTATGCACACAAACACACAACAAGCAAGCGAAACAAATAATGAGACAATAAAGAAATGAAAGGCAAGCTGTGTTCTATGCTTGCTGGATTTTAAAACATACCATATTCTTGACTTTTAATTTTTAACTTCAGTTATGACCATATAGTGTGGCAGCATAGCTGACCTATTGTTCATTTTGTGATGAAATTTGGTTAATATATTTAGAAGAAATCTAAATATTGCGCCATTGCAGATGTGCATTCTGATGACCATGCGGTTAGTGACATAGAACATTTTGGCCAACCCCCAGCTGCTGTTTCCAGGTTTTCAGCACCATAAATATTAGAAACGTCAACCAAAACTGTCAACATACGTTTCTTCAGTTTTCAAGTTGGTCTGGCTGGCTATGCATGTATCGCGTGTACAGACCGCGCCAATACAGCTAAATGGCCCAAAATTTAAACAATTGCTCCTTATTATGTTTAGAAAAATGTCCCTCCTAAATAGGTTTTAGTGGGAGGGTGGGTCAATTTACAATGTAAGTTTATGCTAAATTGGTTCCTTAGTTTGTGTCCGACAGTTTTCACACATATTTAATGAGAACTCAGATTTTTCTATTTAGAAATCACTGCCTAACAAAAGGCGAAATAAGTAGCTTATTCATTGATCACGCGGTACACCATTTTTTTTATTGATCAGCCCCAACACGGCATGCTGCCAAAAGTCGTTGGTCACGTGACCGTTTCTATTCAGTGACTAACCAGACCTGTTTACATACAAGTTAAAGTGAAACATATGTTTTATTACAAGGCAATAATAAGTGAAAGAAAATGCAACAAAATGGTGAGATTTTCTCTACATGTGACAGTGATAACTTTATTAAACCATAGCAGAGGTTCTTTCTGCAACCGCTCTTGCAACCTCAACAAGAGATCAGCTTCAGGATTTTGATGCCTATGGCAACGTTGTCCAGTGGGCTCATACATTCATTCTGTCTTCATCCACCACACCCCGTGACATGGCGATGGCAGCACAGGGTCTGGCACCAGTGTCCTCCCCCAGATGTGACCACCCTGGTAGACTGCTCTCTTAATATGCTTCACGGGTAGGATGGATTTGCTGCACCGAGTCTTCCTTCTTGCATGGTCCACCTTGGTGCAGGTGTTGGTTCTATCAAAAAGGACAAACCTCTCAATAATGTTCATTGCATCCTCTGGGATCTCCTTTGGTCTATTTGCAGCATCAGTAGTTCATCTGTCAGTTCCGGCAGTGACTTCCATGTTGACCATGCTGACTTCTTTGCATGTCCAGGAAAGCTAGATACAGCGTCGCAGCCTGTCAAAGTATGGAACATTGGAAGCGCACATGACAGCTTTGGTTTGAGGCACGCAGCTATTTGAGGGGCTGTCAGGTAGCTGAGCACCCCCTTCCCATCAGTGACAAACCTCTCATGTTGATTGTCTTCCTAGTCTTCCATACAGAATATCTGAAGGAGGACCTTGGACAGGAAACCGAATAGTTCTGTCTTGTTGTTGTCAACTCGCAGAAAGTTCTGCCAGTTTCCTGGTATGGCAGCCTTCCCAACCACACGTCTCCTTACACCATTTCCATGCTTGGCTCTTGCGTCTATTCACCCGAACCCCCATGAGAACAGGATATGACACATGGTCGGTTTAGTATGGGGAGCCCCACGTGCAAACGTTTAGGGCAGGAACTTCCTAAAAAATGCTCTATTGTTGCGTGGACATAAGAGCACTTGACTGGTCCAGACTACACAGAGAAATTACAAGGGCATTGCATCGCTTGGCTCTTGCTTTGCCTTTCAGGGAGTTATTCTTGATTATCTCAAACGAGGTGTGTGTGTGTGTGTGTGTGTGTGTGTGTGATGCATACTTGTTGGTCATATTCATCGAATGACTTCGCAACTGATGGCTTCCTGGATGATGGCAGCTCCATCAAAACTACACAGGTAGCATCAATGTCTGAGCTGGAGACAAATCCTCCAGGTATGTCAGAAGGTCACTTCTGGTTTCAAGACGTAATATTTCTTCATCGGGGAGTGCCATGCTTGGTCCTCATGCTGAAAGAAGTCTTCCAGGTTTCTATCTTTCATTTGACAGCTAATATAGAGCAAAGAACCAGGGAGACGACCTCTGTCAGAGCATCGAGGTACATGCTGGAGGAGGACTACTGCAGGGATCGCACATAGACCAGTAAACACAGCTCCGATACCATGACTGTTGCCCACTACTGGAATTGAGGACAGCTCTCTTCCCTCTTTGAGCACTTTTCGTCAAATCCCAAAGGCGCATCTTCTGTATTTGTCACGGATATTGTAGGCCCGGTACTGCAGGATGTATAAAATAGCTGATGTGACTTGGTGGGCACATCTAGTACAAGCAACATGTGCTGCATGAAAGACACAAACTTGCACCCCTTTTGCCTCGGGAGACCTGGTTTTCTGTACCAGCTGCTCTACCACTTGATATATGAGAGCCCTACGGCTGGTAGAGGTGACGTGTGAGTGAGTACTTTATTTGGTTTTCTGGGTTACTAGTTTCTACATTATGTCCGTTATTGCATCTTGATATGTTGGGTTATGCCGCCCCACTAATATACCATAAATCTTTGGGAAAAAGTGGTATCTTTTTGTGCTTGGACCGAGTGCATTATCCTGTTGGAAACTACAACCGTATGGCCAACGGTTACAAATTGTTCGCCATTCAATATATCCGGTGCTGTTCATAGTCATTTCATTTTTAACGAGAGCGCTGGTTCCAGCAGTCGACCCCCAGCAGAACATAGCTCCATTATCCTGTGCCAGATATAGGTCTTAACATCGAGTCCAAACAAGGTGAATATGCTTTCGTCCGAAAACATTTCCGATGTCAAGACCAGATGTTTACCAGATGTTGGTTGCCAAACTCCAACCGTCGATTGCAGTTCTTCGACGAGACCACTGGCACTTTACGGACTATACGTCCTTAGAGCTCAATAGCC
Source organism: Architeuthis dux (assembly GCA_006491835.1). NCBI lineage: Eukaryota > Metazoa > Mollusca > Cephalopoda > Oegopsida > Architeuthidae > Architeuthis > Architeuthis dux. The sequence continues at coordinate 82,021 of VCCN01007237.1, forward strand.
CGCAGTCGCCTTCAGACAGTCGCCTTCAGACAGTCGCCTTCAGACAGTTTAGTTTCAACGCTTAGTTCACTCGTTTGCGGTATTATAAGATCAAATTTCGGATTTAAATTGCTTTTAATTACCATCTTTTACGATTCATATTAAAATATATTTATTTAATCAGGTGACAAATAAACAAAAATAAAATTGTCCAAATACATTTGACCAGTGAGCGAACACAGTGCTGTGTAATGAGTACTACCACTTGTATGCATTGCCTCTTGCTCCGAAAACCGTATACGAGGGTCGGTCAAAATTTAATGCCTGTTCTTCTTGAATTAAAACAAATTTAATGATAGAAACACACAAAGCATACCAAAATGAACACAAAAGTTTCAGGATTCCAAATCTAGTTATCGACATAGTCTCCTTCCTTCTCAATCGTGGTATTCCACCTTTGAATGAAGGAATGTATATCAGATTATTGGCCATGTGCGAGTTGCCTCTTTCACCTCATCATCATTGGAGAACCGCTGACTTCTGAGTGCCTCCTTCATGGGCCCAAACTGATGAATGTCTGAAGGTGCCAGGTCAGGACTGTAGGGTCAATGAAACAAGGTTGTCCAGCCATGCACTGTGATTGTTTGCCTGGTCTTTAGGCTGCTGTGGGGCCTTGCATTGTCATGTTGCAAAAGCACATCACTCATCTTCATATGTGGCCTAGCTCGAATGTGCTCACATAGGAGTCAGAATTGATAGTGGTGCCATTGGGCATACACTATAACAGTATAACTCCCTTCTGGTCTCACTTTCTCCTTTCTCTCTATGATTGCCATTAACTCTACTGACCCATATCCTTATTGTGCTTGCATCAAGTGCAGCCTTTCCATAAACACTCACTAACCTCCTGTGAATGTTTTCAGCACGTTCTCCTTTCAAAAACAGACATTCTATGACAGCTCTTTGCTTTCTACGTGTGTCCATTTGGGCAGCCATTTTGAAAGAGGATTATGGGTAGGAAAAGAGAAGATGACTCCACAATGTTTCCCCTGAGCTTCTAGGCACTTTACGGTTTAGAGCTAAAATAAAAACTAGGAATTCTTACTAATACATACTTAAAGAATTAAATTGAAATTGCAAGTAGATCAAATTAGTGACACTTTTAAACATAACGTCCGCTCGG